>JACCIA010000008.1:4310000-4910000 GCA_018906985.1 Apocrypta bakeri | reverse complement strand
CATAATTGGTACAGGCATTTTTATAGATATTTACTGATTCATTATCGAAGAAGCAAAAGAATATATAAAAAGCTTAATGGGGTTAGATCTGGAAAAGAAAAGTTTTATAAATCACTGGAACGTTATCTAAAGGAGACAAACACCTCATATCCTAAGAATTAAAAAAAGAGTTATTAACTAGAATTTCTAATTAAAAAATTTTACTAATACTATATTGAATTATCTTTAGTCTAAATACATTTAATTCTTGAATTAAGATTCTTCCGAGTGTTTACTTTGACTAGGTAGACTATTATTATTATTCGATATTATTCGATTATTATTCGATTCATTCGCGAACGATTATGATTATCAGAACAATAAATTTTTCTGATACATAATCAGTATAATAAATTTAAATGATTTGTATTTAAATGAAAATTTTAAAAAGTGAAATGTTATTAATTATTAAGCGCGAAGAAGTATGAATTTATTTCTTCCAAATAGATGAAGCAAGAGATTTCAATGGTTTAATTTTTCAATCCATTTCAAACTGAAAACATTGAAATTATGAATCTAAATTAAGTCCAGAATTATCAGAAAGTTTGAACTTCTTTTCGCGCAATATATGTTAGCAAAGGCGACTATACGACTATCTGTTTTGGTAAGTCACTGCATCAAATGAGTCTTTTTTTACTTGGATTCATTTGAATACATGTAACTAATACGAAAGTTTTGAGTATACCTGTGTAGTTTTTTACGTTATTTAATGAAATTTGTGTAATTTTGCTATTAAAAGACCTGTTAAAAATTGAGTATCATAGTGCTTAAAAATTGATAAAATAGTCTATCACTGATGAACGAAACTGAAGCAAAATGCCTTTCAAAGTAAAGATCATGAACAATGTAGTACAATTATTGTATACTTAATATACTTAAATTATCTACATAAATATTTTACATAATATAGAGAGGTGTTTGTCTGTTTAATTAAAATTTATTATTCACAATGACTGTTATATGAAGTATAAGAAATTTGGATATATTAATTTACATTTAGATATCATAACTTAAAATGATTCAGGCTTTTTAGTGACTCGTTAAGTGGTGTTAAAACAATTTCTCTGTAAAGTTATAATCGTTTATACTGAGAGAAATTAAGGTTGTTTAAACGATAATTTAAGAATTAGTATAAAAAAAATGTAATTACCAAGAAAATATGAATGTATTAATATACATGTACAAGCATATACGATCAAGTATGAGCATGTATAGTACGCATATACAAGCGAAAAATTGACTCTTGAAGTGCGATTGAACGAAATTTTTTCTTTATTAGATCTAACTGTGCTCGGGAATAATTTCGCAAGGCGAAAGCGCGAGCACTTTACTATGCACGCGGCATTCGCGAGTGGACGCATGCACACACAGCCACTAATACGCACGACAAAATACTTTCGTCTTCGCTTCTGGTCTATGCAACGTACCGCCATTAATGTCAGTGAATTATTCACACTTTTCTACTGCCCACTTGGTTGTTCCTATGTAAATAATGTTTAATAAAGTTGAACAAACGGAATATAGCACAAACTACTCGCTCATAGTCACGAATACAAAGATTTTTAATTATATTCAAAATGCGAGTGCGTCTGGCAAACTTTGGCATAAGTACGCGCACATGTTTAAAAAAAAAACAACAAAACATTTAGTAAGAGAAAAGAAGTGAATATTTTGGAGAAGAAAGAGGACTAGAATACGTTTTACGCATTTTCTGAGACGAACATATTGATGTTTGCATACAGATGAAGGAAAAGATTTATTAACGTTTTTCCCTGCAATACCGAAACATGTATTGTAAGAATATTATATTTACCTTAATACTTATGTTTTTATACCTACATGGCAATATTCTTGATAATCTATAAATAATTATATATGGCGTGCATTAAAAACAAAAAGTGTAAGCGCGCAAAAGGGATGATTTAAAATAGTATATTTATAAAATCTAAAACAGCATAATAAAGCAATGTTAAATAAACCTTTTCGAATAACGAACTCTCAGTAGACACAAGTTAAGCAAAAAAGTCTATATGCGCTACGTAATCAAACTAACGAGCTTTATATCATACCAATGCTCGGCACTTTCACGGGAGATCGAACCTGTAAACAGGTGCTTTACCGCAATAACGTGACTCGACAAAATCCAGTCCTTTTCTTCTCGCATGTAAGCGATGAGTGTCAGCCGATACATTAAAATACGTTTATACACATATACACACATATATATTACGTAATTATAACAAGAAATAGCGACATACATTAATATTATCGATAGATTCATGTCGCGAGTGCATCGTCACAGATTCAATGGAAAAATTACCTCAAATCGCTCGGCAATGATGTTTCGGGCTATCGCGACCGAATTGACTAATCGCCCTCGGCCGAACCTTACTGCGTCTGCCATCTGGCCTAACCAATCCTACAAAAAACGCCAAACAGAATTTTGATATCGTTCGTACCTCTCGAGTTCGATTATCGACGAGTTTTGCTGCTCGAGAGGTCGAAGGCCAATTGGTAATTTTTTTTCCTCTCCTTGTTATTCGCTACAAAGGTTGTGTAGTAAGAATGTCGTTATGTTTGTAGGCTTCGCGCTCGTCTCTCTTTCTTTCTATTTCAAATACGCGTGGTGCATTTTATTTACCAGTATACACTTGCGCGCTTTTCGTGCCGTCGAGGTGACTATATAAGCGCGGCGCTTGGGACATTAATCGGTGATGCAATTTATCCGTGAAACGAAAATCAAATATTTTCGGAATCATAGATCAAGTTATACTGGAAAAAAGTTTGCTACATTCAAGAGAATTTGTTTATCAGTAAAGAAGAAAATATATACTTGAATTAGAGAACAATATTTTGGTTTTAAAAATTATTTAGTTAGAAATAGAAAAACTATTAATAAATGCTCCTAAATATATATTAAATAATTTTTTGAAAATCAAAAAGTTCATTTAATTTAAAAGCAAATGTACTTCAAACAAATATAGCGATTAGATTCAAGTCAACATTTTCTAAGACTATTCAAAAAAACATGTTTTGGAATCAATCAATTTTTGTTTATTCAAACAATTATGTTTCTCCGTGTACATAATATTTTTACGACTATTTGACTAACTTGTTTTTTCTAGCAAAAGAGGGAGGGTTCAGTCGATTTTAATAAATTGACCTATTTGTACAGTTGCTGTTAAACATATGTTTACGCTAAAAGTACTTGGGATATTCTGTAAAAAACTTCTCTATTTATTTAGTGTTAATTTATGTACAAGGAAAATTAATATTTAAATCAGCAACGACGAAGCGAAAACATTTTATCGTATCTTAACATCAAACGATCAATGATTCGTTGACTTCTTTTGCTATTTATAAATATACCCATTTAATAACCTCATCATTTAATAACCCTATCTTCGGACTTGACAGTACCATCAAGGTTCACAAGTCGTCGTAATGACGTAAGTAACTAATGCCATTGCTTATAAAATTATAATTTTCCATACAAAGTACAAGATGATATTTTCTTTAAAATGAAAAAACAAACCTGTAGATGTACCGTAAAAATATGAATTATCCTGGCTATAAATTATTGATATTTCATTAGATAATATTCGCTAAAATGGTCACTTAAAAGAGAAGAAACGAGAGAAAAATTTACCATCCCATCCTGGATCCTAGTACCAACGTCTAGACTAACAGGTCTATCATCGATCGGAACCCCTTCATCTTTTCCGGTGTCCAAGCTGAACCTTATTGGCGCCTGGTCCTGGACCGGCCTTGCGTCGATCCGCAATACCAGCACCGCGAAAAGCAGAGAAAATATTTTCGCCGATCTCATGATCTTCGGAACTGCCCCTGTAATCGTATTACGAACCTCGCGATACAGTCGATCGACCGGCACTGACGAGACTCTAAGCCTGTCGACGATACGTGCCGGCTTGGAAACCTTGGATGTGGGTTCGTTGCGACAGAGACTTGGAGCGGAGACTTTCGAGCTCGGGCTTTCCGAAGGTAGACGCGTTAGGTGCGATGCTTTTCTAGAAACAGTATTGAAGGAAGTGACGCTGGATCGTGTGGTTTTACTGTGAAGTTACTTTTCTCTAAATATCAAGGAGTCAAAATTTACTATTTCGTAGTGCATATATTGCCTTTTTTAAATTGAATCGGTGTGACTACGGCAGTAGTCAAAATTCATTATTTCGATAAGTGAAAATAATCGACTAATGAAAAGTGCATCAAAGTTAAGTATAGCCAACAGGAAATAACATTATAATTAAATTCGGACAAACTTCTGAGAATTCTTTTAAAGTGATATCGATATTTTCATTTGAACAGTACATGAATACATTTTTATTTAAGCAATACAATTTATAGTCATTCATTTTATTTTTATTCTGCTATGACAATGAACAGTTAACTAATTCTGAAGTAACGATGATTCTCTATTTTTTCAAAGTCACAGAGTTTATTATGCGAAAAAGGATGTAAATGAGAAATCGTAAATGTTTACTTGATAATATTCAAGAAGGGAGTACGACTTGATAATCGCGCATACTCTCTTGATCTAAACAACATGTTGTATTATTTGTATGCGTATTCGATATTTTTATTTATTATACGCACAAATATTCGTAATGAAAAGAAAACTTTGTCATCCATACATTTTTTAAAGTATCGATAATGAAGTTATTTCGATTCCCAAATAAATTAGAAATCTTACGTAAAGTAATTCTCTAATTGATCTGGCCTTAAGGAAAAAAATAATTATGAAATGAATATTGTGCTTGATTCGAAGATGCTCCGAGATATTTAAATTGCAGTGTCATAATATCTTATATATTTCTGTAATTCCCATTTTTGATTCTACAGATCAAGGTATACGTAATTTACGAATTTCTCGAGCAAGCGGTTCGATTCCTAGAAATAGATAGCGAAATCGTTAACCCACAGACATTCTCGCAAAACATATTCTCCTTCGAGCCAAAGTAAAGGAAAAAGAAATAATTATTTCATCATAAAAGTACGAAAAAACATTGATAGCCACACGCTCAGAAAATATCAAAACTCACCGTGTATCATGAAAAATGCAATCGCGTGAGCTTCGTTTGAAAATTCGAAAGCTTCACAGTTTTCACGGAAGACGCACGCACATCGTTACATATCTTCTCACGCGTGAACGATCAATCGAAAAAATAACAATAACACGTGTGCAAATCTCTAAGAGATTTGCCGAACTCGCGCGCGGCGCGTAGGAGTGCTATTTCACGCGCTCGCTGACTGCCAATATATCCGGCACCGGACGCTAACCGGTCGCTTCAACGAGACTACCTGTCTTTCTCCGAGTATTTCTGTACGGCTGCTATGGCTCTCCGTCGGTATATACCACGAGCATTGCGAAACCAAGTAACTACGTTGCGCTTTCTCTTTCGCTCGAATCCGCGTGCGGCGCCCGCTCAAAGCGAGTTTGCGGTGCATCAGCCGCTGACGAAAAACTTTTTTCTCACACACTCTTCACTGGAATGTTATTTGGTTTTGGTACTAATTGTGATGCTGCGGAGCTCTTCTGTCACTCGGTTGCCCATCTCGGAATGTATAGTCATCTCTTCTGTTGCGGAATCCGTGATAACGATGCGGTCAGATTATGATTCTCGAAGGACACAGTTGAGGGTCGCTACGCGCTGGCTTTATTCTTGTAAATGCGACCTCCTTCACTTTCTATTATATTACGCTTTTATTTTATCGAAGATCCGAGTGTTTTTTTTTATTCATTTTAGATTCATGTGTGCTAGTGCAAAAATAAAATAATTTGGTATATTACGACGATATGGTATTTTAGCGAAGTTATGAGAGATTGCTGAAAGTTCCTTCTGCAAGTAAAAAAATATTGAGAATACAGATAGTACGTCCGGAAACTTTCACATCACTATACGGACACATGTCTGCGAATGTATTAAGGAATGACGTGTTACAATCGTGAAGCTGCGGTGAACAGGCTTTTTCTGGGATTATATTAAGGTAAGAGAATAAACAATTGCAGAATTGAAAACAGTTGTTTCGTTTAAATATAAATAATTTATTGCCTACTTAAATAAATATACGCAGATAGTAAAAGTATCAGGACTACCTAAGCCATCCTTCGAAATATTGAATTACCCTCGTATAAAAGTCAGGTATCTGTAACATTTTTATTTGATAAAATAGCATAAATAAATGAAAAAACAGATGTAAGTTTACTCACAAAAGAGGTCGCATTGAGAAAAAGCCTTGATCGTCCGATATTATTTTTAACTTCGACATTGTTATTGTATAATTCTTTCTTGGAATTACTTTCAATAGGCTCTGGACGTTCATTGAGGATTTCATCGGATACCTCGAATGACGGTAGTGGCTCTAGTTCATCTAGAAGTTCTGGGGATATTTTGTTTACATCTATTACTGTCCCCATCCTTTCTTTCTTTGTATCCTTTTTATTGAAGGTAAGATACGATTGTCTTTTAAAATTCTTCTTTTCGGAACAAGGAACTGTTAAACTGGAATCTATATCTGGAATAGGTAAAAAATTGCTTTATTATACTGTTGTGCATAATTTATTATTCACTGCTTTTCAATTATAATTAAATGAATAAAGTTGTTAAAGAGAAATTTTATAAGTTAATAGTGAGTGGAGTTTAGGCAACGAATCGAGGCAATAAAATAAATATACAAATAGTGTAAATTGCAAAATCTTTTATTTCACCTCTACGACTTTCTTCGTTACTTTTATCATCGGAAATAGCTTCCTGGATTATAATTGACGGATCGTTTACCATCGCTTTATCTACTTGCATATAAGGTTGGTAAGGATATCTTTCAGCGTAGGTGCCAAAGGTATACAATTTGTTTGTTTTATTTCTTAAACTATTTGCTATACCTTCACCGTCGTTATAAAGATCTCTTTTTTTTCTATTAATTTTTTGTATACTTGACTCTTTAGTGTTCGAGTTCGTAAGTTGGCCAGGCCAACCATTTTCTTCTGTTGCATTTTCAAATGTTTCATTCGGATGTTTTATTCTTTGACGAAGCTCTGCTTGCATTAAAGTCTCCGTAATATTTTTTTCTAAACCCTCAAATATTCCAGATAAATCTTCAACACCTTCATCGTACTCCAAAAAACTTAGTATAATACTTTCAATAAGTAAATCTTTTATATTTAAATCAGCATCGTTTTGTGCAGCTGTGATTTGTGCATTATAATTCTGAACTTGGAAATGATCAATCGAGCTTGTTTCATCAATATTCGAGAAAGGTACTGTAGTCGTTTCATGCTCAATTTGTAACTGCAAGAAAAATATATCATGAAAATTGTTAATCAATTGGAATAATTATACATTTTTTCTTAACTTAAAATAACTTTTCTATATATACTTGTCTTCTGTCTCGAGTAAGCGTTGATGAATGGCATTCCGTCAAGAGTAAAAATACAACGTAAGTAGTTGATATAATCATCATTATATATGGCACTTTGTAAATATACAAGGATTTGGAAATTACTCGCTTCAATGAATTTTTACGATGACGATAATAAAATCGATTTGTGTAATTGCTAATTTTATATTAATGATAACTCGGGGATTTCGAAATGACGGAGAGCACGTTTCGTTATATTATAATTACTTAATTCGCAATTCAACCAACTTTTGCATTGCTTTTAAGACAATAAAACCGTTTATCGAAACGCTGTCCTTTTATTAGGTTGTGCTTGGGTAGATTGAAACAGAGACGTGCCATATCTTTAATCTCGCAGAATTACGATCTACTACTTGTTTGTCGACTTTATTTGTTTACGACAAATAAAGCCGAATTATACACACACATAATTAAGAATCATATTTTTCGTGGAGGACAGCATCCTAAATATTAATAAATTAAAAAATGTATTTTTATAGTACACGCGCTACGACTATGAAGACGAGTAATGAAAGTTACTTTAACTGCAGTAGACATTAAGTTACCGAGTGAGATATTTTCACTTACGATTAAATACCATGGTCAGAGTATTTCTGCTTTACCATCGTACGGTTTTATTTTACATTACAACCTTGACGTAAGTCCCCATTTATTTTAAAATTTATACATTGCGATGCAACAAAATTATTCAACTATATTTATTCTACAAGTTATTGAATCTTATACTTGTTGTAATATACGTTTATTAAAAATAATACATCGTTTACATTTAGCTTAACTTGCTAAAGTAAAAAATATACCTCTAAAGTGTAAAGTACAATAGTAGTTTCTTCTTTTATGTGATTTATTCACGCTAATTTTAACGCTTTCTTTTTTTTTTATTTTTCTCCACTGTTTTTACTCTCCGTTTACAATAATTAAATAAATATGTTCTGTTTGAAAGTGCGTAATGCAAAAATTTAAATCCTACATTAAATATAACGAAAGAATGACGCATTAAGCAGCAAAACTGCAGATACGAACAGAAGTTAATTAGATCCAAAATACTCAACAATATCGAACGTTTTGCTGTGCCAAGAAAACAATCGTTTATTGTCTCTGGGTACTGCGTACGCAATTTTATTATCAACGCATGTTACGAATTCAACAATACACAATACGTGCTTTCTTGAAGTGCATCGAATACCAATCGTGACTTATAAACGCTCTTGTCTAACGTAATCAGGAATTTCATTTCACTCGTTGTCAGAGACTAGATTTTCAAATAGATTCAAATGATTGGCAGCTGCAATCGAATCATCCTTCAATGTCAGGTAATGTATGATAGTAATAATTTAAAAAACAGTTTTCGTATTTTTTTTAATAATGACAATTATTTTTATTTTCGATAGAACATCAACAAACAATCAGTCACATTAAAGCTATTAAGTAAAAAAATATAACAGCGTTAGTATAATTTGAGAAACGATATAATTAGACATTGTACGTATCAATAAATAATGACCAGCTCACAAATTTGAAGAAAAACGAATGCAAACGCGAAGGCTATGTAAATGCATGAAGCTGCACGGACACGACGAAGCATACGTAAATGTATGCTAATTTGTGTTAAAGCGCGCGATTTATGTGCACTATGTACAATAAAACGGAACGATCGCTGCAACGACGAATGCCAAAAGGTTAATCTAAAAGAGTATTAAAAGTCATATTTTTTAAACACATAAGAACACGTGCGCGACTATTTGTCAAGAATCTCGCCTTTGTCAATCGTTGCTGAGATTTTTAGAAAGTAACTTATACAATTACAAAAATACAATAATATTTTTTCCTTAATATATAGAAACTAGTTTATTTCTTGCCAACGTGATTCCTCAGTAACTGATTAACTGCATTCAATGCTGAGATTGGAATCTGAAAAATGAGGAAAAATTAAATTAATATTATTCTATAAATAATATTAATTTAATGTATGAAACATATGGAGAAATATATGGTTGTATTTATACATGTATCCGAGTTTTTTATTAAAAAGTCTTTACGAGAATAAGTATTTAATGGTGTAATAAAATCGTAAAATCAGTAATAATTTAATAACCACGCATAAAAATTATACCAATATCAGTATGGCTTAAAAATCGTAGTGCTTTCAGATTGCAACATACGTACGAAATTCGTACGAAAACAACTCTCGATTTCGATTTATATCGCATCATATTCCTCGCGGCCAGAAAATTAATTAGTCTGATTAATTTTTTGAACGTCGTCGCATCTTTTTGCCAATGTCACGGTATGCTTTCGAGTTATATATATGTATATATATAATATATGTAATTGCCCATGGAGAATAAATTTTTTTTAAGAGAAATCGTGTGCCACAATAAACAAACGCGATGTCGAATTTGCGAAGATTCTCAATGACTCATTAAATAAATAAATTGCGTGAATATTCGTTTTAAAAAATTCTTCATCCTTGCGCGTGTCCAGAATGTGACACTTTGTAAATACATCTGCCAGTATAGTAAAGGAGAAAGAGCCTGAGTTGACCATAAAAAATAATTCAAAACAATTTACTGGCTACAAAAAAGACTATTTAATCTAGGTAACTGTAATTTTTCTTTATTTTAAGTTTACGTATCATTTTCAGAATAAATTAAACAGTTTGGTTCATCAGGACTTGCATATTATCCAGGTGTGTGTTTGTTTACTTGTCATGGCTTTTTTTCTTTATAGACTATCAATTTTTATCAGAATACGCATAATATACTCTTTTAGAATATCACCATGAATATTTTGGTTAGCTTTTGCAAAGTAATTTTTTATTTAATTATTAAATCTACTTAGATATGATTTGTCAATTTTAAATTACTTACATTTCTCTAATAAATGTAAACAATAATTAAAAGAATAATTATTTTAGGAAAGTGAGCCAAGTATTTTATGATTCTAAAGGAAAATGCTAAATATAGTGTAGCAAAAATTGGTAAAATTACGCAGCTCAATAATCTATGGTAAACGACAAAAATGTTTAAATCTATTACTTTCATGGAGAGATAATATCAAAGCCCAAAAGCAGTATACGTGAAGTATAAAAAATCCGAAACCTATACTATTTACTATTATTACTAATTGGGGTTTAAATCCTTATTTACATTTATTTCTTCTCTTAAGTTTAAACAGTTTAAAGGTGGTTAACAAAAAGTGTAATATTATTTTATAAAACCTCCGAGAAGATGACGTTATCATCCTGTGTAAACATTTGAAATTTATTTATTTTGGCATTTTTAGCAACTTGATGAATGCTTAAGATTTAAAATTAAAAATAATGCTTAAAGGATCTTATTAATGTATTACTATTTATGTTTTCAATAAGACTCGGAATGAAAAAAGCATTATTTTGTTGTTTTTTTTTTTCAAACAAATTAAATTATTTATATCATAATGATGGACATGATAAATTTTTTATTATTTGAGTTTTGAATCGTAAAATTCATCAAGTTGTTTATGCTGTATCAATCATACTTCTATACAGAATGTTGAGGTCAATTTCTGGTAGGCCTTTTTAAATAATGTTTTGTTACAGGCATTGAAAGTTCAGAGGGGAATGAAATGTAAACCTCCTTTAAAAGGAGAAGATTGAACTTACATTGAAAATGTCATCGAAAAGTTTGCCCTTATTGAAAATGCGTTTGCTTCCTATAGTATCGGTGGCTGCTGCTCCGGATTGGGAATCATCGGTTGTGGTAGTGGCTCGTACAAATAATCCCGGTGACTTTGGTCGATTAGTCGTTTCTGGTCCTTCCGTGCTCGTTTCTCCTCCCGGCGCTGCATCTTTCGGAAGCGACGCTCCAGCTGAAGCTGATGCTGCAATAGCATTGTGAGTCGTGGTGGAACTTGACTCGCTCAAAGCTGGGGGATTATAATAGACACCGGCGCGCTCGCGTACTCGCTTCTGGAAGTAGAAGCGCGCCGGGAGCTGGCTCCTTTTGTCTTCGGCCGCATTGCCGGACCCTTACAACCCATGGTTACACGCAGTTTTTCGTCATTTATTACATGGGACATTTTTCTCTACTCACAACAAAGTGAAGGTGGAGGAGGAGGAACGAAGTGGATAAGTGACATTTGCGTAAGCCAAAAGAAGGAATAAAGATAGTGAGACCGAGAGAGAGAGATAGAGAGAGCAGACGATTTATTGGTAATCCACGTGCCAAATGAATTTCTCTAGTATGAGAGAACAGTGTTAAAAGCTTTTTATCGTTAGACAAGAATAAGTGATAAAAGAGTACATGGAAATATATTTAAGAAAGCTCTTGAGTTTATAGCCTATACAAGTGAGCTGCAATGATTCATTGCGCGTTATGTAGTTCTTATGAAGGAGAAAATCAATAAATCATTTTTCTTTGATTCCTGAATTGGTTTGTACTGGTACATGAGCAAATCCACGCTCAACAGGAAATAACTCGATCGGACACGATTTTCCTGCGATTTCCAGTGTGCTGGATTTTTAATTTCGGAAACTCAATAAAGATAGTACTCAAATACATAATATTTTCGGTATAAAACCAATTTTCAGCTCAATCCATCCATCGGTTGACTTTGAATCCTATCGTGAGTGAATTTTCTATTTTCTATTGTAACTAGCCATCGAAGGACCTTATAGAAGAGCTAGACCTTTCAAATTCGAGGTCAAACTATCTTCTCTAATTAAAATAAGTATAAATTATAATTACATTGTTATAAACATTTTAAATTTTGAATTTAGTAATTTGTCATCAGATAAGGTTTGACGAAAATATCCCTTAGTTAGAAAATTATGAGCATTTATTTATAATTTTTTTATTGTTTGTTTGGCAAGATATTATATACTCGATACGTTTATCAAGAAACAATTTCTAATATTTCGAAGAATATATATGTATATATATATATATCCTGGTAAAAATTAAACCAACTGCTATGGTCAGTTCTTCAGGCACTGTCCAATATTATTTGGTAGCGACTGATCGATATTAATATATGAGATTATGCGCTGCGTAAATTTATATAACGTAACTGTATTATATGTATCAAAATTATCTTAGTTATGTAAAAAATGCACGATAGGACATATCGATTATTAAAATAATATATTATTGAAGAAAAGACTAGTTAATAACGTTTTCTCGAGATGTGTTAGTTTCATCAGTAAACGCCGCACTAAAAGATTAATTTGAAAAAAAAAACAATATTTCGTTTATAAAATGAGAAAACTCGTATGCCATTTCTTACGACATTTGTAGTGTTACGGAAATTAAAACGAAGAGACAGAATCGCGAGAAAAATGTAGCCGACGAGTCTCGACGAGCAGCCGTCTTTTCGCTGATTCTGCTGATTTGTTTGGACTGCGCGAGCGTTGCGGACGAATACGTCCGGGATATCTCTCCTTATTAAGATAAAGCTGTCCTCGACTTTTACGAATCGACTTGTTCCGCTGTGGCAGCGTTACCCGGCTCCTCCGTGCATTATATTGATACCGCGCAGATGAGAGTTACGGCACGATCTGGGGCAGAGAATGGGGAGGTAAAGTGGCAAACTATTCCGTGAGTACGTTCGCTCAGGAGACCAATTTTAGCTGGGTTCTAAACGAGCGATCTCCCCGACAGGTATGCCAAATGTTACGGAAATTAAAACGAAGAGAGAGAGAGAGTCGCGAGAAAAAGGTAGACGGCTAGTCTCAAACCCGGGACATCCTGAATCAAAGGCAAGTGCTCCAGCCAGGGAGCTAACATCTACGATGCATTTAGTTGCAATGCATTGTCATATGGCTCGACAGCCGTCTTATTGCTGACTCTGCTCATACGCTCGGACTGCGCGAGCGTTGCGGACAAATACGTTCGTGACAGTAGTTATAAAATTGAATAACGTGCTATATAATGTGCAAGTTTCGCATTCTGCTTCTGGGGACTATTCAGAAATAAAGACAATAGGATTCAGTCGTTGATCCTCTATGAAATATTTAATTTTCCAACGATGACCAATTTATGTCCAGTATCTCGTGAATTTGCTAATACACGAAAAACATTACATACAATTTTACTGATGATTAAGAGTGATCTCACGCGATTAGCATAATTTTAATTGCATTACTAATTTAATATAAGACCAAAGGAAATTTAGTAAAATAAAATGTAATTTTTTTATGCTATTCTACGAAAAATCACAAAGTCATAACCGTGTCTGGACTTGAAATTGCAAATGAGAAATAGCTCTGCTCATTTTCAAATATGAGTTTGGTATTCATAGCTTCATAGAAAAGCCGACGTGTAAATTCAAGATGCGTTCGTTTTCAACGGTGAAAAGTAAAGATGCAATTCCCTTTCAGCTAATCGAGTAGTGGAAAGTTTAAGACGACTTTAAGTAGACTTACTTTAATAAGAAAGCAAAATAGAATTAATGAACTTTTCGATAAATAAGTCAAGTTTGCATTATAATATTAGGTGTAAAGATTGTTTAAAAGCAAGAGACAGTTATAGGACTAGTGCATTAAAGATGTTTTCTAAGACTTTACCATCAGTAGCCGAGGCTCCTGCATTTATAGTTGCGCCAGAAGAAGAAGAAGAAGAAGCAGAAGAAGAAGGAGAAGATGATGTTTCCTGATTGTGAAATAATGATAATTTATTCGTGACGTTCAAAAAATGAAGAAATGAATTTAGTTGAAGCTTCTTTCACATTCGGAAAATTTATATTATTTGCGTCAAACAATGAGATGTGCTTATAAAGTGAAGTACACGAAAGCTTCTATGTATGTAATGCAAATAAGCGTACTTCAAATTAAAACTTCTCTATGTATTTTATTGAACGATATACCACTATTGATCTAATTATAACAACGCACATCTATACACCAATACTAGCCAGTAAACAATACATCTGCAATGGTTATAAATAATATTGCTTTACCTTCAAATTAGCGGTATCGACCAAAGGAGATCCTTCCTGTATTCAACAAAAATACTCATCATTATAATCTCCGTGAATCAAATTTCACCAACAATAACTCACTTGTTCACTGTCCTTCTTGGGTCTCGTGATCACCTGAATGTTTTGTCTACTGCCGGAATCGGTACCCTCGATTACGTTATTCTGACCGGTTCCGACAAGACTGACACCCGGAGACGAACGAGCATAGATTTCACCTTGAGGTCGTGGCCCGGCCAAAGTGCCACCAAGTCCTGCCTCCGCTTCCGGTCCACCGTTGCCCAGACCGGCTCTCGCGTGAAGTCCGCCAACTGCAATTTTTCTCCACTATAATTACTTCACTCTATTGCAAGTTGGATACGGATGGATGGATGGCGGTGAGCTCGTGATTGATGAGCGCACGAGCTCCGACTCGAAGAAAACAAAGGCGCTTATATGGATATGTCAGATATATATATATATATATATATATATATATATATATATAGAGAGAGAGAGAGAGAGAGAGAGAGAGAGAGAGATTGTGTGTGTGTGTGTGAGAGATTGCAGGATACACGGAAATGCATTTTGGCGCAGTGGACAGTTTGTTTGAAAAATGCATGAGGAGCAATTGATGCATGTTGGTGGGAATGGATTATTATTGGTGGTCGGTCTTTATCTCGGATGACATAAATGCTCAGCTGCAGGATTCGCAACGTATTCGAGAAAGTCTGGCCATTTATATAATACAGCAAAGTGTTGGAGCCATATATATACGTATGTACGTTCGATTTTAAAAATAAGCCTTCATTATCCTTGGAACAAAAGTTATAGCGACTTTTAAAAACTCGCTACAGATAATCATCACCTCTTTGCATCAAATGCCTGTATGTCTAGACTTTACGAGTTGCCATTTCCTGAGCATCTACTGAAATTCGTATTTTCTAAATAATCGATCTCTAGCTTTCGCTTCGGACCATTAGTTGTTCTTGAAATATTTGATGTAATTCGAGAAGTTAACTCGAGCTCTGAGTCATTGCATGTAGTTTAACCGACGCGAAAAACGAAAAAAAGAATCGAGAACATTATATATATAGCACTTACGTGGTCCGTCGCTTAGACTTCCACCAAGACCAGCACTCGCGTGTGCACCACTAGGTGTACCGGCGCTTGCGTGTAAACCACCGTCTGCTCTTCTGCCTGTAAGTAGACCTCCGAGACCTGCCTGTGCATGGTAGCCAGCGAAATTTACCCTAATCCCACCTTTAGTGAATTGCAGAAATGGCAGCTATATAGAACATATAAGAAATTAATCAATAACTATATCTACGTATACCACTGGAAAAGCTCAAACGTTCGAAATAAAATTGTAACATTAATGTTTCTAACCTAAATTACTTTCACAAAGTATAAACGTAAAAAGTCGAAAGATATAAATCGTGGTATGCGAGTATTGTAAGAATTTTTAACGTATACATTTGAAAAAGAGAAAAGTTAACTATTGAGGCTGATATATTATACATTTTGTATTAGTCAACTTATCACTAATAAGCATAGTGATACTTTCTCTTTTAATAAAGCATATTTTTATAAAAACTGCTATACGACATAACTAATAATATCTGACATGCAATAATAAAAGAAAATTAATTACATGTCTACCAAGTAATAATAACAAAAATCTTTCAAATTGATTCTTATAAATATTAAATATTTATTATAATATGATTTAAAATCAGTTATTATTATTACTTATTGTACGTTAAATTATGTACATTTATTGAAAATTGTTTAAAGGCTGTTTTGACATTAAGCAATTTGTTTGGAGTATCAAAAATAATGGTAAGTCAACGATTATACAAAGTGAACAATAATAGTGTTTAGTAATTTGTAAAAATTATGTTCATGTAACTTATTACTGTTTTATAGGAACGAAACAATATAGAGCAATTTGTGACATAAAGTTAAAAATACTAAAAATAATGTGTTTCTCTTAAATCTTTAAATTA
Organism: Apocrypta bakeri; assembly: GCA_018906985.1. Lineage (NCBI taxonomy): Eukaryota > Metazoa > Arthropoda > Insecta > Hymenoptera > Pteromalidae > Apocrypta > Apocrypta bakeri. The sequence continues at coordinate 4,893,582 of JACCIA010000008.1, read as the reverse complement.
TCATTTAATTTCCTTGGATTTAAATTAAATGTACAAAATTATTAATATAATATAATTCAAAACATTGCCATTATTTTCAATCTAAAAAAGATACATTGTAATATTTTAATTATTCTAGGAAACGAATGACTAGAGTATAATAAACTTTTAATTGAGTAGATTATTTCAGTAAATATTCCTGATCGCAGATTTAAAGAGTATGTAATCAGTTTAGATATAACTAGAATATCACTCTTTATCAGTTGCAATCCTAGTTACATACAATTACACTAAAGTCATTTGTTTAAGAGCTGAAACATATTTAATATAATACATTTCTTTTCCCTTTTAAGAATCTCTTTTTTATTGTTTTTATTTGGTGAGTGTATAATTATTGTAGATGTATATATAATTATTTGTAGACATAATTTTTAAATATGATATTTTTCTAAATGTGTAAAATAAAAGAATTGATTAAAATAGAAGGCTCTATCATATCGTGTCTGGACCTAAAAACTGATAGCAGGTGTCCAGTCTAGTCATAACAACGTTTTACTGCGGAATACTTCTACAATAATTGTAGGCCTGATGAATACCGAAAAGCTTATAAATGTTTACAAAACGGCATAACTCGTGTATTATTACAAATATTGGGAAATTTTCTAAAATTTAATGTTAAATCATTGGCCATAAAAACTTAATGATAATCTTAAAGTAGAAAGAAAATATCGAAGATTCAGTAAAATTCATGGGAAAATCGCTTCCAATAAACAATGTTCTGCTATTAAAGTCTTGAGTGGTAATAAAATCGACACTAGCTTCACGGTAGTGACCGTAAATAAATAGCTTTCAAAATTTTGATATAGGCAAAAGTGTAGTTCCAATGAAAAAAAAAAAGAAAATCTGGAGAAGTAAATTTAAGATAAAGGATCGAATATTTTGCTTTCTACACTTTTTTTTTGTTTCATGCTATTCCGTCATAAATTTTACAACGGGAATTGATGAAAGCGTGAATGTACAAGTTTATTGAAATAATACGTATAATGGGACATAAATTTTCCAAGCCTCGATTTATAAAGCCTGACGAAATACGTACATTTCATAATTTTTACTTGAATTCTTTAAATCTTACTGATGTAACGCTATGTATAAACTCGTTTTTCGTACTTTCCTTAATCGACGAATTGAATTTTTTTAGAAATCATCATTTCAAAAATTAATTTATATCATGGCATTTTATAATATTGAGTAGCGTAAAATCAAATTAACCTTCAACTAAAATCGGTTCAATAAACATAGACGACGAAGTATATCTCAATTCCTGCCGTAAATAGTTAACGAAGTGCAAATACAATTCACCTATAAATTCTCCAAGTACGTACGCACACGCGGAAAATTACTCAGACAAATAAAAAAGCCGTCTCCATGTGTACAAGGACTAATTTTAAGACACTCGTTAGATCTACCCAAAAATGTATTCAAAGTGAGTATGCGTATAGCCACGTGCGCCTATGTATATGCATAGGAAGAAAAAGGAGATACTGAAGTTATTATACGCATTGGAACATTTTTTTTCACTTCGATGAGGAAGTTGAAGCTTTATGCCTTTGTACGACTTTTAAGATCGTAATCTAGTTATATAATTGTAATTTATTATATTTTGATAGTATTGACATGCTTAGAATCATTAAATCTGAAAATTTTTTCGAATTTAACTTTCGCCCCTTTTGTAAACTAGATCAACTAGTTTTAACGATGAAATTAAGTTTTCATTTTATACGGAATCAGAAAAAAACTACTCTCGATCTTTAAAGGCGAGTTACAGGAGTCTTTGATTTTCATAAACGCATTTAGTACATGTACACATAGAGGCAACCTATAAACCGTCTTTAACTTGTGAAAAATGCAGATTGTACATTTACGATGTATAATGTGGAATTTTCCATTATGGGAGTTCTCAAGTCAAACTCTTAACTTCCTTATATTTTCCCATAAAAACAAATCATAACTTAAATCTTCGAGTGTATGTTTCCTGTAATAATCATCTGCTTTTATTGCCGACACGAGACGCGACATTTAGTGAAAATGACTCGTCAAGCAATAAGAATATCTGATCTGGACACTTTGAAGCGTCATTTCGATCTCTACAAAATTTCCTTGGACAGCCGAACAAACGAGTAAAAGTACGTAAAGGCTATCCTGTAAAGGTTACCCTAGACGCAACGAGCGTTTTCAATTTTCGTGAAAAAGAAAAAAGAATCCACACTTTTGCAATTTCCTCGATTATTTTGCCCGTTCTCTTCTTGCGAATTGGATGCTCGCGTTTGGAATATTTCATTAGCGTAATGCGCTCGGTTAGTTGGCTTTGATCGATCCCGTGGATCCGCTGCGGGCGACGTCGCCAGGGTGAAAAACACGAAAGAATTCAAGCGGTGCCTTTTTCCTAGACGTCTAATTGGTCCGAGCTCTCCTTATGGGATACGGGCGTCAAGAGACACTCTTGTACACGTGTTTTTTGAACTACGCAGGGTGGGGCTCGTTAAGTATTACGTGTTCATTCCAGGAGGAAAGCTATATAGCCGAAGGTGTCGCTAAGCGTTTTTTCGATTTCGTACGTGCCAAAGGGGCTAACGGCCGTTTCAACAGGTGTTTTATTGAATGCACTTTTAATGCATGTTTGCCACTGCGACGGAGGATTACTTCGTTCAGAAGAAAGTTTTCAGGTGAAAATGCGACCTAAAACCAGTTTACTATATGAAATAGACCATACAGGGCGACGCGACAATTAGCGGAAAGTAACGACCGAGCAATTTTTCCAAGGGTTCCGAAAATTACGACCAACTTAGAGGGAATCTCTCCCAGAAGCTTTTTCATATGAATGTACATAGTAGAATAAGAAAACCTCTAAAACCAGCTCTAAAGCGAGTTAAAGACCCACAAAATTAGCGTGTTGAAAGAGAAATCATTAAGATTGACTAGAATATCTCACGCGTTTTTAAGGCATTTAATATCGTTGCTTCTGTTGAATAGTCGCGACGTGTATATCTACACGTACAGCATCATGAAAAACCATAAATTATCTGGGATAATTTAATATATAACGACAGTGTAAACACATAAATTCTCATCGTAGCAGGAAACGTTTGCACCGAGGCGAATAAGCAGCTGCGTTTATTGCTGAAAAATCTACAAAGGTATTTCCATCGTATGCCGCCACCACCGCGGTTATGGAAAATTTCCTTATGCTTTTACGCGGGCCGATTGCGCTGCTCCAAGTAGCTTCGCGTACGCAGATTATATCTCGAAACAGCGTATTATAATTACAGTATAGCCGCCTACCTATGCGCTCATAATACATCCGACTAGCACGCAGGACTAATTACGTTCTGGCAATAGTCGATTATTAAAAATCGACTGCTAAGACTTTTCGCGATATAACCACAGTTACACAATAACAATGGACGCACTGCGTAAATCGTGCGACGTATAAACCGGAAACGGAAAATCCTATACTTCTTTCCAAAAGTAGGGATTTCACGTAATACGCGTTCCTCAATTTCTCCATACGTATGTATAAAAATATCCCAAGCGAAGTCGTGTAAGTAAACTGTTAATATACAAGAAATAAAAGTGTACGGAGACTGGGGAATAAGTGAACCTTCACGCTCGCTTGAGCCGCTCTCGTATACGGCGAGCGAAAAGCCGTCGCATCAACCTTTTCAAGGTAGACCGGACGAGAACCGTGCAGAGCGGCACAAAGTCATATACGTATTCCAAAGTAGGAAGAATTCTTTGTCTTCTGAACCAGGCACTCGGTTTATGTATATATATGTACAATGTACATACACTGAGAAAATAAGAATAAATACAAAATTTGTTTGATACTAACAAATGCTTTTAGTGAGAACTACTAGGATAATATTTATTTGAATCTTATTATTATTATTATTTTTTTAATGAAAACTTAGTTTAAATGCTAATTTAAACTAGCAGAACATACTCCCTACAATTTACGAAGAAAAGTGTTTCTAAGATAAGGTAATTAACGCAGGCCTGGATTTCATACAATTTTTAATTACTTCATATTATTTCTCGAAGTATTAAGTCCAATAAAATGAGTCAAGTATATATTTATTTTTAAAATATTTTAATTAAACAACATATATAATACGGATAATCCTCTGACAGCCAGGCCGATAAAAAATTTTTTCTTCTGAATAATATAAAACTGTTCTTTGGCACCGTAGCTACCTTAACATTTTTTTAGAGCAAACATTTCATAATGGCAGAGAGTCAAACTCCATTTTTTACCATTTTTTGCATTTTTCTCTTAGGAAAGCATTTTTCACTTTTAAATTACCGTGGATATTAGTTTAAATATGCTAATCGGTTATTAATATAATGAGAAGAAATGGAATATTCGTTTTAAAAAATTACCCTCTAAATTTTGAATAAATATTGTTTCTTCGATATAACGCACATTTTTCCATTGTATATATAATACATATATTATACATAAATGCCACGAGTGACTTGATATTATTGTCAACGAGTTGGTGGAAAATTGTCTGATAGTCGTAATAACGCTTTTTGGAACAATGTTGTAATGGATTTGCTATTTTTATTAAGGAAGTGCACCGTCGTTACGTGGATTGAATACGCATTAAAATATGTTGTACCATTGTTCGCAATCGCGTTAGAACTCAGATTCGTATGCGTCTGAAAATTCAGAGGCAACGTGTTTCTAGTGATAAAAAATTGCTTTATGTAAAGAGAAGTTTTAATAACAGCAATTTGAATAAAAAATTCTAACATTAGATCAATCGAAACATTAGGCTCAATCCGTAGAACTACGTGTTCTGACTCATCGAAAATTGATTGAATCATTTCGATGAAAAAAAGCCAGTCCAACAGCAACTAGTCATGCAAAGCATAAATCATTCATTTCTTTAGAATACATGTACGTATTTTTATTCCTGGTAGTAATTGGTTAGCAATATTCGTTTTTATCTCCAGCGACGCAATAGCAGATCCTCGCGAAGTTTACTGGCAAATAAGTATGAGCAGAGTTGCGCAAAATAAAAGGTCCCGTTCTATGGCCCGATGGACCCAATTACCAGGCAGGATCTTATCGAAAGCTCAATTGGTTCAGAGATCTGAGCCCATTTATCCAAAAAGACTGACATATATTCGGCGCTGTTCAAGGCCTGTGTGATTCTTTCTTCGCGAAGTTAGCCGATGTAAAGGCATTATCTTCGGAACTTCTTGTAATTAAGGAGAAATGACTTGTAACTATAGCGCTGGGATCTTGTTAAGTGTAAAAATAGAACAACAACCGATTGCCAAGCGGGTATAATGATTTATTGATGATACGAAAAGAGAAGAATGGATACTTTAACCAATCACTATTTTCCATTACTGTTATCAAAGAGGCCTTTGAGAGTGAACAAATGTTTGTTAAGCTACAATACGAGTTGACAAAAAAATTTTAAATAATAAATTAAAGTGCAGAATTAATGTAAATTTTAATATTCCGTAGCCCGTATTCGATAGAAAACATCAGTTTGTTTTTTTAACAAATTCAAAATGCCATGACCATAATGTAATTTTAGTTTTGAATTTTAAAAACTCATCAAGCTGTCCAAATTGTAGCCTACGTCAAGCCCAGAATTTCAAAGAAAATCATATCTCATTTCAGGAGAATAAAATATACTTCTGAGAGGTCTAATTAAATAATGATTTTGATTATACTTTAAAAAATATTAGTTTTGTAATAATATTAAATTTTCTTTTCCAGACATTTAGTTTCAGCGAGAGAATAACTGTAAATTCACCCATAAAATTGGTCTATTAGAAACGTTCATATTGAAGTAAAAGCATAGTTGTACAACTTGCTACATCTATTACGGTTAAAACCAGTATATTTTCTTTCCCACAATTATTCGTACATCACACTCCGTAAAATTTAAAAGTCTTCTACAAACTACCGCAATACGTCATTGTCTATCCTGTGCGTCATTCAATCCAAGAAAGAAATAAAAGTCACGAACGTGTTTTTACATTTGGATCTTTGCAAGATTGTGAAGAATTTTGAAAAGGATCCTCTTAAATTAAGCTGAAACGGGCAAAAAAACGAAAAAAATTCTATCACATTCCTGTGTTTAAACTATACAAAGAAAGTTGTTTTTGGGTACATACATGTCTGTCGAAAGGCATAGCCTTGGTATCGCGATGAGAGGGATCATGATGAGTCGTATATATATGTACGCTCGAGCGAAATGATAATGTTGGCATGAGTTGAGATTTTCATTCTTGAAAAATCAATATAACTTAATTGATAAAAGTACGTCGTCTTTCAAACGATTGTACGATTGATTCTGGTGAATAAACTGGAACTCGGTAATACTGTGCGCAAGTTTATATAAAACATTAATACATCAACACATCAATATATAATTGCGATGCGAGAAAAGATCGTGATTTACAAAGTATAAATTTCTGACAAAGAAAGTTTATACAAGGTATATACTGTATATACATATAAATAAATAAATAAATAAATATATATATATATATTTATTTATTTACACAACTATTTTGGTAATATATAAAGAAGAAATTTATGTAGATTTCAACAAGGTCGCGGTTATTAAGATGCCTATAAAGACTTCGACTTGATCACTTGGCAGATATTTCCTTTCAGATAAGAATTGCGCAAGATGCTGGACGAAGACTAATAATACAATAATAAGAATGTAATATAATAATAAAATTTGCTCAGTAATTTGTATATGAATTCGTAAGCAATTATGGCTATTCCTTTGGCAAACAAAAGATGTAAGAAGATGAGTTCACACAGATAAACGTGAGAAAAGATGTTTTGTTTTCTATCTAGGAAATATATAACATCGTTAACGCGCGAATAATGAACTCGTTAACCAGAAACGTCGTCCTTATAACAACGAAAGCATTGAACTTTATTAGGCGGCTATTAGAGAAAAGAAAAAGATTTTTCGTTATGCAACGGGGAAGCAATGAAAAGAATAATTCAATGGTCGACGAATTTAGTGCTCATATATTCAATTGAAAAATATTTAAATTACATAGCCACAGTAGTAGCAAGAGAGTGGCACTTAAAACGTCAAGAATCGCACGAAGCGCGTTAAACGAGAGAAAAATATATCATCGACGGTCCATCATTACAACAGCCAAATTACATACAATGTTTCTGCTAAAGAAAGTTTGTAACGAAATTATATACATGAACGCAAAGAGAGTAGAAGTGTAGCAATGCTTAAGCTTTTTTGGACGGGAAGCTGTAAAATGCCGCAATACACCATTCTAAGCTTTGAATTCTTTTTTACAATCCGTCATCGTCACTGCCAATTTTCCAAATATGTCTTTCTCTGAGACGCCGAAAATAAATGCCTAGTGAATAATGACAATGTAATTGGAACATTTATCTTGTTAATGAGATTTTAGTACCAGTACTTTTCAAGAGTAAGTGATATCGTTACATCATTTTATGACTATTTGAACTATTTTTGCCTTTCTTTACACGAATACCCAAATTTATTTGTCCTACTAACTACCTTTAATTTCTTTTTACACAAAATAACGAAAAATCTTTCTCCTACACGACTTTCAGTTCGTTATGATAGACCGTTACGAAATATCAATTCAAGACAATAAATATATGTAATATTTATATAATAAATACAAAAAATAACGAAAAAATGTTCTGCTATAACAGTTTCAGTTCGTTATCATAGATGGTTACGGAATATCAATTCAAAACAATAAATATCGCCGAAACTCCTCTGTTCTTTCTAACTTGCAACACTGCACATAGTGCATATATATATATATATATATATATATGTTGTATAGAACTGTCTATAATAAATATCGTTAATAATCCGCAATCAATGCTCGGGAAAACTACACACGTATCACCTTGGCGAATCGAATGAAAACATGCGCATTGAAATGACAATAAGTAACGACGGGCGGTGCACACCAAAGACACGTATATATAGTTACACACACTGTGCACACGTACACTCTCATATTTATATAAATATCTAGCAGCGGATATATTCAGAAGGACTTTGTTGCACGGGTGAAAGCTCCCTAATTGCAGAAAATTATTAGTCAACGACGACGCAGGTGCTGCCACCGCGCTACACAAAAGATTTCCTCCTCCTGGGTACCAAAGGCGGCACTACGTCACACCCGGCGCCGTGTGCCAGGACTTTTCCTCTAGCCAACACTTACCTATATACCTATATACAATTATACATGTATAATATACATTTACATATATATATATATATATATATATATATATATATATTTATTTATTTTCGAACTGACAGGCATGGAAACTGTATATATATATGTATCAATAGGTATAATAGCTATCTATACTATATTTTTGTACGTAACTCTCTTGACACACCGCTCGCCTTCGCTCACCTCGGTTTCTCGATAATTGCATAAACCTTTCTCTCGCGTGGACGACTGGACGTGTATATACAGGCGCATTGCCCCGCGATCTGTGCTACTGACTGTTTGACCAGTCATCATCGACCGCAGCTCGCTCGCTCTCTCGCTCGTTCGATCATTCGTTCGTTCGTTCGCTCGTTCGTTCATTCTTTTATTCGCAAAGGTATAGCCATTTTTTATCTTATTTTTTTCTACAAACAATGTTGCGTTGATTTTTTACGTATTCCCTTATGGGATCGCCGGTATTGTCGGGGTGAAAGGACTCTGTGCAGAAAATGAATTTGGAAAATCGATTTTTTAGCGAAATCGATGTTAGTCTTACCCAACTATCTCTGAAATCACAGATTGTGTATGCTAAGTGTGGGATGTGATAGGCGAAACGTGTGCCGATTTTAAGGATTATAACGTAATCATCGCGTCCAAAGGAACTTTCTGTATGGTTGAACAATAAACGTATGATATATACATCGCACGTGTAAAAACGTAATTATAATAATAATTTAAAGAAATTTTTCTTCCTCGCGCTATCATAATCCGTATTCATTTTCATACATTACGAGGTGTTTGACTCTATTCAATTCAATGTGTTATGTTATTTTTTTCTGCACATCGAATAGCCTCGGACATTGTTAAGCTTAATAGAACTGGAGTTTAAAAAAGTGAGTTAAGCATAAAAGCAATTTTCTTGCGTAAACTCGGCGTTTAGTCTTTGATTATCCTAAGCAAGTGAGAGCATATAAGGACAAATGCGAATAAAAAAGTGCGCAAGTTTGAGCCGCTCACAGTCCATATAAACGTTCGAACTAAACGCCGGTTGTGTGCAAGCAAGGTATATATATATATATGTACATAGTTCGGCACCAGCGAGAGAGTAGTATCGATCGGTTGGCAATAAGCAAGTGTAGGCGAATTGAATCTCGAGAAAACTCACCGGACCGGACGAGTCTTCGTTCTCTGGGGGAGCTGCAAGGGCTAGCAATGCGACGCCGAGTAGCAAGCAAAGCGTAAGTTTCGCGTCCAGCAAGACCGTGCGCCTCGACATCTTTGCGTTAACTGCGGCGGCTCTTTCTCTCTCTCACTCTAGTCTCTCTGGCCTCCGGTCGCTCCGAGTTGAACGTGTATCGGACACTCGTCCGTCGTGTGCACACCTGTTTGCGTGGGTTATACCGACTCTCTCGCCGTCTCTTTTCTACTTTAGTACCGATACTGCTACTGTCTCGAGCTTCTCGCACACGTGTATGTTACTGCTGAAGTTGGTCGAGAGCGCGAACCTTATGAATCGCCGATTGCGAGGATGAGTCAACAATTTTCTTATACCGTTGGAAGACAATTCTGTTCACGTATTTCATCTTTGTTTATTGCGTATACCTTGGCTTCTGCAGGAAAAGAGCAAGAGAGAGAGAGAGAGAGAGAATAACAACGTTGAAGGAAGGAGAGGGAAAAAGGATTGGTGGAAGGTGTTTTTTAGAGCGTGACGCATTCTGAGAATCTTGCGCTAATGGGCTTGTTGTTGCCGAGATCGCGAAGACCTAATGAGGAAAAATGAGCTTGGAGGGATGCTGGTTGAAAATGCAGGTTTCTGCTTTATCGACGCCCCGATGCTTCCGGAATTCGGCGACAGGTCTTGCACACTTACGTCAGCTCTTGAAAGTTTTCTCTCGTCTCTCTCTCTCTCTCTCTCTCTCTCTCTCTCGCTCTCGCTCTCTCAATGCATTGACGTTTTTTGTTAACGTTTTTTTAATGCTTTGAAAATTTAACACCTACTCTGAGGCACATTAATTCTTTCATTCGAATGCGGAAACGCTATGCAAGATTTATTCCAAGCATGTTGTTCTGGAATATAATTTGACGTATAGTTGATTTCATTGTAATTCAAAATGCATGTCGTGAATTCGTTTTAGTCGATTCATTGTGTTTTTATATACAAATACAAAATGCTTTGTTTCTTTGTGCGAAATTACAATGATTTATTATGCATGAAACTACTATTTAACCGCTTCAGTAGTGTTTCAACGAATATAAAAATCCTACGCTCAATTACGTCTTTGCAATCAAACAAAATGGTTCAACCAAGTGGCTTAAATTATCATTATTATTAATTAATTTAAATACAAGATTAAGTGGCTATAGCGTATTTCATACACGATAAGAAACAATGTCTTAACTAATAATAGCGAATAATTTTTCCTGAGCCTTTCACTTCAGAAATTGAATGTACATGGCTGTGGTTTATACATTTTATCAGAGCGACAAAATCAGCATCACACGTTTAAAGAGTCTAATTATATATAGAGATGAACACAGATAAACATGTTTTTTTTTGTAATTCTATAGCGTTCTTAAAATATACTTAAGCCTGTTTATTACAGTTTCGCATATCATTCGGCTATTAAAAATTATCATGATCAACGGATAGATTTAAAATTTACTTAAAACGTCTACCGTAACTGCTAAATGCACAAATACTAAGTTTGATTTTAGTGTACATAATATATATATATATATAGGATTAATAATTTTATTTCTTCGTTTGTATTTTGAATAAAAAAGATTTTTTTATTGGTTAATAGAATTAAGTCAGAGATTTGTCTATACATATATAATATATACATACATATATATAGATATATGGTATAGATATATGGTACAAGAATTCATAAACTATAATAATTAATATGCAGTATTTGCGCAAGATGTGAAAACAATTGGGTGCGTATAAGTTATGATAATACCGGATTAGTATAAAAGTCTGTGCCAATGCGTATTAAACGCTAATTGTTTAACCGCTAATAATAATTCAAAAGTTTCTCTCGAGATTGCTGACGCATGAACTTTCTTGTGAAATGGCGAAATTATGGAATAAAAGCAAGATCGCAATTCAATAGGAATAACATTTTCGAAAAATTCAAAGAAACTATTCTTCAATTTTGGTATGTCTTTCAGATGCAATTCTGTATACGCATTGCGTTGACGCGCGATAAATCAATCGTCGTCGCAATTATTCCAGAATAAAAATCTTGTTTTTTTTTTGCAATGGGTAGATCAGACAGCTATAGGATATTAAAAAATTCCATGCACATTTCAGGAAAATTTTAGCCACTCGTGCTTTTCTCTTGGCAATACATGTCAGATGTCAGCGACGACTGAGATGTATTTGGTATTTTCTTCAAAATTCGATTCAATTTTGTACTTTATTAGCGAGCGTACTCTATTAGTTTTATGTGCTGTAAAATTTATAGTATTACTTCTGAGTAATCAACTAATTTATAAAACTTTAAGCCAGGTTTCAGCACTATAATTTTAATTGAATCTTTTGAAATAATAACAAATTGTCGAAGCGTGTATCTTGAGGCGTTCAGGAGTTGAACACAACGCCACTAAAAATAATTATTCGTTTTTTTCTGTCAAAGAAAAACATTGCTAGACAATATCTAGTTCGGACAGACGCGAGGTTTAAACACTAATTTACAATTTTAAAGTTACCTCTAATAGTAAGCGAAGCAAAAAGTTAATTATAACAATAGATGACGAATTCATAACAATTAAACTACATTCGCACTTAAACGTTTTCGAAAGGAGAACGTCATTATTAAAACAGGGAGAGAAAAAAAGTTACATTCATTAATGTCACGACACAAAGTAAGCTTCACTTCGTCTGATGCACGTTATTGCGTGTGCGTAAATAAGACGAATCGCCGTAAGTGTAATTAAATTGTGCTTTACTTTTTTTCGTCACCTCGATCCCATTTCTCTTTCTCCAAAAGATAAACCGCACCGACATAACTTTCCTTACGATGAAAAAAATCGAAGGAGCCAAACACCTGCTCTTTGCAGGTCCGGCGCACTTCTCGAGGACAATGAAATGCAAGCGTAATGTCATTTTTTCATCGACGACTTCTTCTTGCGCTTATCGTCTACAAGTTTGCTTCATTGCACGAAAGCACGTTAATGATTAGTTAGCGACGATTGAAATATCCGATGCGGCGGCAATTTGTACGATCGAACCTTGACTCACGCGCAGCTAAGTCGAATGGAGTTTTTTGCAGCTGCGAGCGAATCGCCGCATCTCGTGTTCCACATCTACTTAGTTGATTTTTTTTCCTTAACCGCGTGCGTTTATTATTGCGTTTCTGCGTCCAGTGCCGCGCGTATCTTTATTTTCCATTGTTTTTCCATCGATACGTTTTGTCTGACCGCGTGTTATTATCGTGGTAATGCGGCGATTCGTTTTTTCTGGTCGGGACTTCTATTTTTCGTTGCGAGATTTGCATATTTACTTTACGGTGTGTTGCGTATACTATTCGCGGCGAGACAAAGAACTGCTCCACAAGTATTGGCTTAGGCTTTTTGTCGAAGAGTTTCTGCTTGTAAAAGAACCGGGGACTGTGATTACCGTTTTGTTACACAATAGTAAAAATTATAGACACAAAAATTTGTTGAGGAAAAGCTCTTATTAGAGGAAGAAATAGGCTTCAACAAGTGCGTATTTTGCGGCAACGTACAATTTCGTTTATTACAATACGAGAAATGATAATTGTAGCTCGTAGTTATTAAACCTATTATGTAATTCGATAGCTCAAACCATTTTTTACTACAATCACTATGGTAGAAAATTTAACGATATGTGTTGGTTGATTGTTGGTTGATATTGTTAAAAAACGTCACATTACCATTATTATATGCTTTTAGAGAGGAAAATTTAATTTTGTTTCGTAAGTCCGTTGTTCTACTATCCATAATTGAGCATAGAATCAATTATAGATATGCTACGAATGGGGTGTTAATTTTTCGCCATGTATAGCAGTTGATTAAAAATCATCGCGTGTCTGCGATTCGAAATATATATAAGATTGTCACTATTATAAATTTAATCGTTAAGCCTTTAAAATCGCTACTTACGCATACTTTGCGAACTAGTTGAACATTATTTGTGCATTTAATTGTGCAAAATCCATTTAATTACCTCTATGAATGCCTCGATATATCGAACAAATTTTAATTATCCGTACTTGGAAAAATAAGGAAAAAAATTGAATCAACGCAACATTTAGAGAACTGCATCTACATGATGTGTGTAGGGTCATTTTTTCTCGCCACATTTTTACGTACGACTGTTCGAAGGAAATTGCTTTCTCTAGCTCTCGGAGAAAGCATTGTTGCAGTAAATTTCCTATCGGGCCGAGCCTTTAAAAGTTACGTTGCATCGAGATAAAAGTTACCGCGAGTCTGGAATTCCTCGATACTCCTTCACCTCTCCTTTAAAGTTTCTTATCTGATTCGAAATATTCAATTGACTTTGTATATTTCAATGAATTTTCATAGTGCGTATTTCAATAACTTATCGCGGTTTCTTATGCAAATATACAAGAATACATAGCCTTCCGCAGAAGTACGCCCAAAGCGAGTGAAAATTGCAACGAGCTTATCGAGCATTTTCAGTTCGAACTTAAAAGTTCTACGGTGCTTACGTATAACCAAACGATGGATTAATGCGCGGAATAATTTTTTTTCAAATCTCGATCTGAATTCTCAGCGGGATTTGATCTATTGGCCATTGTTCATCCTAATATGGCCAACTCGTGTGATACGGAGTTTCCGATATCTAATTCGGAGTTTTCAGCACCGTTTGATCAATTTGCTTCCGAGATCTTATCAATTAACAGATTTTTTCTGTAAATCAATCGTATTCGCCGCGAATCATAAGATACGTGTTGCGGGCACTTTTATTGAATTTCACGTTACGTTATATTGAGAAACTTATTATCGCAAAAGATTTATTTTTAACCGTAACTTTTTGTAGACGATTAATAGAAAAATCATTTGCAGCTGTAATTAAGTTTTCTTAATTACTATTAATCTTACCAAGTGGCAATAATCACTCGTAATTATATATCAAAATGTTGTTGTTTGATTTATAAATCTCAATTAAATGCTTTTACATATATGTACGTATGCAATTACGATACTCCAACAATACTACTTCATAATTAATTAGGATCATTTACTATAACCTATAATTCAGAATACTTTTCTACCTATAGCAATAACACATATTTTAACATTAAATAATTTAAACTCATAGTTGCTTCTCTAATCTTCTCTAATCATTCGGTTTTCTATTCCCAATGGTTAGCGGAAGTTATTATATTTGTGTTTTGTGTCATCAAACGCGGAAGTCTTTTCCCGCTGTCATGTAAACGGCATATTTATTATCTTCCTAATTTAGTGACATTTGTCTAAAATATAAATTAACAACAAATAATTAATTATTACCACAGACTAAGCATTCGATCAGGCAATTGATAATTAAAACGAATTTGTTGGTTGTATAAGAGTAGCGCTTAGACTGTTATAAGTTTGATGGCAGTTCATATAAACTTCAAACAAAATGATAGTTCCAACATTGTGCAATACAGTTACAGTCGTTATTTAAAAAAAATTGAATTCGTCAGCTTGATCGGATTATAATTATGTTTCAAAGGTTTCAGATCGAAAAAATCGCGTTCAAGTAGTTTCAATCATTACAAATCTAACATATGTATTACACATATTTCTCGGTACAAAAAGAAGTGGCACTTACATTTCTTCTCATTTCTTATTTATATACTTCACGATCCGCGAGTAGTCCAATTACCGCATTGTTCACGCTGGATAAAACACCTCCTTATCTTTCTATGCGATCGCATGAAAAAACAAATGTATCCTTACGCAACGAAATTAAATTGCAGCTTAGGCCCAGCTCGGTCTTGCAGAACTCGAAAGCTGACCGCGCTATTCAAACTGCAGAGCCGCTACTTTGAGCTATCATAAGTTACAACTGTATCAAGTTTCGAGATTAGTCGTCAACGATCAATCATTCGAGATTCTTCGTCCTTTCTCCGCTGCGCAAGTAGAACTCCAGCATTCTTTCCTCGTGCCTCGTCGATTCAAGCATCTGGTAAAAGTCCATTTCGACCAAATGTACAGATTTTTATTTACACGACTATTTGTAGCTATAGCTTGGAAGAGTAGCGTGAGTTCGAAGGGGTAACGCAAGCGCCCCGGCTCGAATTTCACCGAGAGCCTGTCGGATTGGCGGCGAACTTTAGCCGCGTCAGGGAAGAGGAAAAGGACGAAAGCAGATAGCGTCGCGTTACTTAACCGACGGAGGAGCAGTTGTTTCGTCACTCTTCGCGTAATTGCACATACATACATATAATATACCTATATATACAAATCTCAGGTGTACGTACTTTTAGGATCCTTAGTTTTACAACGAGCTCCAAATTGACGCTCCGCCGAATTGAACGTGTTAATCTTGCTGTGTGTCGGCGTGAATTATGCGCTTGGCCCATGGAAAAATAACGTTGCAGCTTCTGTACATGCATCGAAACGACCGCATTTCTGGATGCACTCGTGCTTGCTCTAGCGAGAAGATTTTCTCATAGATAGGAAATCGTTAGGAGAGATATTAATGGAAATGAGTTTTAACTTCTTATCGTGTTCTTTTTCGATTTTGTAATTCGTTCGCCTTTCCCTTAGGTGCACGACGTTAGCCAATAATTTGATGTATAATGTAAATTTCTCATTTCTAACGCTTTTTCAACCATTTATTTCGAAGGTATGATCTTAATATGAAGAAATTTATAATGAAATAATCGTCTTATTAGGATTTTTTTCGTGCGCTTTCAGATATTATTACAGTACACGCGAACAGATTGAATTATGTAAAAATGAACTACCCTATGTAGCAATAAATGACTGGCAATAATAATAAATGAAATTAATGAGCATCTGCTGATGATGATCGAACGCGTCCATATACGTGGCACATAAAACGCGGATCTTTGCAATGGAGAGTCTTGCTTAATTACAATTTTGCAAGTAATAGCAAGCCGAGTAGAACATCGTGCTCTCTTTGCATATAGAGTATTATAGAGAGAAAGAATGCACGCAGAAGAGAATGTTACGTTACGTAGCTTTGGTTTACGCGTGCTCCAGATAACACCTTCAAAAATAAAGGATATAACTTGGCTACGCGTAGATGAAAAAGCTTCGTTATGAGAATGCGAAATTTTTTCAGATTTCCATACTCTTCTCAGTACGCGATGGCTGTAGTGTAGAAATTTTCTTTTTCGTTTTTAATGCGACTTTCTTGAACAGGTCTACTCGTAAAAGTCCTCGGGTGGTGCAATAAGATTCCATACTCCGGGGCAGAATATCCTACTACAAAATACGACGTGCGTTTCGTACCAAGAACACGTGTTGCATCCATCAAAATAACATTTCCCAGCTACGCATTGCATCTTGGCATCTGCGAGGACAAAAAGAATGCGTTGCGCATACATCGGCTTCATTATCTGTGCACTGCAATTAATGCGACGCTATCACGACAAAAAATACGAACCGGCAATGAACGCGTAAAACGTCAAAGCGATCAACAGAGCCACAAGAGTGACTGATTTTGGACAAAAAATTCTTGACATTCGTGACTTTGTAGACGAATACACTGAATCCGATACGAGAAAAAAAACATTCCTTTTTATATGATCTATAGCAAGGCCATGACTCACTTCGTTAAATGAAAGTCTTCTTAGCTATCATGTTTGCAGAGAAAACACTTACTTCTTCCTTATGCCAGGAGACGTAAGCTATAATGTAGTGTTTCGTGAATCTTATATGCACGCGTAATGAGGAAGTTGATGTGGAAGGAAATTTTTCGAGGATAGTTTAGGTTATGCAACATCGTTAGGTGATCTTTTTCATTCTGTGGATAGATTATCGCAATGTTAAATGCTTGGCAAGAGAAAAGGAAGAGTGTAATAACTTTCCAGTATAGGTATAGATGAGGTCGAATAGCTCACAGATAAAAGAATTTTAATTTTTATGCGTCACTTTGTAGTTCAATTATTAATGCAATCAAATGAGTTATGAATGTAGAATTAACTTTCTCAAAACTGTATGGTTCTTTCGACGCAAAATTGCAAAAATTTACGTAATAATATGCCAGAAAATAGCTCGTGAAAATAATTTTATATACACAACTTCGTTAAAAACAATATGCGGGAGCATAAAAAATATGTAATAATCGATTGAGAAAAGCAAAAGACAAATTACTTTTTTGTGAAATTATTTTTATTATCTTATCTGTACTTAAAAATTTTGTTTTTGACATTTTTTTATCGATTCAGTCTGTTGAAGGATAAATCACGTACATGTATTTACATAATTACATTTGAAGACATGAAAAACATTAATATAATCATGTATATTTAGGATAAATGCATACCAATTTGTATATCAGATCACTTTTCCGGAACCCCCGCTGCCGTATATAAAAACAAATTTACTCAACATCACTGTAGCTTCTTTTTAATGGCAACTAAAACAATCGTTCTTTTTCGCAAACAGAAAAATAGTATCTCATCGTATCTATGCAAATCACGCAAAGATCAATTTATTTGATATAATTGGTAAAAACTTTCAATGAGACTAAATCCTTCCAACAGTATACTTTTAAACTTTCTTTTCTTCATCTTCGCGATCAGTTTTACGCACGCTTAATGCGAATATTTTCTAAACTTTAACTCGATCCCTATTCATTTTTCTATACATATTCATAAAAAATACAACTTATTCTCTATAAGTATTTCGCTATCTTTTACATGATCGCAAAATAATAATAATAGTAATAATAATATAGTCTTAAAGCTACAACGTTCGTATGTACGTGTCTGTGCAATATAATACAAGGTGTGAAATGTACATGAGATGTCTGTCTGCCTGGCACCTTTTCAAAGAGCAAGTCCAGGTAAAGTAAGAGAGAAAAGTATATATATATCAGTGTGTCTCAGCACGCATGTTTATGCATTTATATATATATATATAAACAAGGATATCGATAGCATTAGCTCGCGTGCTAGGGATATTTTCAACTATACGTTTCTTAAGCTTGCGCGAGCGTCATGCTAAACATGCGTGAATAATCGGTCACGGCGATATAAACACGGTAAACGCACGACTGCAAGACGAGCCGTCGATTTTATTTTATTTTTTGTTCAACGGAGGGCGGACTCTCCTCTTTTAGGTCAGTTTTTACTTGGTTCGCTTGAAAAATAACAAACGGGTTTTTATGTTTTCGCGGTAAATGCAATTGTGGGTGGCAGTTCGAATGGCAGTGTTACCTTTGTTAAATTTACAAACATATATCGTTATCTGGACGTTCGACGTGTAAAATGAAAAAAAAAGACTTGACGATTTTTTTACTCCGTACTTTTATCGTCGTTACTACTCGGTGTCATCGCGCGAAGTATTATTAGTACGATTCGAGTGTGTCAGGGATTTTGAATTGTGATAGAATTCCTGTAATGTATGTGATATGCTGATTGATTATCATAATTGAGTGCAGACATGTAGAAAAGAGAGAATCAAAGAGAGAATGAACAAGAGAATGAGAGAGAGAATAAAAGAGAGAATCAAAGAGAGAATATTTTTTTTCTATTCGGAAATAGAGAGCATAATTATTAAAGACTATAAGGCACGCAATAAAAACATCCATTAAGACGAGCATTCTTTGTAGGCATTTTTTAATATACGTCTCTTCCTCGTGAAAAATTCAACGAGGCGTAGCTTGGAAAATTTCACTATGGCGAATATTAGGAAACCTCGTTAAGAGTACGCCTATGCAGTCGATCATGGAGAATAAATATAATTATTTCATTTTATGCAGTTCTAGGCGAAAATTTGAAAGAAGTAACGGCTAAGCGGGGAGAAGCTCTCCAGAATCCACTCGACTGATTAACGCATAGTTTGAAACTTGCGAGCAAAAGGTGTAAGTAAACAATGCGCTGAAGGGTAATTTCAGTGAAGGTTTGCATTCGGCCGATGATTGGTAAACCTGTATTTCGCCTATTTTCTCAAAGCACTTTTCGCGCTGTTATTTAATCCTTCCTCTCTATAATCAACACTTTTGCAATCCATCGTTACTTTTTTTCAATGTGCACAAATTATTTTGTATACTGGAGTCACGGTAAATTGCATTAATTAAGCTAATGTTTGATTTACTGAACAAGGCGTGTAGGAAAAATGTATAATCATAGATTATGGAAATTTGAGGAAAAATGCATCGATCAAAATAATAATGATGTATACATTAATTTTGTGCGTGAGGATATTTATCGTTTGAGCGGCCTTTCTTCTTCTCAACGTAACGAGTTCAGCATGCAAAACTCGTTAGCGTAAATATTTATTCAAATCACGCGAATTCAACTTTATCCACGGGTCATTAAAAATTGTAAAAAAAAACTTCCTCGGGGAGTGTGCTTCCACGTTGCATATCGCGCATCGGTATCATATCTATACCATATATCACATTAAAAAATTCTCGAGAAAGCACACCTTGATATCGTTCCCCAAAAGTTCTCCGAGGTCTGTTTAAAAATCATCAAGTCTTTCCGCGCGTGCAAAGCTTTCAAATGATTTTCGAATTAAATTATTGGGGAATAAAAGCCTTGGCTCCTAATTTCTCTCCCGAGCCGACGTCTCCATCGATTTCGTTTCCCGTGAGCTCGTCCACTGGAGTCGAGTTCTTCCTCGCCTTGGCATAGTACTTAGTCTTGAAGGAATCATTGTCGTTTGGGGCGATTTTATTCTGTAAAGGTAATTCGTCGATTTGGACTTTCGCATTCTGAGAAGCGATCGTGCTCTGATCTCCGTGGTCGGTGGTCGTACTGGTTATTGTACTCGTTGGCTGCGGTGTGCTGCTGGCGAGGACGTTGATGATACCGAACCAGTTGGGCCAGGTGAAAGGATTCGTGCCTTCGTCGACATTTTCGTGCACCTCGTAATTGCGCGTCGGTTTCGGTGGATGGATACTGCTGGGAGTAGTGCTGCTGCTAATGCTGGCGGCGGTAGTACTAGTAGTAGTGGTTGTACTAGTAGTTGTTGTACTGCTGCTGCTACTGGAGGTGGAAGTTGATGCGTCGTCAGCTGAGTTTAGGGGAACGGTAGTCCGTGTGGAAACTGCTCGATGGGTGCCTGTAAACAAAATTTGATTTAAAACCATTAGATTTTCATTACGCGACTTTTTTACGCGAAAGCGAAAGTACACTTTATATGTAAACTTGATATTTTTCCTATAGTTCAATCGTTCTTATTTTATTTATTTAAATTAGTAGCCAGAGATTTATGTGTATACATATAAAAAGATAGATAAAATTGAAAACTCGCGTGCGCAGAAAGATCTTAAAGAAGTACTTTCTCGTGTACGTACGGTCATTGATTCCATCATATAATTAATGAACTCGTTGATATGTAATTGACTAATTCCTATTAAATGGATTATTATTATAATTGGTTCTAACTAAATTTTAATAATAATAATTTTTTTCCCAACAAATGGTTTCATTGGGTCAAATTATTACATTTATTTAAGTATACGTTTAGTTTAAATATTAATTTAAAAATATACTTCCTATATGTACACGTATGCACTTACTGTCTTTTACAAGATTATTTTTGAATTTAACTAAATACATTTTTATAGATATAAAAATCGATGAGAATCGGTTTTCACATCCTCATGATCGCTGACAGGTTCGAAGAAACTGGTGGTGATCCAGTTTCTTCAGGTCGATTTGAATAACAGAACTGTGGAATGCGCGTATGCGAGCAACGTTGAATCGCAACTAAACGCTCCTCATTTTCTCTCAACCTTGCGATTATCAATAAAAAAGTCGATCGTTGTGAATCTCGTTCCCGTAAATAAGTCAGCTTCTTATACGCATAAAAATTGCCTCAATGCGTGCTCAAGCCCAACCCATTTTCTCTAGCGAGCTATACCATCGTAAAATCTCTATCTTTATACTTCTTGCTATCGGGTCATCTTGAGTCTCACGTCGCTACAACACGGACACGTAGTTTCCAGCACATGCTCAAAGGCGGATCTCACCGTCTCACATTCGCGTGGAAGGTCGCAACCGCATCCCGCTTCACCAAAAAAGAGATCGTTCGCGATCGGCGGCAAGGTCATCTGCGCACGCAAGTTACTCACCTTGGCGATTCTGTCCTCCAAAGTGCAACGGCTTCTGCTGATTGTAGTATTGATAGACGTGGCCATCGCCGTGTCCGGAGTGTCCATTAAACGCCGAACCGTTTGGTTCTACTATCCACTTGCGCAGAGCGTTAAAACCGAAAGGATCTCGATAGAAGCTGTGCTGAGCGAGTTTGTCCTCGGCCACGATTTGTTCTTGCATTCGAAGATTATGCTGAATAAGTTGCTCCATACGACGTCGGTTTAATTGTTCTCGCCAACGACGTTGTTGTTCGCGTAGAACTTCCACTCGCCGCTTGTATTCATCGCGACGACGATTCTGGACTTCGTCTACCTCAACTTGGACGTTACGGCGACTTGTTGCTGCCTTCGTTGACGAGGTATTCTGGTAGCGATTCTTAATCAGCTTGCCCACAGCCTCAAGGGTTGTCACGGGAATCTGAGGGAAAAGGAAGTTTGAGAGGATTAGAAAGATTTGGCTGATGACGATGATGATGAGGCGACACATATATCTCTATAAACCTATAGTTGAATACTGTACTTAGAAAGGTAGGAGATATTGGGATAGATATATGGGAAGATTTCTTCACCGCGTAACTCATACATATAAATAATCATGAGAAATCCCTGGTAAAAATAGAACCAACCGTTATCAGCATGCAGATGTGACTGTAGTAGACTGCTGACTAGTGCCGTTTACCAGTGAGATTGACTAGTTGACTATTGATTTTCTAATCGATTAAATTATTAATCTATAATATATGTAAATAGATTTATAAAATTAGAAAAAATTAAATAAGTCAATTAATTCATATAAAAAGAGCTTATGTGATGTCAATGAACTTCTTAATAGATGAGTAAACAAATTATTCGCAGCCGAGCATGCTGCACTATTACTAGATATATATAGATATAAAACTTCCTGAATCTTAAAATATCATCTCGTTTAAAGAGCCACGCGGATAAGACTTTTTTTCAACAGTTCTAATATGTTAATTTATAATAAAACGAAATAACTTTAGAATAACATATTGAATTACATGTACTTTTAAGAGGTTTTTTTACACTTTTAATTTCAAATCGCTGACATAAAACTGTAAGAGAAATTGAAGCGGAATTTTCCCCTATAGATACTAAAGCTGTTTACGAAGATAAATAAGATTGGCCAAACAGTTGGTAACCATTTTTAAAAGGTATGTTATAATTAAATTTTATAGATACGGCAAAGGAATTGTGATAATAACAATAGATTATGATGGTATGTGAAAATAATGTAATACATAGTAATATGTATACACACATATGTACACAGGTTTCTTAACAATTATAATGTTATTAGTTTTTTATTTTGATAATCGCTACTTTCCAGATGCATTATACAATATGTATAGTAATCACAGTTATTATAACATAATTGGACAAAACATTGAGTAACTGCTTCATAAACAAGTACGTTTACATAGAGTTGCAATGCATGTTAATGAAGAAAAAATTAGATGATATGATTTAAGCTCTATATCTAGAACTTATGTAAATGTGTAAGTATAACCATAAACAGATCATGCGTAGAAAGTTCATAAAGCATGCGAACTACAAAATGATCAATTACATCCTCCAAGCTAAACAAAATCAGCGTTACAAAAACAAGCATTACAAAATTTAAAAAATCATTCAAGCGACTTATTTATTATACTAACGTGAGCGTCACTCGAATAAAAATCATCAAAGTACTACGCACATCAATAATTATAAATAATTTGTTCACATATGCAAGCCACGTATAATTGTCGATTATTATTTTTACACTACCTTTAGCACATCGTCGATAGCTCCAGCATTTTCCGGAGAAAAATTCTGAGCCGCTTGTGAGGTCTGCTTGATGGCGGTAATGGGGATCTAAACGAACATTGCAACATATGATTTCATCTCGGACAGGATCCTTCCCTACATTCTTCTTTCGTTAACGTACAATCACGAGGCACGGAATTATGATGAATTTAACGAGTAAAAGCCCGAGTGGAATATTGAAAATAATACAAAACGATTTATTATAGAAAATAGACATTTTACCAAATTAATCTGCATCATCGATCTGGGCTTTTAATTAAATTTATCTACTTTAATTCGCTTATCACGGATGTGCTGCTACGTAGTAAAACTATTTTGACCAGATTATACTAATGTGTAAGTTGATCACATAATTACTTACACTTAGAAAACAACACCAGAAACACTGCGCGAATAACTGTAGTGTCCAAATATCATATATATATGAAGGATAAACAATCTTAAGTACGTAAATTCTCTTTTCGTGGCCAATTAATCATTTTGTATTATTTTCAACATTCAACCGAGGCTAATATATTATCCCTTTAGAAAGCGATAAAACATCTCGGATACTCAAATAGTTGGTATGATGCGCGCTAAATTATCACACTCAAGTCTGTCTATGAAGATAAAGACATTTGTCCTATTTCGATGAAATACGGATTCGACTTATGCTCTCTGCATATATGTAAATCGAAATTGCAAAAGATTATGATCCTCCTATTTCTTTTCTCTTTATCTCGCGAATGAGCGAATAAAAGATAGTCTATGGTTATTACAGGCAATTATCGTCATTATACTAGGTAGACAGTATAAAAAAAATATAAAATATTAGAAGAGGAAGGCGACACGGTAATGCGTAAAAGGCGGTTTTGTTGAACGAGTTTTCGGGTGTAGTTGTACATTGATGTTATGTATCGATAATACAGCGCTACATACTCACGTTGAAAACGCTGTCGATTAACGACGCGCCATTCTGCTGGCGCTTCTCGCGGGTCGTTTCGTCATCCTGAGGGCAGACAAGAAAGAGATAGTTATTGGACCAGTTTTATATTTACATCAGTTTTTAGGTCAGAAAAAAATTGGATTTACGAGAAGTTAATGGAATACTGATTGGTTATACGGTCTCTGGCTTTAAACCCAATGTTTTGATGTATAAACGCGAACCACAGCGGATATGGCCTTTTACTGTTGATCGCATGTTTCTTGAATGTTTATAAGTTAATAATTTTCCAACGTTTTGCTTGTTAATGCCGTTTAAGAGCCGATATTATTGCAATCAAAAACCGTCGTTTATTGAATGGTAAAACATAAAAAAATAATAAATCACTGAAAAATATAGATTATAGAGGTAAGTTGAGTTATTGGTTAGGCATTCGCACATCTGTATCTATCAATGAAATTAGTCAATCCATGCATGACTCACGTTAAATTATTCTAATGCACTAGCGCACGCGTTAATTTTATAATTATTCTTTATTATCTCTTTATGAAAGGAGTTGCAGCCTCGGCTGACTGTTTAAACTTCGTCCGATGCAAGTAACGATCGTCTAAGATGAGTAAGTAAGCTTTGCGAAAGAATGCTATAAAAATCGTAACTTTCTTAGAAGCAACATTTTGAAATCTTATCTTGAAGTTTCTGCTGCTATAAGTCGACGGGAATTGACGGTGTAAAAGCGACCTTGCAAATATATATATATATATATACATACATATATATATATATTATATATACATATAAAACTTTTATCTTTTGGCTAAGTAGAGCCTATAGCTCTATACTGATTTATGACAACTCAAAATCATTATCCAATAACTAACGGTGCCGAAGAGTGATTTGGTCTAGCTTCTAAATAAAAGAAAGTACATGCGCTATATATCTTTAATATAAGCCATCAATAAAGTGATTGTTATCGGTAAGATTTTTACACGCACACTGTGTACAGAGTCGATAGGCCCAAAGGGTATCTAAAATTAGCGATATGTAACAAACATTATACATGTAATACGTAGAAAAGTTGTTTATATCGTGTGTTATTGCAAAAAAGAACATTTTTATTTTCCTCTCTCACCTTGATAGAAAATAAACGACTCAAAGCGTTAAATTTATATTATACGTATATAATTTCAATACTTTTATCACCAGCAATGCATTTTATTAGAAAAATAATGAATGCTAAGGTGTTGTAATTTTACTGTAATTGTGCAATTATTGTTTATCTTTTTATGAGAAATATCAATTTAAACTTGAAGGTGTTCCTCAAAGATTTGCGGACTACTGGTGCACTAAAGTGAATGGATGCTTTAATAAACTTGCTTGATTTTTTAAAAGTTCCTTCAACCAACGATTTAATCAGTGTTTTCATTCTATCGCGTTAGACATTTTTTTTTATTTATTATTTTCCATCTTTAAACATTCCCCTAGCATTAATTTCAGTAATATATACTAAAATAATATTAAAATAATCAACGGAAAAATAAGATTTCACCTTTGCCTGGGAAAGGTGATGAATAATATAGTTATAAAATCATCGCGATTTATTATTCGCGTCAACGGTACATGAAGCAATTTTGTTTTAAATGGATAATTAACGAGAGAGATTACGCGTGGCTTCACGATTTAGAGAGAAAGGATTTCGAGATATTTTCTTTAAATCGACAAATCTTTAACTTGCTATTGAAATAGGCTTGATGTTTTGCCCATCAATGGGTTATTACGTGAGAGTTAAAACTTATTTGAATACTTGAAAGCTATTTGTATACTTCAGGATTTATTTCAAAAATTGTAAAATTTTACACCGTACGCACAGGTATTCGAGTGATGTAAGCACGTAATGAATGTATGTAAAGTTCAATGAGAAACTATAAACAAATTCGCATTTGTCGAAGCAGCAATGATGAAACCATAATAAATCGTACATCAAGATATTGCGGTCGTCCGAAGCGCGATCTGTATCTTAAGTCATTTCCAATTGGTCAATATAGAAGATACATCGAAAGTTCAAAAAATAATTTTTAAATTTACATCTACCATTTGGTTTGTCAGAATCTTCGCTAGATTATATTTTCGTACAGTTAATTAAGAGAAATGGTTTTTTTATTAATTCGTGCGAACGCGGCCTACTTCTCGTCGCAGATATCTATCAGTCGTTTTCATCATCGTATACGTACGCGCACACACGTGTGTAAGTCTAATTGACCTATGATTCGGTTTTGATATTTTGATCAATCTCGACAAGCCTTTGTAGGCGAAAACTCTTTTCACGCACGTTATTAAATTGTTATCAGTAAATTTTTTTCATTTGCTTCAGCAATTAAAATTTACCCCGATGCTTATTACGTAAGACGAGGTAAATTATTTCGCAAAATAAGGCGGTTTTGTAGAAAGATTATTTTAACATCGAGTTCTTTGATTGCGCCTGTGTATGATTCTGCAAGTTTTCACTAGGAGAATTATTTATTTTTATAAATCATCGCTTGCTGTCAGTGTGTCATGCAAAAGTTTTTGAAATTTAACACACATACGTATAGTTACATAATATTTAATAGTCGTGCAGATCGATAATTTATCTTCGAATTAAAAAAGGCTGAGCGAAATTAAATGCGGTTTATATCTATAAATAGATGTCAGGTGTAAATACATAGATTAATCAATAGATGCTTGCTGATTGATTTTCACTTTTGGAAAGTGACCTTAACTATTGTGTTTTAAAGGAAATTGAATACAATCAAATTGGTTAGATTTAATTTGAAATACGCTAGATATCAATCTCGTTTGACGATCGGATATGGAATAAGAGCGTAAAGTTATATTTCATTTTTTTTCAATCTTCTGATTATGTCTTATTTTTATGGATATTTATATACTGTGTTTTTGCAGTTCAATGTGAATGTCGCAAGAGACGCATGCACGCGATTTTCAATTTGAACCCGAATATAGTAACCAGTACTTTTATATTCGCGTGCAAAGTTTGAACGTGTTTTTTTTTCTCAAAACAACATTTTCTTATCTTGTTGGTACGATAAATTAAGATTTAATCATCAAATCGACTGAAATAGTAAATACTTGGATACATGTGTGTTTTCTGGTCTGTGCTGTTACAGCATTTATCATTGAAACATTTTAATTAAAAAAGGTCATAATTTTAATAATAACAGTTATTACAATTTATTAAAAATAACATAAACGAGGAAAGTATGTAGAAGGTATCCACTTAAAAATGCATAAAGCGAAGTTATTTTAAAGTCAGTTTTGAGTAAATTTCTCAAGAAACGTGATTCTTTTAACGAGTGCATCCACGCAGGTTCGCGACTATAATCCTTTTTGAATGAGAACGCGAGCGAAAAATAGACCAGATCACGTACGTGATTTTCTAATCGGTATGCGTAAAACGATCCACGGAGCCCATATATTATATCCCTTTTGGAAGTTTCAGTAGGCGAACGCAATTTTTTGTCCAACGTTAGAATAACTTGAGCAAGATTTTGCAAATCACCCATCAACGCGCTATTCGAAGGTTACAGTCCCGTGTTAATCGTTCAAGTCGAGCACTGGCCAAGTATAGAGTAGCAACAAGGTGACTCGAGATCGATTTGTTCAAACGTTTGGAAATTCGGATCAATTATTTGGAGTGTAATCGATCGTGTTTTTTTTTATTTCTTTTTAACAGATTTCGACGAGCGTTCCCTGTAATAGCTCGTGCGGACATTTTTTTATCTTCGCCGCGAGACACGCGAACACACATCGTATCGAAATGCGCGCACATATTTTCAGGTGAAAATGACGATAAAAATGCTGAAACCTTGTACCGCGAGATCTCGTTACGACGAGAATAGGTACGAGATTATAAGCAACAAGTAGGAATTACAAAACCGATAGACTTCGAGAACTTACCGACGATCAACTGGGTCAAAATTAATGTTACATCTATGCGATGTTTTTTTAGTGAGAAACACCGCTTACCTCTGGTAGCTATTGGCAATCAATCAAATCCCGTCGCTTATAGCCGTAATAATCGATCCCAATGTCGATTCAGCTCTGTTTTTCTGCCGTTCCACTACAAGCAAGCGTATACCAGCTTGAGAGAATTCTTCATTCGCGAACATGAAACGACGGTCGAGCGCGGCGACAGTTGACGGACGTTTTATCATTTTTTCCCAGATTATCCAGTAGTAATTTTCCGCGAGTCGAAGTCTCGTCACTCGATAAAAATTTATAAGCGCGATGATGCGAATTCAGTTTTTTTTTCTAACGTATTAAGTCTGCCGCGAGACGCGCGAAAGCGTGCGGTAGACACAAATCTATAAATGGTACAGTAATGAGACAGAGGCAGCAGCCAGGAGTGACATTGCGGAATCGCGTGGGCTTCATTTGGAGCTGCTGACTAGCGATTTAATGAAAACTTAATTACGTCTTTGAGAGAAGCTCGAGAGCTATCGGTGCCAGTGTAAAAATTACAGTCGATCTGTTTACTTTCAGGCGCGCGTACCTAGAAACGCGTATACCAACGTCTATATCTATTATGATCGATGATTATGAGCGATGTCGAGTGCATTAAGTCATACGGTCTTTTCTATGAAGCGACGCGCGAAGGTTTTTTTCTTCTCTCTCTCTCTCTCTCTCTCTCACTCTCGTAAATTGCTCAGCGCTCTGCTTTTGTTGTACTGTTTTGCAGTGCACCGATTTTATCAGACTATTACCGGAGTTGGAGTGTGTGAAATGTTATGACTCAGCGTATATCTGCAAGGCGAACTTAAGATATTCCTGGCTTTCTTTCTCTAGTTTTATCTTTGATATTTCACGAAGGGTGTACGAATTCTTCGCAATTGAATTTTCCGGTAGAATTTTCTTTTTTTCGTAGGTAGCCGGGCAAACATTGCGGAGAGTCAACATCATTCTTACGCGCTTTATAGAGCTTAATAAATAGTGTACATGTGTATCTAGAGTATACTTTTCGTACGATAGTCATTTCCCTCGGCGATATAAACTAGTCGTAATCGTTTTCTCAAAAATATAATACAAGGAACTGCGCCTTAACGCCGAATCGTATTCTATAATAATGTAAGTGCACTTTCGCGAGATATTTATAAGTAGGAAAATTGTATCATCAATCGACAAATTGATCGTTGTAAGTACAGTTCAGAGTAACGACCTACAGGAAAGTGCTTCTGTACGATATTGCTTTGATAAAACGAATCCTATTACACTGTCCCGCAGTGGTATGTTATACGCGCGCTGGTCAAACACGAATTGGAGTAATACGATCTATCCCGGCAGGCCTCTTAAAGTAAACCTATATCGATCTCTCGCTTGAAAAAATGCAACCAAGTTCCTCCATTCAGTCTGGGCTCGATTTCCAAATTACGTCACAGCGCAGTCCGTATAGTGTGCGAAACGTTATTTTGCAGAAAAAAAATAAGGAGCGTATTTATACAAAGAAAGCGTAAACAATGCAACGTCCGATGTTAATTCAAAATAGAAAGCTAGATCCCCAAAACGATTGCCGCTGGAAACTCCGCAGACAGCGCATTTCCTCGGAAAACACAACGTAATTTCAGATTACAACCGAACCGCCCGATGATGGTTCTCGGAGAACCGAGTGTTCGCTTTTCTAAGCTAGCATGTACGCACGGAGAGTAATTCAGGTTCGACATCCGATGAACCAATCGCCTATCGGAATCGTTCCTTTTTCCGACAAACCGTATTACCAATGAACTAGATCAGTCGCTTTGTGCGCATTATGCAATCGCTCTCGAAGCGTCCTCGCGCAGTCGTGCCTGTGTCTCGTGAAAGGACGATACGGCAGAGTACGCATCGTCCGTTGGCCTTTTTTTTTTGTTTTCGAGCGCACTTTCACATTTTGCGATGCGCGCGCGTCAACGTTTTGAGTGAAAGAGTTGCAGCGAAATGAGCGGCTGCAGACGGATATGCGATTGATGCGATTGTTTTGAGAGGATGTTGAATACATTCACGATAGTGAATTGGCGGTTCAGTCTGTTTCGTTTATATACTTAACGAGAAGTTAGGCTCAGCTGGACAGTGCAAATCTCGTCGAGTTACGTGTCCAATGCGAAATCCAATTAGCTTGAGTTATAGTAAGTGCGTTTGCAAATACATATCCGGCTAGATAAGCTCGAATATTCCGACAATAATACCCCCTAGTTGGACTGTAAAATTAACTCCAACCGGAATCGAGCAACGGCTCGATCGCATTTTCAAATCCAAATCGTCGCGAACCTCATTTCCTCTCACGTAACTATACAACAAAACACGTGCAGCAAGTATAAGCATAATCAACACACGGTCGCACTTATATGCAGACACAAGTCGCAAAAAAGCAAAGTGAGAGCGTCGTTCCATTCCTCTCTCATTCTCGAAATAACAACGACCGTCTTGAAGAAAAAGAAAATTTAACGACGAAAAAAAGAAGTTAACGACGAAAAAGTACCACAAGATCGTTAACTACCTACGCTCGTGTAAATATATACATATATACAAGAGATGTCTGATGACTGAGGTGCGGTTCTGAACTTGACCCAGAAAACGGTGCGTGTCTTATATATAACTGTAGAGTAGCGACACAGTAGCTACTCGCGGAAAGTGAAAGAGCGCGTCGAGGCATGTTCCTACACGACGAGTCTATTATAAGCGTTGGTAATAGTAAAATTTTTGTCAGTTCGGTAGTGATTTGAGCAATACGAGCTGTATTGTTTCCGACAATTCGAATAAGACCTTGAATGTCTTGCTGTGTACCTGAGCTAGACGCGACACCCCGTAGTCGATTTATACCGTAAACGATGAATCGATGAAAAAACATAATAATGAAAAGCTGCACGCGTATACTCGCAGAGGGGTTCGCTCGCCGCGGGATACCGCGCGAGACTTTGATTTCACGCTGACCAAATTGGCTACGCCCGCATATCGCGTCATGGATTCCAAAGCTTTTTTCGATTGAGACGTTACGTTGGCATGTTGACTTCACTCTTGTCCCGGCTATGCCTTACTTGTATTTGTCTATATAAAGCGTCGGAGAGAAATTGAGTGGCTACAAGGCGGGAAATTTTTTTTCGGGACAGCAGCTCGTTACTTTTTGAAGGGTGTATTTTTTTGGATTTCCACGCGCACCGTAGTTCGCGCTCTTGTGTAAAATATTGATTACGGGGAAAGAACGTGTGAAGGTACGAAAAAGCTCTTCTTGCAATAGAGTAGCAGTGGGATTTGTAGGCGATACCACTACTACACCTTACTACCACTACTAGTGAGTGGCTATCCGATTTGAAATCTATGCAGATCAATTCTTCTCTTATCTGATCAATATGAGAAACTACGGATTTTTAACGCTGATTGTGTAAGCGAGCCGAGAGAGTTATTGTGCTCTAAAAACTGCTCTACATACAAGTGTATATGTAACAATACGGAGCAAAAACTGACTCCATACACGGGAGTAAAATGCGTCCGCGAATTTTTAAAGTATATATAATCCATAAATCATTGCGTACCATTCACGTAAATCATCTTGTTTCCGAACGAATTTTGCGGGAACTCTTTAATCAAAAAAGAAATTAGGTTGCGCATCGGTAAGTCATTAACATCGAGCACTCGAGAAATTTAAGCTCAAGGAAAGTCATGTTTTACAAAAATTAAGCGTATTTTATAATCACACTTCGGAAGAGATAATTTATACTGTTTACAAATTTATGTAATCCGAGAAATCTTCATAGCGATGATGTGCATAAACGTCTCATGAATCGATTCCCCATTGAATGTAATATTTCCTTTCCCTCGTCACGATGTTAGCTTTCATTCGAGAACGCGTATTTTTCTTATCAATGTACGAAGCCAGATATTATAGGCGCGAGCCGTAATGTCCAACCGCCACGTGTAACATTTATTTTCACTTTCGTCATCATCATGCTTCGTGTATTTTGTTTGATTTTCAAAAAATACTCGCTGCAGAGTAAAAAGTTTAAAATAATAAGTACGGTAAGTAGTTCAACGCTGTCGATGCGTCTCATATTGTATTCCGATTATTCTCAAACTTTACATACATAATTTTTCCGAGAAACACTCGAAACGCGCGTTTCGTTGAATTATTCAAGTGATAAAAAAAATTGCTACTCTTATGTTATTTACAACTTTCACATATTAATTTTACAGCTATACGGATTCACTTATTTATTTCGCAAAATGGGACTAGCCAATTAGTATATTATACGGATATTTCGAGTCTATTTTTAAACTAATCAATTAGTCGGCGAGCAACTTTGATTAGTCGCAAAGATGAAAGCCAAAAAAATATAGAATTTCGCAAGGATTCGATCGAATAGTGCAATCGATCAAAGAGGAGCACATTCTGTATTTCGTCATTTTGTTTAATAAAAAAAATCCGAAGCAATTTCGCAAATTATACCCACGGCGATAGACAATGATCCGACGTATAATTAATTTTATATCACAATTTTCTAATAATACTATACTATGTGCACGAGATTTTAAATCAATTAAGCGAAAAATATAAGCCAACAATTAAAGCATCAATTAATGTCAACAAAGTCGGGAGATGTGAAGGAGTTGAGCACGACTTTGCGGTGAGAAGCTTTGTGATATTAGTCGCAAAATAAATCTCGCCTTCGCAGCTTGCTATTTAAAAAAAAAACAGTCGATTCCCATTTATTGTACACCAAGTGGCTCTATAATAACATCCGCCTTTCGAAATTAGAATTTGCACGAATATCTGGAAAAATCAGTTGGAAAATTCCAATAATTACTCGACTCTCATATAATCACCGCGGAAAATGGCAATATTTTACCCTCGCCGTATAAGGATTACCTAGTCTATAGATACACATGTTCGTAGGTGAAAGGTTCTATAAATACGCTGATTTTTGCTTCCCGGCATCGCACACACGTGTGTGCGGACTAACCTTCGTACACACAAACCTTCGTACATAACGGCTTAATTACTATATCTGATAATGAAATTCCAATCAAGAGCGTACAAATATGCCTCATCGCCATTCCACTTGCGACACATTTCATTTTTTCTTCTCTAAGTAATGCTAAAAATACACACTTACGATACTTGGGTGTGGGCTTTTAGCGCGATTATTCACAACAATAGCCCACTAATTATGTACAAAAAAAACGAATCGACGACCATTGTACTCTTTCGCTTCCGGAAAAAAGCTGCTATGGCGAGAGAGGTGAGGCCGATGTTTATGAGCTATGTACTTTTACAGGAAAAATGCTTTAATACGTCTATATATTTATATATAAATGAACGATATATGAGTTCGAAATATAAAAACAGCAGAGTCGTGTACGAGCGCATACGAAGATTATGCGATGAGCGCCGAGAGGCGAATTTCGCGCTTTCTCTCTCTCTCTCTCTCTCTCTCTCTCTCTCTCTCTCTCTCTCTGTCTGTCTCCCTCTCTCTCTCTCTCTTTCTTTGAAAGTGCTACTTCTCGTTCTCCCGTGAGACTAAAGTCCATGAGAGTGCAGAGCACAGTTAAATGACCACACACACATATATATGTATACGTATATGAGAAGAGCCGATGATCAACAACCGGTCGTAGGCCCATACAAACTATGTACGCGCGGGTTCGCGAGCTTTTACGTTACGTATCTCGTTGTTTTACGTCTTTCGGTTCTGCGAAGTTTTCGTGGAATTGCACTAGCTCTATTGCCGACCATGGGGCTACGGATAATCAAGATACAATTATTTGATTGCCGGTGAATTTCGTATTTGCTTTGAATATTGCAACAGCATATACATTATGGATATATCCCATTAAGTTTTTAGAGGAACAGCACGGATAGGTCGAAGGTAGACGAAAATAATAATCCCGTGAGATGGATATTATCTAAGAGAAATTGACAATAGATCGTAGAAAGTATGAGAGAATTCTCGTACTACGGGTTGAATTTAAATTTTCAGAGTGTTTATTACACGATAATATTTTTTTCTCCAGACGACAATTACGCGCGCGGATATATAATGTATATTTTATTTCTATAGACTATGTTTATAAACCGTAAGTCACGCGCGATCCTCTTACGTAACTGCGACCTTAGCAACAATATTCTATTTCTGTCCTTGACAATTGCAATCATCGCAGCTTGCTTTCACGCATCGTCTCGCGTTACAGGAAATATTCTATAATTAAACTCGAAATCCTTTGAAGATTAGCGTGCCAGCACGATGTAGCACGAGAAAATATTACGTACAATCATAGTTGATTTTTTTTCCTGGACATTTGCCATTTTTCACGCTAAACAGACATAACACCTCTCCGTACCTGACGCAATTTCAAGATAAGAAGAAACAAAGAATATAATATATATATCCTGCAGATTTTTTTTCCTACTTTCTAGGATAATTATTGTGCGTCGAGTGGTTTGAGGAAGACGTGATTCAACGTCGATAACTTTAATTTTCTGTATCTATTGTCCGTGCTATCGGTGAAGGGCTCAAGGTTTTTCCATTGCAAGTACGCGTATTATTTATATCGCGAAAGCTATCTTGTGCGTATTAAAGCAAAGAAAAAGGAACGTTGCATTGTTTGACAATTGCGGACACTTTTGAAAGCTGCTGCCGATGCTAATGAAGTCTCTCGTCGAGATGCAACGTTCTTGACGTTCGTCGCGAAATAAATATTTGTAAATAACATCTGCTCCGTTTGTGTGGAATAAAAACACGAATTTAAAACGCGTTTGTCCAGTTGCTTTCCCAATGGTATCAGGAAATTTCAGGTTTTTTTTCTCGCGCGACCAGGTGATCCAAGGACTATTTTATAAATAGGCAGGGAGTACGAGGACTCATTAATTAAAAGTGAACGTATTTTTTCTCATCAAGAAGATTGCGCCTCCCGGCGTTAATGAGCGAATGTTCAGTTCTTATTAATCAAGCACTAATAGATCTTTAAAAAAAGGAAAATGTTACTCTGTCGCTCTCGTCGGCACAAGCAAGGCGAATTATTACGAAATTGTCTAAAAACGCGGCTGATAAGAAGCGGAGAAACGAGTTTTCGAATCGACCCTTTCGGCAGATGCGAGAAAGTCGAAACGTATAAGCTTGATCTGCGGCTACCAACACAATGGAAAAATGTATAAAATATTGAAATCGCGTCCGGTCACTTTCGATTTTCGGACTGGGCGTCTACTTTCGATATAATTTATATAAATACTTTCTCACTCTGAACTGCTGATACAGGAGCAACATCAGCACCAGCACCAGCATCAGCATCAGCATCAGCATCAGCATCAGCAGTAGCATCGTTATTTTCTTGCAACTGTCTTTTAAGAACGCGAAATCTAATTTTCTCTTCTCTCGCTGTATAATAATGATGCCGCGACTCATGTACGTATTTACGCGAAGGTCAGACAACTCGCATACGTGACTCATGTGTGGAGGTTGAAATCCTCCTTTGTGAGGTAACTTGGTCGTTCTAGGCTAATCAAAACAAATCGAATGTCTCATGCAAATTCCACGTTAAAATAAGTACAAGCGAGCGCGAGCTATCGTTGTAAAAATGTTAAATACGATAGAGCCCGCACAAAAATATAATTGAATGATTGCAGTAGTATGCGAAATAGCAGGAAAACCTGTTATTTCGTAGTTTAATAAACTAATACGACGAAGCAGAGATCATTATTGGAGAAACTACATATGTGCCGAACTACTATTATTCTGGCTTGTTGATCAGTGCTTATCGATAGTTACGTACAAATGTAACTGAGGTGGCACTGCGTTTTTTTTCTCCAGAAAACTACATTCATTAACATCGAGCAAATATATTGTTGCTATTCTGCAGGGCAAAATTTCTAATTAACGTTCTGTTCGAAAATTATTACCCTCTTAACTTTCCGGCAACTAAATACAACTAAATACAACTGGTTAGTAATTGTAATTTTAGTTTATAATTAAGTTAATTCGCCGATACCTTATTTGTTGTTAATTAACGCAGCAAGCTTTAATTGACCAGTTATTCAGCGATATTACTTAATTGACATTTTCAGCTCGTCTCATGGCTCGCGAAACAAAGTTACAACTGTAAACTAATGTTCTCTAAGGGTAATTACGTAACATTTACTCACTGGTGACTAATGAGATAGCGCAAGCTGCACGAGTTGACGAGAGCTGCGTAAATCAAAGTGTCTCATCCGCAGGAGCGAAATATTCCAATGCGCCCGAAGAGCGCGAGAAATTCTCTATTTAACATCTTCGTCTCCTACTTTGCGCGATAAATTGCGGACGATCGAGATTTTGCGAATGCAGCACGCGCGTTCTTCTTAATTTACGGTTCTAGAAAATTTACACAGCGCCACACGTAGAAAGTAAAAGGAAAATTTATTTCGCCGTGCACCGTGTACCATGCTCCGCGCGATTTTACGTCGCTTTGTTACTTTAACTGGAGACCATTCATTTTCGGATAAATATATAGCTATTCTAATTGCGGGTAGTTTTGCGGAATTTCTTAATTCTCCGACCTTTTCGAGCGATGCTCTACCTTATCCGTAAAAATTTTAATAATCAACGCATTACGATCAATTTATCGTTTTTGGCATGCGCGCGTACGTTTTGTGCTTTCATTAGACAAGCAAAAAAAACTTTCTATGCCCAAGGAATGGCGAAGAAAATTTCATTGCTCGTAATTGAGAGAAGAATGTGCCATTTGTGAGATATTCAAATTGCCTCGGCTATTTCAAACTTATGTAATACGTTCATAGATAACCGCCATATGGAGAGGTGATGAAGTTTTTTTCTTTTCGCGAAGAGCGCATCATAAGCGCTGTATTCGAGAATACCTTTCCTCTAACCTTCGCTCTTAATCTCATTCATTTTCAGGCATACTCTCGTTAGTTAAATTTTCAAATCGATTTAAATGACTTTCTGTCATAATCTACATTGCTTACATAACGGTTAAAAAGTCCTCACGAGAGAGGCTCGGCATCATTTCAAATTCTCCCGAAGCTTCGAATGAATTTCCTAGTTGCTTTTATATTACACATATCCCCTCGCGGTAGTCACGAGTTTTAATTCGTTGTCATTTTAATTTTCAAAAGCTTTGCATAAGTGCTTTTCATAGATTTCATCTACCATCGGCTCGTTTACATTTATAGAAATTATTGTCTCTCGATCATAATCTGTACGCTAGGCTCATGAATATCTAGAAGGTCGAATCGAGACTACTCAATATTCCTTCGCATTCTATTTCGATTTCCCAATTTCACAATAGATGAAGTGGATGAGCAGATATTTATACTTAATAAAGTCAATTTTCCTAAAAAACAACTCTAATTTTGAGTGGTTTTTATCCTTTTAATTCTTCGCTTATATAATTACATTATTAATCAATCTAGATCAATTTTGGACTACTCCTAGTTTGTTTACTCTCACTCTCTATATTCGCTTGGGCATTTTTATTGTAATTACTTTTTTGTATAAGTATTATATTATGACTATGGTATTTGTATTACACTGTATAGGCTTGACCCGTTGAAAAATTTAAATAAGTAAATGAACAATAACAACACCACAGCGATTATTCAACTATACAGTCCTAAACTCGATCTTTGTTCGAAAGTAACATCATGCAACCGTGATTTTAATATGTCTATATGCATCTCGCATCACGACGCTTCACTGTAGCATCCAAGAGAAGACAATTAAACTGCGAAATTTCTCACGCGATTCTCTCGTTATCGAGAGATAATCGCTTCAATGTAATTACTTCTCCTGTTCCGGTCAGTCTCGAAGATTAATTTTTTACGAGAAACGCCCGTATAGTTTCAAGGCTTATCCTAGCGAGCAACCTATGTTTGAGCAATTGGTGCCGTCCTATTACTCTCGGATTTATGGGCCCAGCGCAGCGTGAGATGCGTGAAAATCCGTCTTAAATTTGTCCTAGTTAGTTGTCGAGGAGTAATGCCGTTTCTTAATATCACGGAATACTGGCTGGTTCTCGCGCGACATGTCAGCGGCGATTGAGTAATTATTGCCGGTGATAAAAAAAAAGAATTGCGGTAAACGAATGAAGGCCCTCGCGTATATTTGCAAACTCGTGTTGTTGCGCCGGTACCGTGATAGCTAAAAGCAGTGTGCGTATTACGTTTGCGACTTTATGCGGCGCGACATTGAAACTCTATCAATAGGTTGTAAAACTACTTTTTTTGTCTCACATTGTTCACGTTGCTTTATGCATATTTCGCGGAGATCTATAAGTGCCGTTAATTTATGATCTCGCGCGCGTGTTTGTCCTATAAAACACATACACACACACACACACACACACACACACCTATACATTGGACGTAGCACTGTAGCAAAAAAATGTGCACACTTTAATATTGAAGGAAGAAACGGTAGCCGCGTAAACGTGCGTAAAACCGCATCAACGTTAAAACAATACGTTAAAGCACCGCGATAACGCAGACCGCGGCAAGGAAAAAATTCCAAACACTAGTTTGCCTAAACGATTAGAAGCAGCAACAGTAAGAACAACGGCAGCGGCAACATCAGCACCAACAACATAATAACAACAGCAGCACAAATGCGCACTATTATCATCATCGCACCTCATCGCACCTCATCGCACCTCATCGCACATTATCACATATCAGGCAAAGATACAATGTCCCATAGTTTGAGCAGTTGACATCGTATCACTCACCTCCTCGATCACCTCGTGCACCTGGTAACCCGTAGCCAAAGTGGCCAGTAAGACGACCAGGACTAGACAGCATATCGCGATCCGCTTCATGACTGCGTCGCATAAAACTAACTGTCACTTTCTTTCACAAAACAGTCAGTTCGTTCGTTCTTCTTCGATGTACACAGCGGCGAACTGTAACGAACAAGAACAGGAACGAAAGAGAA
The DNA here is from genome assembly GCA_018906985.1 of Apocrypta bakeri. NCBI lineage: Eukaryota > Metazoa > Arthropoda > Insecta > Hymenoptera > Pteromalidae > Apocrypta > Apocrypta bakeri. The sequence goes on along the minus strand of JACCIA010000008.1, from coordinate 4,854,356 downwards.
AGAAGAAGAGAAGAAAGAGAAGAGGAAGAATAAGAAGAAGAAAAACGGAAGAACGGAAGAACGGAAGTGGAATCGCCTTCGATAAGACACGTCGTCGGAGTGCAGGTATGCGATCTCCGATCGCGATGCCGCGCGCACAATTGGCACGCGAAACGGCTCGGCGGGTCTATAAGAGGCGCAAAGCGCGCTTGCGATCCCACGCTAGCTAACCCCTGGCCAATCCCGAGCTGTTCTCATTGGATGATGTTCCACGGCAGCTGGAACCGCGCGTCCTTTCTACCACCGCCAGAGCAGCAGCGCCAGCCACCACCAAGCGACGATCGCCGCTATGTACGTATGTATGTGTGTGACTGTGTGTGTGTGTGCATACTCGCCGCTACATCATCCGCGCACGCGTACATGCGCTCGACTCGCTTTTCTCTCTTTTACTCTACAGAAGAGAACGAGAGTGCGAGGCTTCTCCTCCCACCGGCGCGTGTCATCCGCTCCCGTTCCTGCCACAGTAAGCGTAGCCCTTTCCTTCGCAGAGGACGCTTTTCGGAAATCGAACAGCTTCGCCTATGACAGTTCGGAAATGCGAACACGCGAGAAGACATTTACGCGGCTCCATTCGCTCTATGCTCGAGTGAATACTCAAATTTATGAAATTCACTGAAATTAAGCAATTTTTAGAGTTATGCTGCTCTTTAAAAATGAGAATTTTTCACTCTGTAGCTTAGAGAATAAACTGATTAGTATATATTAATCTAAGGATAGCGTGACATAAAAAGTCATAAGCTTATTGTTTGGTAAGGTTGATCAATCAGTATATTAGTCCTTTGTGTTATATTCAAATAAGTATATTACAACGAGATGGTGCCGTAAAAGAATATTCTACAGGAGTGAGACTTACGATCGTCGCTTGCTCATTGACAGCTACCTTCCTAAATTATTAGAGAGTATGTTATTATTAGCGAGTAATCGCTACGAAACATTGTACGATATAATATGTACGTTTCTAATACTTTACTATTATTTATACTGATATCCGAGTTGTTCACTCTTAGTGCTTAAGAGTACTGTCCTGGTCATGTTCTGATAAACTTTTCTCTCTAAAATGTTATATGACAGAGAAAAGTTCTTTAAGTCGAAGCAACAAAAACTAGTCATACAGTTATAATTGGGCTATTATAATTAGTTTCGTTCTCATAAACGACTTTTCTTCCCATTTATAAATAAAATTCAAATTAGCCAGATTGTTGTATGAAAACATTTTCGTTGGCATTATTATTAAATGTAATATTGACAATTATTAACGAATTAGTTAATTAGAGTAAAAAACTGTTAATCTACCTACATTTGTTCACTTTAACAGTACTCATATTACCGAGATTAGCGAGAAAAAAGAAACTTTAGAGAAGTGCTAAACTCTATATAGTGAAGATTGCCATTTTTCTGAGAGTAAAAATTCACTGTTATAAAGTAATTTTCAGTCGAAAAATATAACCGTTTAAATTGCCTTCTAAGGCTACCGACGGCGGGGTGTCGACGAATTTTTTGTGTATTATGCCGTACCATTGTCGGGATGTATCTACTTACGCGATTGGAGACTCGCCTATGATTCTGCGTACAAGACAATAATCAATTCCATGTAAAACAATGCGACATCGAGCGCAATTTGTATAGCTTATGAATAAATGATATTCAATTGTTATGACTCGTGCATAGAGGTGCATATCTCCTCATTCTTAATGAGAAGATATGCAAGTATTTTGTTTGTTCTAGCGGAGCGAGCGCGCGCGCGCGCCCACGGGGTAATTCTTCGATCTGACAAATAGTGCCGCGCGTTGATTAGCATATAAAACTTTCTTCGGTACGAGGATATTTGTGACGGCAGCGTATGAGGCCGGAATTATTGAATAGTAGCGCATTTCGCGAGAAGCAAGCGCCGTCTCGGGAATATTAATTACTTAGGAGTGCGGGCGCGCGCACGTGAGAGTCAGTAAGCGAGGAGTTTGATTTCGATATATCGAGCTCGCGAGGGAGTTGATTTCTTTCTCTACGACACAGTATGTACAATGTGTCGGAGAGAAATTCGCCTGTTCGTCTGTTTCGTAACGGATTTTATATTTGCGTTTCCGCGCGTACGCAGCTCTAATATTCCGCACGATTTACGGTCGGCTTTGTAATTAAAAAGCACATTCGGCATTCGTAAATATATATCTATTCGCGTATATGCAAATGAGAATTTTTGTCCGTAGCTTACACACGCTCGGAAGAATTTTTACACCGTACCTTAGACCGCTTATAATTGCAGAGTTTTATGTACAAACCGCTTTTCTTCCTGTTAGCACGAACTTATTGAATAGGTATCGCACGTCGAGTAAAAGTATCGAATGTGTTGAATTTCATGTTCTTTGCTAGCTTCTACGCTACGCCGATCTGTGCGATGCTTATATCAGACGAATCGCTTGCTTCGTCTTACTGACAAAAAAAAAATATCCTTAACGATGAGCCAACATTTCTTTCATCCCAAAAACTCATTTGTATCGTGCACATAATACGGTTACTTGATACGTTTTTTATAGAATTTTATAATTAAATAGTTTCATATTTTATTTGAGTAAATACACTTTCTGGTATCAAAGAAAATTATTTAATGTATTTTTTATATTTAATATATTTTCTTAGATTACAGTAAGTATATTAACGTGTATTAATTATTATTCAAACAATGTTTCTTCTCATATTTTTCTCATACTAAATAAACTTATTTAGTTTAGTTTTTATCTATATATATATAATTTATAATTTGTAACTCACGAGTTTTATGCGTCGGTTTGCTTAACGAGATTGTCAAATTTTTTTCTATCCATTAAAAATAACGGAGGAATTGCACATCATCAACACCTGGTTATAGTTTTCATATAACCAGGACTCGCGTAGCTTTACATTATGCAAACTCGCGTTAACAGTGCGAGTCAAATTGATTTGTTAAGAAACAGGCAAGTTGGTGGCGCGGATTCTGAAAGTTATCAAATTTTTTTCCATGTAAAATTTGATAAATTAGACTTCGAACGATGAAAAAAAGATTTACGAGCTACTTTTGACTTGTCTTCCTGGAAATGTATCAAAGCAGTTTTAGAAATCGTTCCTAGGCTTTCTCCTTGCGCGCAGAGCAGCATTAATTTTTCTCATTATTTTGGATTTTTAAAGATAATAAATGAAATCGTCATGATTACATATTATTACTTCGTTCTCCATGCTTTCCTCAACTCTAGGATGTTAGTTTTTTAAACGAAATTCGAAATTACAAGCTAAGATACAAAGTATGCTTCGTTGTTCATTCTCTTAGGCGCACCGACAATTAACCGCAGGAGCCGTGTCGACATAAGGCTGCTCTGCTACTTCGAGTAGCTGCAGCCTCGGAAAATTAACCGCTTGACTGAACCCGCACCGACGAGTCGAGATCGTATCGCACCACCTGCTCCAAAATTCACCGAATGTCCTATTCACCGTTGGACCGGCGTATGCGTCAAGTCAAATTCGATAATATTTTCGCAGCGTTCTCGCGTTACGTACAGCAGCAAAGCCAGTGCACGTATCAACTTCACCGAGTGAAATTACTCCCCTTTCGCGCGCACCCAGTGCGATGTTTATGTTTCACGGCGTGTGACACTTCGAGACTTTCAACGTGGCGCGCTCTGGACTGTAATTACGATCATTAGCGGTGGCATCGTTATCGGAGGGTGTGAGGCTGCACCGTTCTTTTATTTCTCTTCTTCTTCTGTATAATTGCAGCTTTCGTGTACACGACTACACACTTCGCGAAGTCGCCAATTAAAAGATTTAATTTTCGGCCACTTGACGTTCTTGCGATGCTTACGGCCGTTTTACTGGCCAAGCCGGCTTACTCACAATTCACTTATGTTCTTGGGAACTCATTCGAGTGCGTACTTATAGATTTTTTTCGCCATGACGGCCGAAAAGTTGATTGATCGGTGCTTGGATAACGACGTGCCTCTTCTATACTCTCTCAGCTGTGTAATAGCTACGATAATATGCGGACTTGAGATAGCGATTTCGGGTTATATTGTTGCTGCTTATGCAATGCGTATACACGCGTACGTACACACTCGAGATCGATCGTAATATTATTCCTCGGCACAGCGTCATTGAATTTGAGCGAGGAATCGGGCCTCTCTTTATACGTGAAATCCCGCATGCGAATATAAGCGCGAATGGCTCGACGCTTACACGTACGAGTAAGCTTGTAGACGAGCGTGTAATGATCAGCCAATTTAAATTCAAACTTAAGTATAAGTAGTCAACGCTTACGGTGTAGGTGTTTTTGAGGAAATTTCTAGAGAACGCGATCGCTGATAAGCTGTTATTATCATTAAATTGTACTTTCCTAGATGTACTACTCGTTGATTTAATGATTTCGCTATTAACGACCATTAATTTTCACGCGATTGCATTGAATTTACAAATTTCGATTAATTAATCGTATATACGCGCGAAGCTTATTTTCGGTTATTATAAGTTCTTATGCTATCGAAGCAGAATATTTTATTGGAAGATTTATTATAAGCGCATATATGCTATACATGTAAAATAGATTATTATACGAATGTACGCGAATTTATATAAGACTTTCCGAATGATCGAAGTTTATGCGCGTACAAGTGATGGCCATAAAATGTGTAGCTCACCAGCTCAGAATCAGTATGTTAGCATGAGTTACTGCGACAGTTGCTATTTTTAGCGGCGAGTCTTTATACCCGTGCACTGATAATGACTTCTGCCCGAAAGAAACATATTAATATGAACTTTCACTAAGATATGCCATTTGTTCGCCTCTATATCATAGAAAATGCATTTTGCGGAAGTAATCAAGTGTCAAAAAAAATTTTTTTTATTATCCACATGACAAGGGGAATAAATAAAACCGGTACAATATTACTGTGAGATATAAAACATACATGCGTATGCGAAATAAACAAAATAGTCCATTAATACACCGAGCGCGTTGACACTGAGGGATAGAAATTTGCGCGGGGACATAAAACCAACGACTTCAATTTAAATGGCAACACCTGGATAATAAAATCGCCAAGAATTATAGTTATGCGCATAATTTTACGTGTGGCATTGCAATTATTTCATCATTGTTATCTCTCGTTGCGCCTTACTCCCATTCTTACTTTAGTCTTCATAATACAATATATGAGAGTAGATCCACAAAATGCTCGAAACGTCACCTACGTACCGTTTCCTGGAAACAGCTAAATTTTCCACGTGGGCACACCTATACAGTCCTATTTTCCTGATTTCTGCTTGAAGAAAATACGGAGCTCAGAAATTATGGTTTGCTTCTCGGGTTTTACGATCTAGAACGAAAAAAACGTAAGGAACGAATTTTTAAGCTTTTTAGTCAGCAGATTTTGTCGAATTTTATTTAGCAAAGCATTTAATAACTTCTTGACTAAGAGGCACGCTTACCATTCTTTTTTTGTAAATTAAAGCTTTTGCTATCTACTTTTTAGTTCAATCATTTACATAGAATTTTGCTGTACAATTAATTGTACAGCTAAATTAAGCATGCTTTATAAAAATTGAGGAAAATCAGTTTTAATTAATTAGACTAGACTAGCAAATCGCGTTATCAACAATTTCCCTACAAGACCTCTTGATTACGAGTGAAATTTATGAGTAATCAAATAATATTGAAGTTTTTCTGATATTTAATAAATCTACTATCTCTTGGGAACTTTGTTTTCAAACACTCATACGTTTTTAAAATAAAACCCGAAAGAAACAAACTTTCAAAACAATCACTATACGCATGCAAAAAAGGTATTTCGCAAACCTCATCGCGCCAATTGATTCCTTATCACAATAAATAAAATAAAAGTTATCTTCTCTCGTCGATCTCGTACATATCCATACACATAACGCTCTGAAGTATAGTTCGCCTACCTGTGTGAGTCCGAACGAAATTGATGATTTTTTCGACAGTACGTCCTTGTTCGGAGCTTTTAATCCGAGGCCTCGGGGCGTCCACTTTTATCCATACTGTCCGATCTCGCTTCCTTTACGAAATTTGTTTTCTTTTCGATCGACCGGTATGCAATATAAGATTTATAACTGTATAATAACAATATATACATAATGTATCGTCTAAATCTAATTCCATATTTGACGCTGTAAATACCGAATAGGCGGTGTTAAAAAAACTAATTAATTATTACACATCGGCTCTCGTAATACCAACTGCGAATATACTTAGTGAATCTTCGCGCATACCGCTACGTGCTAACTGTGATTAAATAACTTTCATTCTATTTGCCGTATATATATGTATATACAATACACTGTTTAGTTTGCTGCCTTGCATTATGTAAAAGTAGAAGCCTACGCCGCTTTATGTGTTTACAATATTATGTAAACGCGCGCGATTCCACATTCACGTTAAATGTGGTGTACTACTGATTTTAATTAGCATCATTATTAGGTTGAAAAAGTAATACGAGGTATATTGGAATATTATAATATCCCGTAATGATATAGACACACGCAGACTTACACCAACGAAATATTTGAATTAGAGCCTCGTCCGATCATTATCACTTCGACGTGTATCATAATTGGTACTAAACTTAATCGATCTCAACCGAATGAAAGAAAGTTTATTTTAGAGCTGTCTCTAGAAGGGGATCGATTTTAGAAGTCATCGCTGGAACAGACTTTTTGTCGTTGTCCTTACTACAATAATAATTACAATATTTATACACTCGATTTTCTATTTCTCTTGCGAGAGATGCGCGCGTGTAAAAACTGCTCGAGAAAAAAAGTAGTCCAAGAGCATCGTTATGTACATTACGTAAGAGCGGTTATAAATCCTGCAAAAAAATAGGAGTAAAACAACATTAATGCATGTGTACATGAGCTTCGTGATTATAATATCCCAGCGTCGCAGTCAATTAAGTAGTCCAGAATAGCGTCGACAGAGTATAATTATTTCCGGAAGTCATCGTTCCGAGAGCTGAAAATACGATGCTGTCAACTCTGTTTGGTGATGTTAATAAAACTTGGAGTATTCGACTATCGATAAGAGCCTCTGCTACTGTTATACATACGCGGGTGAAAGGTTTTTGTAACGGGTTATTTTCAAACTTTTTACTTGCATTATGCGCTTTGAAGGACGTGCACATCGATTGGCTGACAGAATATATATTTAGCACTTCTTGGGCATAAAATCGATAGTGTTTCCTACTCGAACTCACGGAAACTAAATGGGTGCAAAAAATTGACCACATCGTAGCCTTCAAGTTCTGGAATGATGAACGCCTGCAGGGCTCTTTTTTTCTTACAACCAGAAGTGAAATGCTATGCATGAACAGTAATTATCTTTTTAGACGCGTACAGATACTACATAACTAAAGCGTTTTAGTTATTAAAAAAAAAACTTTTTCTCTAATACTAATTCCTTACAAGGTATTATCTTTACAGTAGTACACTCCATTTGCATTCGTGCTATATATACGGATTATGTGTAATGTAATAGGACGATTATGAAGGCATTAAGGATTAGGTTTCATACAAGTCTCGTAACACCTGTCGGGAAACAGGTTCACAGATAAATCTCGAGCATTATTTCCCAAAAACAAAATAACAACTCATCCAATTCGAGTCTATTGACCCAAATTCTCTCCACACTCGTTTATGCGTAGTGCTCAATGCAAGGTGTGTTAATAAAGGCTCGGCTCAACAATATATATATATATATATATACGTGTGCGACTATGTATACGCAACGCACGCGCACTTCACTCGGCCTGGAGAGCGCGATGACATCAAGTTAGTGACAGAATGCCGCTAAACCCCACCTACTCAGTCGGACGCATTCGTACGCATCGCACGTAGTCATTTGCGGCATAACTCTCGCGAGATAAAAAAAATGAGAAAGCGGCTTGAGTGCCGAGTATTCTGCGACGGCGGTGGGATAAAGGTTTGAAATAACCGAACGACTCCTGGATCAACTTTGGATTTAAAGGAATAACTTTCCGACCATTTCCAGATGATTATTTTACTACATCGTCCTGTATGATAACGAAACGATTATGGCTACGGATATGAACGAATTACGTAAGTCAAGTCGTTAGTATCTCATAAGAGTACAAGAGATAATTAGCGAGAGGTTACACGTTTTTTCCTTTTCCTTTATTTCCTTCCTTTTTTCAAGAATTGGTTAATTAATGTTTGAAATATAACACGACAGATTTTTCTCGACTAGGTTTCATTTTTTATACGACTATGTTATAGCATATACGTCAAAGACCAGATTTCACATTGACTTGATTGATACTAATACACAAGACAGCTAACATTATCGGATTATCTCGTTGTATTTCACTGTTGACTTTTGTCAGAAAAAAAAATTGGAGAATGACAGAAGAACGCCTTGTCTGATTGTTGCGTTGGAATTTCAAATTATTCGATGCTGTGAACCACATCGAGGAACTATATTGTAAAGTATATAACATATTTACAGCTCGAAATTTCAAATCTTTAGTCCATGCGCGCACGAGATTAAGCAATAAGAAAATCAGTTAGAATGAACTTGATTTTGTCATCGACTTACGATCATTGTACCGACAAATAATTTGCATTATAATCCGATGACAATTTATGACTTTTCGTAATTCTTATTAGCATAACGTGTCGAAATATTCTACTATTTGTATGCATCTGCGACACAATGACCAAACAAGAGTTATACTGTACGCAATTGATGATATACTTATTTCTCGTCGAAAGCGCGAGAAAACTGCGAATAAAATGCTTTGCACTGAATAGATTAGTCTGAGATTTTTATACACTTTGCTTTATGAAAGTCTTCTTTAAGAAATTTTCACTAATAATTGCGAGTAAAATTCTATCCACTGAAAATATCAGAATAATATTCGCTCATTATTCAGGTAAATATTTCACGTTGTGCATTAAAAATTGCGATACATTCTTAAATCCTCACTCCTTTACGGGAATAAGATGCGGGAGTGTGATTTACATGTAGTCGTATATGTACAGATTGTGCAATCCTTCGAAGAAACAAAAAGTCCTTGCACCGTATTGCGGGATATAACAGTGGCGGCGATGATATTCAAATCGTCTTTCGAAACGCCCCTATCATCGTTTCTTTTGTATACGTATATATTATATTTATATGTATTTCTATGCGTTTCCCCAAGACAATAAAAGCAAAAAGAGTCCAAAAGAGAAAGAGCGAATGCTACGCCGTTTTTCGACCCTTCCATCATCGCGTCGTGCATTCAAAGCTGAGAAGTAGACGTCGACTTGTCTTCGGGGCGTGGGCTGCAACAACAGCAGCAGAAGCTATAGTTCTTCTCTATCCTTATAGCTTCTCACCGCTATGTGCATTGCATAACACGGTTGTAGCGGGTGAATATACCTCTGGTATATATAATGTGGTAACGAAGTTGCAGAATCGGGACGATAAAGAATACATACGCTGTCAAAAATAATTCTCATTAAATAGCTACATATCATACCCTGACATAAGTGCACTTTTTAATTTTCAAAAAATTATTTTACTTTCAAATAAGTAATTTTAAAGCTGAAATATTGCAATTAAAGTAAATATTTGCCTCTTTCAAAAATTGTAATTTTTTACTAAATAAATTTTCTTCGTATAATACTTGTTTTCAGGTGATATATTTATGTACATAATGTATGTGATATACGCTTTGAACAAATTATAGATGATGAGCGAGCCGCATTTGGTTATCAAAATATACCTACGTCATGAAAAATCTACATATACGGTCAACTACGTAATTATTTTTATTACTAAATTTACCTGTACCTAGATTATACCTTCACTTATTTGAAATGCAAAATATAAGTGCGAATAAAAGCCATTACGCGCGGATCTCGTCGTGCACTTTAATTACAATTAATCATATTTTGAATGACGCTTACAACCAGACCTTCAACGACGAAAAGAACGGATAAGAAACAGCTTCCCACTCTATCTCTTTCTTTCTCAATATATTTTCGTTGATAAAGGCATCGTTTCTATACGGTCTCTCTCTCTCTCTCTCTCTCATCGCTGCCAACGTCCACTCGAAAATCCCGTTCACCCTATATACGCATGTATAGACGAACGGCCTGTTACAGAAACGATGTCTCGGTGCTTTCAGCCTCGCGGGGGCAATCGTAAAATCATATATATATATATATCGATGTCGCAAAACCGAAGCGCTGCCGTGAGCGGCTAATGGCCTGTGCGCAGTCTCGTATACGTGCGGGGATCCAGAAAAGAGAGTCGAGAATATGTCAAGCGGATCCGTCATGACCGGCTCTTAGACGAGTGTGTCAACGTACACATGTATATACCTATGCACAAGCAAACACATAAGCGCGAACGCGCGCTCGATTGATTAGCTGCGCGCAAGAGAGAGAGAGAGAGAGAGAGAGAGAGAGAGGGAGGGCGAAGTTTCGTAAACGCCTTTAGCCTTAAGGATGCTATCGTGCAATACTTCCCCGCGCCTGTGGACACGACAGAGATAGCGTAAGAGTAAGAGACGAGTACGTGAGAAGCATTTTGAATGATACACTGCTGACCATCCGTCCTGTTTTTTGGTCGAATGAGAGGGTTTGTCTGTGTCTTAAAGGAGCAGTTGCGAGGATTTACGACCGAAGGACTAGATTTTATGAACAATGATGACGATGATGTACGAGCATGGGACTTTTTCATTCCATTGCTAGTTGTTTTGCACTTTGATGTGCACTGATTGAGACGAATGGGATAACTATACTTGTCCACGTCCGTCATGGTATATATATATATATATATATATATATATATATATCGAAAAGTATGGTGAAATTCACACATCTGCAGCAAAAGGTAATAGCCCGCATCGTATATTTTTATGTATCAAGTCACATACACATGCCTGATTTTACGACAGATTGTACTACTGCTGTATAAACCCTTCATGAATTTTTTTACATTTGTCTCCAAGATTTGTTTTTTACAAACCGGTTTTAGTTACAAATAGTCAAAGTTGCTATTTTCTGCATTATTTTTGTTTCACGCTTATTCTCAATAATTTTCTGTTTTTTTTATGTTTGTTATGTTTCTTATACTTTTTAAGTAATTAAAAATAGTATTTGTGTTTTAAAAAGGACAGTTTTAAATGATTTAAAAAAAAAATGAATTCATTGACTTGTCAATCTCTGAGAGAGTCACACGTATCTGTATTTATTAATTCGTTTGTGGTTCATCTATCGACTCGATAACGCTTCTAATTACTTTAATTTACATGTCAAAATTAAGCACTCAATAATGACATGATTTTTCACAAAGTACTTCGACAATGTGTATTTTCGTTATTCTCTAGTATGAAATACACTGCATCGAGGTAATTGTCCCGTCTCAACAGCGGATTTATAAAAAGACTTGGATGACTTGACAAGACTTGACGATGACTCTTCGCAAAAAGAATTTTACACACAGTACCGTTGAATGTTAAAATACCGTGGTAAGGTGAAAAGAGAACCTAACCACTCATTTTTCAATTACTTATTAAAAAAAGGTCGTAAACAACAATCTCTAAAAAATTTTAATTTCGCACTCTTTCTTTTTCAAATTGCTCCGAGTAAAGACATATACATGCATGTATACATACGCCGAGCCGAAGGGTATAAGGAAGCATCGATCGAATAGTGCCGCTGAAAGACCAGCACCGGCAGATGTCCAAAAGTGGCTATTGAAGAAACTCGTCTTTTGGAATCCGATTTATTCGTTGAAGATCGTCTTCGTGTCTTGAAGATAAATGCATTTCGAAACACATTCGAAAGTGAATAATCGGATCGTTGTGCATTTCAGTTTCTCCCTTTTTGCTTAGTTCATTGTAAAATAAAATTTCACCGTGAAACCGGGCACGATCACCTCGTTATTCCTATATATAATTATGAAAAACCGCTCGTTTATATAATTCGTGTAAAATATGTATGCGCGACACTTAGACGCATTAATTAGAAAATGCTTTGAGCATTTTTGCCCTTCTCAAATATTTAAGCTGTCTTCGATGATCGAGAGTGTGTGTACCAAATGCCCTGGGCATCTTTCCTTTGCTTTATATTCATCGCCGAGCTTAAATAACACAAGAAACGACACTTTCACTTCGTGCGTCGCGTTGGACTTGTCTCGTGCACAGATTACTCGAAGCTAACTCTTCGCTATCGTTCGACTCTTCGATATATCGGCAATTCAAGAAGTTTTCTATATATTTTAAAAAAGAAAAGGAAAACTATTTTTTTCTTCAAAATTCAATGTGCTTACTTAAAGGCCTTGTTACTGTGTTTGACGATCCGAAAAGTGGACCATTTGGATTATTATATACTTGTACGAAGGGAAGCAGCAAAGCAAACGAAACGCTTAAAGAAGGTCATTGATGCACATATGATGGAAGTAAAAAAAAGATGGAAGTAATTTTAAAATCGTTTGAAAGTTTTTTTTTTGTATTGCAGAACACATCGCTGTAATATTTATGATGAGAAAAGAAAGTCTGTACTTTAATCTTAATGAAAATATTTCCCTCGCTCAATTGCCGGTTGTTTTTTACATCTGGGTTCGTGACGTCATCTACGTAAGAGATATTGTACGAGTACACCGAATAATCGATACATCAAGAATTCAATGTATAAGGATTTCAAATAGGGTAAGAGATCAATTGTATAAATAAAATTGAATTTATTGCGATTATTAAATCCTATTAAGCGTATCATTGATCACACAATAAACCGTCGTTACCATTAAATCCCTAACTCAATCGTTAATCTCTTGGGACACAAAAAACACTACCCAGAAATCAGTCTGGCCGAAGAAAAATTTGCTCCAGCTGCAACGTGAACAAGATAGCGTTATCAAACGCGTGTATAGACACTATAATGCGCGTTTTCGCTTAATAACATAGAAGACACGCGAGTCAAGAAATCCTTTGTTCCATAGCAGAAGAGTTATGTCATTATAATGACGTTCGACGTCAAATGTCTAGAGAGCAAAAGCGAGAGAGAGAGAGAGAGAGAGAGAGAGAGAGAAACTACGCGTGTAAAAACTGACAATAGTACGTGCAAAGCTGCAATCTTCTGGCGAGCCAACCATCAATTATTCTTATGATCGCGACCGAACGCGTTTGTACACATATTACATGTGTAAGCAAAAGCAAATGTTTAAATTGAAAGTTAAAAGGATCTGCAGAGAACTGCGTGGATGCGTGCCAAATATGCATTTGGCATGCGTAGATTCAATTGCGTAAATCCACGATAGTTAGAGTAAAATTTTAGTTCGCGAGATATCCGCATGCAGAAGATCTGCTTTTGGTCACTAATGAGAAATCCCGCGGGATCGACCGAGGAAAAAAATGCCGCGTAAAACCTGCAACGCGGCTCGTGTATCATTTGGGAGAGAGAGATAAGAAAAAAATCTTACGAGATGTCGAGATGAAAAAGCTGCGGTGATATGAGCAATAGCCATTCGCGCTTGATGCAACTTCTATAGTATGGGAAATGCGGAAGACAAGTGTGGGTCGATGTTTACGCTCTAAAAATTTTGCTAATTTGAGCTATTCGAGTAATCGCAAGGCGTTGCGGTCGCGTAGAGCTTAATTTGGAGGTATAAGTGGTAACAGACATCGTAATTCAGACGCACCGCACGTATAGCTATTCAGGATATATAATGCCTGTGTTTACCTTTGATTTTAGGGACAATGCTTTCGTCATGGCCATTCATTTTTCTACTTCTAAATAGATGATTTTTTTCCCATATGAACTAGTGGACTTTTATAACTCTACGAAAGTATATAGTAAATCGTGTGAAAATTTTTGTGTCAGGGACGATATTAGATCTACACGTCAACTCTTTCTCTCTCTCTCTCTCTCTCTCTCTTTCTCTCATCCTATATTCATCAAAATTCTATGATACAATGTTTCTAATTATACATTTTATATTATGGCTAATTACATTTCAGTCGTTATTTATGAACATAAAATCGTACCGTACAAGACAATTCCAAAGCTGTTCCTCACATTGTCTCAATAAGCTATGAAGATAATTGACACTCACCGGCCTCGTTCTGCAAAACATGGAACAGCTTTGCTTCTTAGGAATAAACTTGAACATTTCACCGTGAAGATAAAAATTTCGATCGAGACGATCTCATTACATAACGTCTGCAGAGCGCTCTTTTTATGCTTTCAACGAAATTGGAATCGTGATCTCCTCTTCGAGTAGCTTATGTAGACTTCTCTCCCTGCAGGGTATTGCAGCTACAGGCTGCACCGGTCTAGGATTTTTCTCTTTTTTTGTAAAAAAAAAACGTCTATGTGGCAATATGACTTGCTTATTTTTCGCACCTGATTTCGATATATCCTTATGTGAAGATGTAACCTGAATTAGCAATTATATGGTTCGTGAGGATTGTAATTCATTTTTTATGCGCTTCGCGCGATGCTTGAAGTGCACACGGGTACTTTAATGCCTCCCTCGTCGGTTCATTGCTATTTTTATTTTTCCGTCCGATTTACGACTAGAAGTTCAGAGCGTGTTTCGAGAATGTGTAATACGTATTTTATGCACTCGTATCAAAATTGAAATCGTGATAGCCGCAGGGGTTTGCGTCGCGTTTCGCGTTGCGGCTGTTCTCAGAAGTGCGTTCCGATCCTCGCAATGATCGATTCAGAGTCGATGCGCTGATTCATTTTGCGAAATATCGAGCTGTCTGCAATAATTAGCCGTTCATAGTCGTAAATTAGGTATTGATTCTAAATCTATCGCTCTTCGATTCAACGAATATTAAGCATTCTGCGAAAGATTTTATTATGATCCTACACAGAGTGCCGTGAATGCATTTTTTTAAATAGATCGCATTAAGCTCGTGAAAATAAAAATGTTAATCATAGGAGAATGTATCCAGTTTCAAAGAATAAATTTACACCGATGTATTACTCGATGCTGGAAAAAAACTGAAGATAGATACGTTACATAGTGAAGGTCTTGAGCTCAGAGCTCAGAGGTAGTATGTTTTGAAACTTTCTTCACACATCTGCGCCCGACAAACGCGCATTTTCTCCTATTCACATCGGGATTCTTGAAAAATTGCCGAGTTTCGTGAAAAGTAATTGTTAGAAAAAATTAGACAAGCATTTCGTTGCAACACCAAGAGGTTTATGTCACTGGCGACTTTTCAGTCTGGCAACTTTAACGCTTTACGAGATATACATACTTTAACAGCGCGCAATTATATTCTTTAAAGAAAATAAATCAGTATTTATTCATCTAATTCTATAAATAATATTTTTATCCAAAGCTTTTACTACTCACTTGCACGTGTTCAGA
This sequence comes from Apocrypta bakeri, assembly GCA_018906985.1. Classification (NCBI taxonomy): domain Eukaryota; kingdom Metazoa; phylum Arthropoda; class Insecta; order Hymenoptera; family Pteromalidae; genus Apocrypta; species Apocrypta bakeri. The sequence continues at coordinate 4,838,947 of JACCIA010000008.1, read as the reverse complement.
TTTGCATTGATTCTGTGGGAAAACTCAATCGACGACCTCGCGTTCTTATACTTATGCATTATATGTTGTATGCTAATTCAATATCTCATACATGCTTAACAATTTGACAGTTTTTCGTCAATGTTTATTCGCGTTCTTGCGCAACTTCCAGTTTCAGTCATCGACGAGATATCGCGTAGGGGGATACCCTACGCCTCCGGTATTTAAAAACAATAAATATCGAGCACAGTCCTTACAACCAACAGAAGCCTGATTTATTACTACAAACAGAGCTGAAAAACACAGCGCTACAAAAAAGACAACCAGAGGTCTCGCGAGGTACATGCGCTACCAGAAGATATAGTCATCGAAATTCTCCTCGAGTGGGTGGGCACGACTGAATAAAACATAAGGCTACTACCGGGATTTTTTTCGTTCGCACTTTCAATAAGATTGAGATGTTTCTTTGTACGTGCACTAGGCTTTGTTTTGTTTTTTTTTTCATTGAGATCGGTGTCTCGATTGACCTGCTTCGCGAAGAAAATCGATAAGGTACTATGCAGATGAGGCAACGTTTCACGAACGATGAGAAGACGAAATTTTTAAATTCTTTCTCTTTTTTCACAATATTTTCGCCTTTATACTTTTGTAAGTCCCGTATCTTATCAGATGTTGCAAAGGAGTTATTCTTTTCGTTAGGTGTCGGCAAAAATTGTAAAACTCCAGGATATGAACTGGTTGAAGAGCTGATTTAGATGGTTCGATGATTCTATTGCAAAATATGGTTTCGATTTTGCAAGATATTTTTTATGGAGTGAAGATTATTTTTTGTGAAACGTTCACGGATACCCAAGCTAACTTGCATGCTTGTGCAAGTAAGGCTGTTATTCGAAAAAAATGTCAAACCCGTCATCTCGTCATTCTTGTCCATATCTCATAAACGAAAGTATTGTATAACGGCCCATTTTTTCTTAATTTGAAATGAAACGCCCTGCATGGAAAGTTATTTAGTGGGACGTAAATGTACGCCTGGGAATGATTGTGTGTTGCGATTTTGTTTCGCCAACTTTTTACCGATATTCGAGATATACGTACATGAATTTCTAATTGAAATTAATGTTATTTATGGTTTGACTTTTATTTCGTTAGTACTCGGTTCGATGCATTATAGTGATCACTTTATTTACGTAATATTCTTTAAGTACCTTATTCTTTACAACGACATTGGGGGATAAATTGTTTTTTATCACTTTTTAACACAGGTACCGAGGCAGTAACGCGAATTTTTAAGTGTACGTAAAAATTTCTATTGTCGACGAATCAAGTCCTTTTGATGAAAGAGTGCTAATTTACGATGAACACGTTTACAAGTACCAAGCCCATTGGACGTGTACTTTTCTACACCTCCAGACACTCGTTTAACATAAATCCTTATTCCCAGCGCATTATATGTGGTAATGGAAGAATTGGGATACTCTATAGACAGCTTTGATTTCAATTTGAAAATGCTTTTTTATTTAGTTAAAACATTTCACCGCAATTTCCATACAAACTAATATTTAATTAATTATTCACACAGCGTTGGCCAACAATCTTTGAACAATAAGAATAAATGTTTCTTACAAAAGAGCATGCCTTATATTAACATTTTGTTTTTTTTCGTACAAGGTGTAATATTCGCTCTGCTCAGAGAGTAGAGAGAAAAGACAATGGAAACGTATAAAACGTCTTAATGGCCTCGCGACGCAGCGCGATATAAATACAAACATACACACGCGGCAGCCGGGACTTACTGATGCAGAACCGGCTGAAGATTCACAATTTATGGACGTATACACAGCTATGCGCTTCGGGGATTTACAAAGTCTTTGGCAATAATGCACGAAGATGCGAATATTCCGAATCCTTGCTGGTTGCGATTGCGAGAAATCCACTGACTTTCACGAATATCGGCATCACAAAAGAGAAGCTATACATATATATAGGTGCATGTACGTATACATATATATATATATAAATATATACGTACACCTACGTATACACATCAGTCGTTCAGTAGGCGTCCGGATTGTCCCGGAGGTATATTCCTATTTGCTTGCCGAGATCTCGCCTGAACTCCTGCACATTCTTCTCGGATTGCTGTAAACAAAAAATTTATTTTCTTAGTTGGCTTTTAAGCTCACATACGTTGTTTTACATTAGAGCTTACTGTCTCAAAAGTGAAGCCATTCAATAGAAAGCTTATAAAATCATTCAATATATTAGACGATTGTATAAGTTATTTATAAACTCTTACCGATTGGCTTCAAAGCCGAAATACAATTTAATTCCAATTATTTTGAATTTCATCGGTTGCAAATTCGAAATTCTTTGCGTGTTGCGCGAACGAATCTCTTCAAGTAGTGCAAGTAAATACTACAAGTGGATATATTTTACAAACAATCCATTCAATCATTTTGCTTAGGGTGGGTTCTATTGAAAAGTTATATAAAAGTAATGCTTTCTCGTTTGATTTTAACGAGAGGAAGAATTTGTATCTCCTAATGACTATTCGACCCTGGCACAGGATAATGTTTGTATTACATAATAGATTAAAGGCTAATGCAAAAGATCCAAAATTCCTTTATAAATAAGCACGAATTAAAATAACAATGAGTTCACGCGGTAAATATAAGATATACGACGTAACTGCTGTTTATTTAAGTTGAAATGAAAAGCAATCTTGAGATTAAGCTCGCGTGATCTCTCTGAAAACGACTTTTCGCAACACGTGCGCGATGGATGAAATTAATGACGGAAACGCGCTATTACGTTACGAGGAATTCTCCTGGGCCTACATTAAGCCCGAGAAACGAAATAATTTATATCCGAAATGAGAACACACAGCTCGTGTTATACAAGGCCCTTCTTGGTTCTTTCTCAAATGATAGCTTATACTTTATAAAAAGAAGCCCGATATACATACATTAAGAGCATCCCGCCACTCGATATTAAAGAGCCTAACGAGCCCCTTAACATTGCGACGAAGAAGACTAAATAAGACCGGCCTGGTGAGTATGAACTCCGCCTCGGTTGTGGTTGTCGGTGCGGGAGTCGTTGTTGTTCCATTGAACGTTGTCAAACTCGACGTTTTGTTCGTCAGTGGTTTCTTCGTGGGCACCGGCTTTTTCATTGGTTTCCGCGCTGGTTCAGCCGGTATAGCCTCGTTAATGATCTGGCCTATCTGTTGGATCGCCGAACGCGTGTCGTTGAAAGTCTGCGGAGAGAAAAGCGAGAAGGACGCGTTTGTATCATTAAATTTGGATTTATACCATTGACGTTTTGCTCGTTACGTGCATGCACTGTGCAAGTTCATTTTGGGAAAAGGCGTAGCGGTGAGAGGGTGATGAAAGCGAGATACGCTTATTTGGCGCAGGTGTGTGCTTGGCCGTGAAAGTAACGTTCGATAAATTTATCCTTTTTTTTCATTCTTTTTTGTTCGTTCTTTTTTGTTCGTTCTTTTTTTCGTACAGCTTGTCACGTTATCGGTAATCGATTCATTTGGTATTAGTACCCTGCCGTCTGTTGCGTAAATTTCAAGCAAACTCCAAGTGGAATATTTTACAAAAGGGAAATCCTTACAGCGGAGCATCTGAATCACATGCTCGGTATCTAGCGCAAAACAATATAACGGAGACTGTAATACATCCTCTCTCTTTTACCTTTGGAACAGAAAATATCGCCGCCTACGAGTAAACGTGTGCTCCAGTTGCAACCGAGTCACTCGAGCGAACAACAAAAGCGAAAACTCGAAGTTACGAAACGGAGTCATACTGTATATAATACCTCTTGATATATATACGTCAAACCTATCAAGATGACTGTCTTAGCTTACATTATGAGGTAATCCTCATGGGAGCCATATCGCCATGGATTTAATGCTACTTTTATAGCGTTCAAGGTCCGCAACAGGAAGCTCGGTAGCAGTAACCTGTGGAAGATAGAGCGCGAAAAAGTCTAGAGACGCGAGAGAAGGTGCGCAATCCGTTATAATTACGATGTAAGAGGGTCAAGACATCGGTTGACGTTCTTGAATGCGCTGAGTAATACGAAGAGGATCGTTTGCGTTGACCTTACGCGTATATATAAATAAAAGTGAAATGTATTTCTTTTGACGGAGAGCTCGAGTCCCGTCGATAGGCAACCCGCCGCACAGGCAGGTTCAGCGGATTAGCACAGTTTAGGCGTTAATACGATAAAGATTTCGTATGAATTCTGCAATGCTTCATTAATGTGCTTCTCTGAAACATTTCAAACGGCCAATTCCAAATTTCGTTCAGAATCTGACAAACTAATTCGATCAATTCAATAATCAATTCAATAATCAATTCAATTTAACTAAAGACACAAATAACACTGAAAGAGTGTTAAACCCGTGCTATGACGAAATATTCCGGTACGTTAGCATGCTTACCTCAAAAATAATAAATAATGAATAAGCCGGACCTTGTTCCATGAACTTACAAATTATTTCGGCAGAACATACATAATGAAGGACATGTATAAAAGCTCCAGATCGTGGCACTTCACGGTCTTATTGTTATTATTATTATCTTAGTATATCTCGTGACCGAATTACCGTTTCTTTATTTTTCGAATAAAAATAACTTCTCGATAATTAATAAGTGGTTGTTTACGCAACATTTAAAAAAATAGCAACCTGAAACTGCACTTTTGTGAAATACCCTTGAAAAAGAGAAAAGAGACCATGTAGCGTAAGATTAAACGATGACACGTCAAAGCGAGTCAAAGTTTGATTTCAAAAGAGGCGTGTAGAATTTGTTCCCTTTGCTGAAACGCGAACGTCCCATATCTTACATGCATAATTTTCGTGCGTGTACATCGGCGAGTTAACGAATCGGTTTACAAGTCACATTTCTCGCGGGAAGAAAAATAAATTTCGTCAAATTTCAATGAATTAATTCACTCTCTCCTGGACATCAACTTTATCGGAACAAACGATTATGTATACTTAACGGCATAAGCTTATCATCGTACAAATTTCGACGATAATTTATTACTGCCGAAATTTTGATATAAATTCTTTCTTCACATAAGACATTTCCGTCTTATCAGACTTTTTACTTTAACTTACGAACATATGAATAAGTGTTTCTCTTAATTTCTGTGAATATGCAACGTCGCTTAAAATCCTACAGAGCTGTAAGCGCGCTATAAATAAGACGATACTTCCAACCTCATAAATCGCAAGATCGGCAAGGTATGGCGTAATGCACGTCCCCGTGAAATCTCAAAAAGTTGTAATAAAACACGCGTAATCTGGCGAGATAATGAAACTCGACACTTGCAGCGAAATCGCGAGGAAGAAATGTTGCGGTGGCTTCTCCCGTCGTATCTCTCCTCGTCCTCCGAACGACCTAGAAAGCAGATATCGCGAAAGCAGGTTACACATGCGAAGGGCAGACGAGAACATCGTCCGCGCGAAGCAAAGAGCATAAGAAGAACGGGTTTATCGCGCAATTTCGGTTTGTTCAACCGCGAAGAAAGAATATAACGAAAAGACTGTTGCGACAGAGAAAAAAACTATCGGAGGAAAAAGCAGTTTGTTTACTTATTCAATTGATATAGTTACGTTCGGCGATTGGTATGTGGAACCGATTTCGCTTTCCTTTTATGCACATGGAAAGGGTCGATCGGGCTTTTCGAGAGGTATCGTTGCGCCGGATATTGATTTCTCGTTGTTTTACCTGTTTTTTGTTTTGAAAAATTACTTGCTGCATATTACGGGTTCGAGATAATCAATCAATCATCGATGATTGCTTGTTTTAGATTATTACAGAAATACAAATCGACAATGCACGTGTTCAATGAGAAACAGATATTAAGGTAAGTACGTACTGATCAATTATGACTAGCAATAAAAAGGTTATATTCGATGAAAGAAGAGTTTGAAAGCAGTGAAATATTTTTAAAAATCACTGATACAACCTTGCAATTTCACTATAGAACTATTATATTCCATTTATATTTTGTTCTCGGCCGCATTTAATGATTTAATGAGGTGTAAGAAAGGCACAAAATTGTAGCCTTTCCGAGAAAAGATTTATAGTTGCGGTTCCATCGCGTATCTCTTTTCAAAGATGATAAAACGTTTGCGGATGGGGAAATTGACAAGTCGCATCGGCATGTATAAGCCGATGCTTTCCTCGAGTTCGTACTTTTTTTGCTGGGGAGAAAAGAATATACTGCTAAATTGCACTAAATTGCACATCGTCGTGCATATTGAAAATCTGAATTAATACCTGGACTTGAAATGACTAGACAGCGCGAATCAGTTATTACGTTAAAAAATTTACAGAGAGTAACACGATTAATGAAAGTTTTTTTATTATCACCTGCAAGAGCGAAGCCATATCGTATATACGATACCGATGATACAATAATAGTTTGTTTCTGGAGTTTATTGGGTGAATACGAGTTTTAAAGGAAGCCAATGCTCCGACAAAATTCTTCGACTGTAGCGATTGAGCAATATTTTGTCAAAAAGAAGAACCGAAATATATTACGTAAAAGCTATTCACGGGGTATCGGATGTACCATTCCAAAACCATTCCAGGTATTCGTAACCTTTCGAATTTCTCCAAAAGGAATCGTGTAGACTAAAAATACGATGACCTGTGCACATCGAGGCTTATGAATCATCATCCGGTCGATAATCATATTCGGAAATCTGGCATATTACCTCACTGATTTGACGCATAAATTAACGCTTTTCAGCCTATTACGTGTTCTGTAAAGCGTGGACCCTTGCGTAACTTAAGACTGTCGGAACCTCCTTTATTCTAATCATTACCGAATGTCTCTGCTATGAATAGTCAAAACGAAAATGCTTTCCGGCTTGAATATTATATAACCCGGATATTCAGACGTTTCTGATACCGATACTCTTTCGAAATATTAGAAAGTTTTTATTGCATCTGAGCAGTGAAATTGTTATCATTGGCATAAACGCCTTTCTTCCCTTTATATATACGTAGAGCAGGTAACAATATATTTGTATAAAATGTATAGCGCATTGGCGCGTAAAAAGGATATCCATATTCATTGGTCGATATTCGTCGTTCGCTGCAGTCATGTTACACCACACAAGACATCGGTAACTCACCTCGAGTCATTAGTCGTCTGTAGTACAAAGTTTTATTATCGATCATTCGTCATTCATCAGAGTTGTTTTTACCGTACGGTCTTTCGTCGTTGATTAGTGGTCTTCGTCGTTGTCGTATGCTCTTATACAACGTAATAATAGGAAAGGATTATATTCACATAAATTTCAGTGTACAACGTACAAACCACACTTTCCAAGTATAAATCATGTAAAAGTGCCATATAAGCTTTCCATTAGAGAATACTTACTTTCTCGTTATAATAAAAGTGACAATCCGAACGTACCTCGAAAGTAACCCTAGCCAAAGTCCAGAAGAAGCCCGGTCGTTGTTTCTTCTGTTGATTTTGTCTAGTTAATCTCGGTCTTCCCTCTTGCAGTTGTTGCTGCCTAGTCAGTTGATTTTTCTCGCTAAGTTGCGTACTTCTTTTTGCGAATTTTTTCGGCCTTGCGTGGCTTTCGACCAGACGAGCCTCAACTCCATCGACTTCTTCGGCGCTGGCGAAATCGTGTATCGAAAACGAAGCCGGTGCCTGATTTAGATCCTCAACTTCAAGAAACTTTCGGGCACTTCGATGCTGTTGGCCACTGCTACTAGACGTCTCGCTGCTCGTACTTGACTCGCAGGTCACGAGTCCGAGGATAACGGCTGCTACCAGTGTCCACGACAGCGTCGATATAGTAACTAATTTCAAAAACATCTGAAAATCAAATATTCATTTTTTTATTCAATCTCGCGACGGGAAATACTTCTATTCTCTTTGGCTAATTCTGCCACACGTTCAATATACATATATCGCTTAATTTCGACACTCGAGCTAAGAAAAAACTAACACATTTTTCAAATGCATTTCACGCAGTATATTACTGAGGCAGCAAAGTACTTATAACCATCTAATACGGCATATTAGAAGCCGCGAAGTAGTTAACTATATACTTTCACCTTCTACAATACGCAACGTGCGCGATTTTCACCGCCTATAGGTGCCGATGCAATGGCCTCGTAAAAAAAACTTAACGGCACGCGAGAAGATCATCGAAAACGAGATCGTGATTTTAATTTTGAGCGTACACGCCTTAAGTCGATTTACACTTTTTTCGAGTAAAGTTTGCGCAATCACTGCCAAAATCTTCTTTTTAATAAGCGATTCTCCCTTTTAAATTTATGGATCGCCGCAACGGTATTCATAAATAACATCGAGTTTAATTATTATCATTATACGAAATTCAAGCTTCCGCGCAAAGGATCAAACGTCCCGTCATCCGCGGAGGTATTATATTCAACCGACGTGCACGCAACTTCAATGCAATATAAGTAATACGCGCTGAGCACAAGCGAGAGCGAAGAAAGTGCGATTATGCGAAGATGTCCGACATTATGCGTGCGCGCAACTTTCCTCCGTACGTTCAGATTTTCAATATTATTTATACAGCCTGCCTTAGCGTATGAGAGCGCTATATTAAAAGTAAAAATTTGATCGTATCGCAGCAACTGATGCCTGAAACGAGAATGAACGATGCTGGCATACATTTTCTTTTTTCGCAGTTCGACGAAGTATACTTTAATGCGTAAGCATTCGCTTGAATGGACGGAATTTATTTCGATTGCATCTCGCAGATTTTCTTTGATAATTTTGACATTTACGCGTATTTAATTGATAATATTTTTCACATAAATTTCACTCGAAGACAATTGAGAATTGTGGTTAAAATCACGATGATTTAAAGAGACAAACAAGCTGCATTTATCTCGTCATTTGCATAGTTACGATCAGAGCAATCTTCAAGTTCTTTTTTATAATTATAGTCTTTCAGTAGCAGAGAAATAAATGCAACATGAATAAGTAATCAAAAGCCTATTAACAATTGTAGCGTCTCTGAGATTATATCGGATAAACTTTTTCTGACGATTATATAACATTGGCTTTCTCAACCCTTTACGTAACGTTAATTTAGATTATTGAGCTATAGAAATTGCTTTAAAAAAGTCCAAAGAGTAATTCACCTGAAATAACGATATATTTATTGCAAATTTTACTGAAAAACTAATGTAGCATTGGCTGCAATTATTCATGTAAATGAAGTAAAAGCGTATAAAAATATTATTTATTAAATTTCGCTTTACGATAATATATTAGTAGTAAAATAGGGTTTGATGTAGCTATTAAACTTAGAAGTTTACACAGAGAATGTGTATAGAGTAAAAGCCACGTGTACTCCATCGCACTCGCTCTCTCATCAGTGAGAGTACAAGTTTTTGGATATATTCAATTGCGACGTGAAGAAATTCAGCGCGATATAGTGAAAGTTGTAATTTTTTTAATTATGATGATTATAAAATTAAGAGCTGCTCCAAACATTGATGTATTGCCGATTGATTTTTAATTACATCGAATGTTCAAATAAACTTTCATCAATCGTCGAAACAAGTGCACGCACTTATTCTAATGAGCTTGCAATGAGCTACTGCACTTTTTCCAGAGATAATGCTCGATTGTATTATGGAGCTAATTGGCATTTTCGTTCGTGATGCAGATGTAACTCAATACACGAATATAATACAAGGGAAAGTGCTTTCTTACGAACTCGACATTAAATGCAATGTTGGGTTATTGATTAAATATGTTTTTATTGGTCACAAAGAGCAATTGCCGAACAACATGTCAATTTATTTTGACAAAGGAGACCAAACGATGCATTGAATTGATACGTAAGCGACCGGGTAGTCTGTCGTGTAAAGCGAATATCTTCAATCACAGCTTTTGAAATTACGTCTACATTGTGCAATTGAACGTCTATGCAGTCGTTCGCGCTGCTCTGTACTCTATGCTAAATAAATTGGGTTCTGCTTCCCTACTTCGCTAATGCTAGATCGTAATTATTTTATGAGCATTATGCCAGAGCACATTTAGGCAGCCGTACAAAATTACAGGTTGCACAATAGGAAAGAAAAAATATTTTCTAAACGATTTAAAGTCACGCCTTTTGTCACTTTCGCGATTTTTCGCCGAATTTTGTTGCGATCAAATCTTGCCGTAAGAAACATATTTTCGCACATTGAGTCAAGGTAATTCCAAAATAGAAAATTAGTGCACAAAACGTAATTAACAAATCAAATGCTTTATACCTCGATCTTCAAAACTCGATAAACCTAAACTCCTTTCGGAAAAAATGACTCGGCAAAGGAGACAGCAACGCAACGCACTCGATAACAATTATTTGGACGTACTTCCAGCGCGTCAGCTCTACAACTACAAAAAATTCGTCCCCAAAAGCATCGGTTGTGCTCCGGTAATATGGTCTCCTTGATCGCGTCATCGTACGTGCACCGACTGCAAGATCCACTGCGTATAGGAATTTTACGGTCTGCTTTTGTTCAGTCCGTAAACAGACCGACAGTATTCTGCGCAAAGGTATATTTACGCGAGGATGATTGCGCAAGCACTTAAGCCGGTAAAAGTTTGATGTATCGGTGCCCATACACTACAACTGAAGGTTATGCTTCTTAAAGGTAAGTAGGGCGATTTTCGACATTTTTCAGAAAACCTCGACTACGAAGCTTTAGAGCAATATAGTTAACGACGGATATCCATCGAATATCGATAATATATTCAATATTAAACGTTGTATTAAATATAGATTCGTGAACTTGCATCCCTACGCCACTGACATTTGCTTTCTAAAGGCTACAGAGGCTCGTTATGTAAGCGATTACCAACCGGTATGACCTGTTTGGAGCATTCGATTTTGGCGGATTCGTGGACTGCGTCGTAAAAATTGCAACGAATTAGTTTAGTTAGTTCGCAAGAGAGTATTTACGTGGTCAAACACAAGTATGACCTATTTGGAGCATTCTATTTTGGTGATCTCGTGATACGTCGTAAACATTGCAACGAATTAGTTTTTTTAGTTTCTCAAGCCAGTATTTACGTGGACAAATGCAGCTGAGCATTGGAAAACAAGAGACATCGGTCTGTGCAATAAGCTGAAGATTGTTAATAAAATTATACACATACTGTGCAGTTTAATTAGAAAGCCGAAGTGCGTACGCATGGAACTTCCTTTTTCCGGAAGGCACCTGTGTAAATGTATTTATTTGTTTGTTTTCTAAGGAAAACCAGGCGATGCTGTACACGTTATTCTGCCGATTTCTCCAAGAGTTTACGTTAATGGATTTTCCTATATCATGAATATTGCATTTCTGAAGTTATAAATGCACTGAGCATAAGAAAGACGCGATTCTTAATTCGTATTGGTTAAAAATCATATAAAAGCAATTGTTTCACGAGGAATTCCAACACCAAGCTTCAATCTCATTAAAGCTAATCAGAAAGGATTATGTAGGGCTGTATACCTATAGAGAAAAGCAGCCGGTCTCTGTTCTCTCTAGACTCCAACCGGTACCGGAAGAACGCGGTACCAGCGGATCCTTCTTCCACCTCCTCCTACTTCCTCCTCTTGCTTCTCCATCCGCTTCAGCACACGTGGAGTGTGCGGCACTTGAAGACAAAGACTTCGACGGCCAGCCGAAGGACGAAGCCGGAGCAGAAGGCGAACATGAGGAATATACAGAGGAAGACACAGCGAGCCATGGCGTAGAGTGTGTTACCGGTATTGCTCGAGTAGTCGCCAGGGTAGCGAACTAACGACACGACAGCCGACATGTTTGACTTGAATATTTTACTTCGGAACCAAAATGAAACTGAGCGTGCGCGCGAAGATACAAGCGGCGAGTGCAGAGACGAACGACAGAGTAAAGCTGCTGCTGCGGCGTTGAGAGGTTCGAGTGTCTGTGAAGGCCTCGAGCCGTTGTCGGGCGACTTTCTATGAGCGACTTCCGCGCCAGCCGCTCGCTCGAGCTTGAGTTTCTATCGATTACGAAAAGCAGCGAGAGTCTCGACTGTGTATATTAATTTAGCATGAGCGCGCTCACTTTCAGTGGCAATGTCCGCTGCGTTAGCAATTTTGCTCCAATCGGCGAGAGGAACAAGGGAGAAGGGGGATGCTGAAGAAGAGCTGAGCCGTGCTTCATTGTTCCCAGGAGATTGGATGCGAGTAAGGTGCCGGATGAAGGAGGGGGGGGGGCGGAAACAGAACTTGCTGTGCGAGAAACAAGGATTAGCGAAGCGAGAAATGAGGAGTAACTCCTTTTTCCGATGGAAACTGGAGTTTTATAAGGTAGGCTGATTTCTTACTGTGAGTCAGGTGTTTGATGGTTCAGGTGGATTTCAATTTTAATGGTTTTTATTCCAGCCAGAAAGTTTGCGTTGCCAAAATAACGTTATAAGAAAACGTGGTGTAAAATTAACTAGACCTTTTTCACAGAGGAAACAGTTGATTAAGAGAATGCACGTGACTTTCTTCTGGTGAAATCGAATTACAGAGATAAAAAAATGATCAAGCTCTATTAATACAATTCGAAACCCGCACATACCAATCGTTACAACGATCGTGATCGGAGTACGCGTGAGCTTAGAAATAAGGTTAATAAGGACACTTACGAAGACGAATGTTGTCGTTTGACCAGCTCAACTTACAAGAGTCATAATCGTTATGTTTAAAGTATTACATACAGTAATATAATTAGGGTATACGTATGCGAAAAGACCACCGCGGTAGTTCCACGATTAAACGCGAAATCAATTCTACCCTTTCTGCAAATCGATAAACTGATCGGCCAATCCTTTTTCGATCTCCCACGGCCCAACGGGCTAATGGCTTACAAGTCGACGACACTCGAGTATCGTGTAAGTTAATGCGGTTTACGTGCCCAAAAAAATGATGACCGCGTGTGAAATTCAAAGTGCGCTCAACTTTGATTAAAGCGTTACGAGAAATCCGATCGGTCTCTGACCAACCGACCGAAGATAAACGATGAATGCAATTCCCAAATCGAACACGTAGCTCCTCGATCAATAGCCGCAGTGAAACTTTGAAGTCGCGTGCGAGCACGAACTCTCTCTTGCGCACGCACTGGGAATACGCAGTCTTCCATCGATCGATCATTCGGATCATAATAAACTTTTGATAGCTTGGGAAGTTACGAAAAGTTATGAATGAACAAATATAACGATTGTTCAAGGGATACATTTTGCTAGATTATCTTTACCAAAGAGTATCGAGATCCAAAATTTTTCAGGAGGCACTAGCAGAAAAGAAAATTTTCTTTCACTTCGGGTTTTGTTTTTTTTTGGTGTTACGTGAATGGATTTTAAGTGATCGTTGATCGAATTTCTTGAAACTTTCAGATTTAAGCAAATATTTCGATTTAATCTTGCAAATACTAGTCATTAGCTTACACATAATTCTGCAATCGCAGAGAAAATGTGCACGGTAAATTTCAGGTTTTTGAGTCAACATAAGATAGCTTATGTATCTGTAATTGAATGAAGTATTAGCTTTACTATAGATAGAGTAACGCCTTTATTTGCATGAAAGTTATGAAATATATTGAGTGGATTTTAATAAGATTCAGAGAACACTAATGTTTGAATCATGAGTAAAGTAGCTTGTACTTTTTGAGGCCCATGTTTTGGCTATGCATTTCCAGAATTGAAAAACGTTGCTTTAGTGGATTGAATAACAAATCTGCTTGTATAATATAAACAATAACTATATATCTGTATAAATATGCGTCATGTCAAGTATACACACTTTATGTACGGGTGCTTCGTACCAAATACACTTTCCTGAATGTGAATATCACCGTTAAAGATAAAATAATAATAACAACCCTTTTTGCGCAGCTACGGAAGATTGTCACCAAATACGGTCACTTTCTAAAAAATAATAAATCGTTGCACTACGCCATTAAGTGAAAACTCTTGATTTTCTTGGAATAGAAATTCTTCTAACTATTCGTAATATTCGAGTAAAGCCGAACGTTTTGTTCGAGCTCAAATATACTTGCAAATATTTTAACACATCTGAATAATAAACTGTCCTTGCAACGGTCATGCGCATATTTGTAGCGCAGGAAAAAGCTAATGTATTAACGAATCGCTCTCTTTCTGTCGAATAATCTCTTTAGATTATTCAAATTCTAAACGCACAAACTCATTATGATCCTTGAGCACTAATAGCATACGTAACTTTTATTGCTTTCCTCTGTAAACAAACGCGTAATCATTCGACCGTTAGTTTTTTCACCAATGTAACGCACTGAACTTTCGAACGAAATCTCCAAATAGATAACGGAAATGACAAAGGGACGTGATATCCTACCGAAGTTCGAATTTTAGCCAAGTTTGAATCCACAGTCAACTAGTTACGCAACCCAATCGAAAGATGACTTAATACAACGGCAAGCTTGTAACGGATTATATAAAATACAAGCAAACCTCCTGTCTTGATCGTATCATCTTCCGGTCCAGCGTCGTCGAGACATTTTCTTATCACCACAGCTCACATTCGCTCACGTCAGGTCTGTGTCAGCTCAATCGATTAGAAACAGTAGATCGGCATCGATAAAACGACGACTGCCGCTCTTCGGGAGCGACAAACTCGCGCACCACGTGGAAAACGACTGCAGGAACGGTACACTCGGTAGTCTATAGCTAGTTCGTCGATTCGAGCACTACGCGGTCAGACTTTCACCGGTTTTCCCGACGGGGCACGTGTTGCATGCGCGCGCGCTCGTATTCACGATTGCCGATATGCAGGCGCTTTTCGACTATTTTTCCAGATTGCAATGTAACGTCCTTATACGCGTGCTCACCTCCAAGCCAAGGATAACGCGTGGTAAGGGAGATTTCAAGGGTTTGAAATTCCAACATTTTGCGCTGAAATACGAGGTGCGCTTTTACACGTTGATTATGCGTTTCGACGGTACGTATATATTTTCAGTTTGTCTAAATTGAGTTTTATGGGACTGCCTTTTATGCATATTTACAATTCGAAGAACCGAAGTGGATACACGTATCCGCCGTGAAGACCGTGCGAAATTATACGAGACGTGACTTATTTAACGGCTCTTCTTTGTTTCCACGAGTTCACATTTTTTCTTTTGCTTTATCTCTTGTATTTAAGCGCAATACATGAAAATGAAAGCGAATTTTTTAGACTGAAGAATTTCTGCTATTTCTTTCGATGCTCGCTTTGTACTCTATATTCGGACTATTCACTTTCCTGAATAAAACTCGTACAGGAATTTTCTTATACGCCGTGATTTTACTTAAGGAGCAACTAATTTTTTCATTCTTTACGTAACAAATTACTGCAGCACTTAAAGCGTAATAAAGTTATAAAATCAGTGTAAAATAGCAAAAAATGTACTTGTAAAGTGAGATAAATGTAGAAGTCAACTTAATAAACTTAATAAAAATGTTCATCGATAATTCTTTTTTCGAAAGTATCGGTAACGTTCCACGTCAAAAAACGATGAACATTATTTGCATATTGAAAGCACATTAATTGCATTTACGATCGGTTGATTTCAATCAAATTATTCGGAAATTGAATCGTATAACTATGTATAAAATAGTTTAAAAAAAAAAGAATAAAATCAGTGTAAAAGACAAAAAACTAACTTGTAACGTATATTATTTATTATTATATGTAGTACATACTAGCACGCTAACATTGCATCGTATTTTTTGCAAATATTCTTTCGCAAAGACTCTGATTACTCTGGATTGCCGAAGCTTCTTTTGAAATTCTAATGTGTAACACACTTGCGCGTACGAGTTAGCATTAAATCTAAAATTTGATTGCTTCTTCTTCTTGGATATGAATTATTTGATAAAAGAAAATCATTGCAAACAGTAAATACACAGACTGAAAACAAATTTATCGCAAAATTCTTTTTTTCAAAGAAGATATTTACTTCAATATTTTTCAATACAGCCCTCTTTTTTTCAATGCAGGTATATAGAAATATATGTTCTGCAATGAAATCTTGTTCCTTAAAATGTAGTACTAAAGTATGCATAGAATAAAAATTGCAAATGGTTGGAAGCACTAGATTATCGAGAACGTCTTCAAGGCTGCTCATAATATACATACTTTGTGATCCCATTGCAAAATTTCATGGTAAAAAAACTTAAAGAACCGGTTGCAACTTCTTCTTTGCAATCTCATCGACAATGCTGATATATACGCATCTTGAGCTATTTTCGTTCGCATATTGAAAAAGAATCGCCAACTACTCTTCGCACAAAAAATTTGACTTCTTAGATGTTTTATTTTACTTTAATAGTGTCCTCGTGTTAATAAATAATCGCACGCACTTTAAGCGTCGTATACAAAAAAACGATTGAGCAACTATAAATCGGATGCTGTTTCTCGCTTTCTCATACGAGAATGCATGCACATTAGTCACCTTTCAATATTCTATCAACGAAAGAAACTGTTTGTCTGCATGCGAGCGACAAAAGGCATCGAAGAACATTTGCTTGCATTGTTGCAACATATTTGAGCAGTTTGACGATAAAAGAGCTTGTTCATCATTAGTAGGCATCTAACGCGCGAGGAAAGCAATAAACTCGAAGACGCAACTATTAACCTGTGACCTGAAATCAATGGAGATCTTTTGACATACAACGAAAAAATTGATTTTTTTTAAAGAAGACGCTACTTACTTTAATTTAAAAAACGATAGTTTAGTTTAAAAAAAGATTTATATTAAACTATAATTATTTTCATTAATGCGTTACTAACTGTAATAGAATAAAAAATTTACCAGATGTAGACATTTTTTTAAATGAAATAAATATTTATTAAAACATCGTGTTGTTTATGTGATTTACCTATATATAAATTCTGAATCATATTTCTTTTGCAAAATATATTATTCAAATATCACATTTAGATTCAGGTAAGCATTTTTGTTGAACTGTATAAACTAGTCAGATTTGGAATTAAATACATTTTTGTTTACTCTGACAATGTTTCTTTTTCGGTATGTGTATGTAGTAAAGTGCAAGCATCTATCTATATCTATATATACTACGAAACCTTTCTGTGACTATTGGTAACGTTATGTGCAGCGATATATACAAACAAACGCAAACTCAATTTTTGTTTTATAGTTTACAGTTTCTGCTTTGGTTTATTACGCGACAGTAGCACATCAAATAGACGAGTATTGGTTGGGAATTAAACTGCTGAAGCTACGTTTCTGTAGACCATGCAACGATTATGAAGTTTATATAATCTTTATAAGTTAAAGAGGCTTATGCGCTGATGAGAAAGTTATGTTAAGATAATAAAACATTCTGAATTAAAAATATTTATGCAATATTTTCGTGATATATAACTCAATTGAATGCACCCGTTGATAAACTGAATAATAAAATTTAGGATTATTTTTTATTTATAATAAAACAAAAAAATAATAGTCTTTTATTTATGCGTTTTTAAGGCAAGCAAACATCATTTATAAATGCTATCTGATCAAAAAAGCAATGCCCGACTTAAGTAGACCTGCAGATATAGTATTACAAGGTTAGTGTTTATCTCCATGTAACTAAACCATTACTACACCATAATAGAGCGAATGTAGCAATTATTATAAAAAAATTAAATACAGTATATATAAACGATTGTGTATTTAGGCTGTGTAAAAATTCTTCAAAAGTTACCACGCCCGAGTCAAAATACTCGCACCTCCATTTATATAATGCATTTCTCTCAAGAAAATTCATCAATTATATATATATATATATATATATTGGTAGATTATATACATATATATGTGTATAATCTACCATTATCTTAGGATGATTTTAAAATTTGTAATTAAAACCATGCTTGCATTCGGGGCAGAAAAAACTAAAAGAGAAAGATCAGGTTTATTTTTATTCCAAATAAGTCCATAATAGTCTTACGAGTTACGTCAATCATAATCAAAAATTGCCACACGATATATCCACTTGGTTTTACCCGTGGATACGCAGAAATTTTGAGAAGCGCGCACACATGCGCATACGAGATTTACATAATACGCTTTTCTCGAAGCAGAAAATGAGTGACTGTGGTTTCGTAACGTATATGGGAGACATAACAGAAGCTGATCAGATCCCATGATTTGCGAGCGATCTTGGGATTGTGCCTTTGGCTTTCTGTTCAAAAACGATCGGCACTTTTGATGCCGCCGATGCATCGATATTTTTTCATAGCAAGATGTACAAAGAGATAAATAACGATGACTCGCGATCCTTTGCATTACCTTCGTACATTTGTGGACCCGGATTCCACGATATCAATTCAATAAATACAAAGCAGCAATGTAACTTTATGTACCCATTGAAAGAATATGATTGTTTGTTTGATCCGATAAATAAATTCTCATCATATTGCAGCGAACCTCTTCTAGCACGAGAAAGTATCGAAACGATGTAAATTCTACATTTATTCGAAAAATTCAAAGAAACCAAACCGAACCCAATTCGTTTTCATCACGGAACTGACCGATACCTCAAGGTCCGTGGCCACTTTCTAAAATATGTTATAAACTCTCGCCAGAGCTAAGGCAAAAATTGTTCTTCTCACCATTGGTGCAGCCTCGTCCATATAATGTATACCCACACGCAGTTCCGGAACTATCGGATAGAGCACGAAACACTTGGAAACTTTGAAACGCAAGTCTTAAAACTTTAACGATCTAACAAAATTGCAACTATTCACTTCTCGCCACGAGTTTATCGCGCGGCTACCAAATTTAGCTTTTCAGTCCCATGTTCTAAGCATCTTCCTCTGTGACTGACGGCAAAGCAGAAAAACCGTTGTCCAACTCTAATACCGCGCGCGCGCATATGTAGATATTCGAAAACTCGCTACGCGCACGCGCACGCTACTGGCTCATTGAGACTTGAGAGTCGAGACAGCGACGGAGAGAGTCTTTCAACGCGGTCAGTTCTAGTTTACCTTGTGACGTCTTTGGAGTCGGTTGCAAGGTCCTGATTGAACGGCGCCGGGTGGCTTGGATACCGCGCTGCAATCACGAGGATTATTATTATTATTATTATATATTCTTGTTCTTATTTGAGCGATTCTGGGATTTGGAAAATTGCCAACGATTTCAGTGTGGAAATCCGGTCATAAGAATCAATTGACCACTATTGAGTGGGGATACGAGTACCTGCACATGCTATTGCGTATTCACAATTAATTTCGACGCTTAAGCTTAACGAATACTTAGTCTAATTCTTGCTGTAGAAACTAATTAACTCGCAAGTATTGTACTAAATAAAATAAGTCACGATTGGGTTTTTGCCTTAACAAATCTACCTCCTGTATCGTACACGAGAAAGCTGGATTAAAATCTAAATTTGCCGAGTCCAAGCGCAATATGTATAATTGTATACATATCGTCCAATTTAGAGACGAAATTCGATTTCGTGCTAGGACTATATATACTTACATATAGCGTGTGAAAGGGTGTGAAACGATCCGATAGTCAACTCAGCTGACGAGCGGCGAGTGCATCTCTCGACGGCGTTACTATACTAACGAGATGAGCCGAGCGACGAGTCGCGCGGACTCTCGAAATGCGCGAGCTCCGCAAGGTCAGCCACATATTTTTTCTCGAGCTTCGCGTACATGCGTGACTTCTTCTTTACGAAACACCGTGTCGGCATATAGTCTGACAGCATATAGGAGGACGCATTGCGAAGGACACACGTTTCCTTTGAGATTGTCTATTCTACTTTTCATTGAGATTGTCGAGGGGTAAGACGCGAGAGAGATAGATAGACTACGATGGGTTACAAGCAAATCGGTGTTTGAGCCGCAATTATTGTTTAACTCGTTGCGAGCCTTCAATTTTATGATTTTCGCAAAACTTCAAGCGATGCTAGATTGGGCTTGTCGTATACGATCATTTTGCAACCGAGAAAATATTTTTTTAATTTTAACTTTCCAATTATCTATCGGTAAATGAGCGAGTCGTAATTACATCGATAGTCCATGACTACATTACGTATAGTTACTGATTTGTGTTTTTTCTTATTTTACGGACGAAGTGGCTCTCTATGCGAAGGACTGCACCGCCTCTCGTGCAAAATCCGAAGTACAAGGCTCGTTAATCGTCAGAACGCCTACTACAGTTTGCAGTGCAGGCAAATGCACTTGGATGTCTTAAAATGCAGTACGACTCAGTTAAGAGTGTGCATGGCATGGCTTTTCCCATTTTCTTTTATTGTGTACGGAGTTTGCATACTTTCAAATATTTGTTTCCTTATCCGAGTTTCAAGGTAGGCAACACAACCCAAGTTAACATAAATAAACGCAATTATTATCTCAGCTTTCAGAGATAGTCGGTACACACGTGATTGTATACTTTGAGTCGTAAAATATTCACGATCGGCTTTGCGTTATACTAATTGGGATCTTTCTCTTGCAGAACGGCGAAGCATCACATACACATGTATAGCAATACAAAGTTGCAAGGTCCGTCTAAAGAAGAGTCTCAGCTAAACTCTGAAGTAATCCAACAAATTCATGCTTATTGCTACGGCAATAATAAAGTCAAAGATAAGAAAATAAACGTTAACGCGAAAACTGCTGCCACCTGCTCCATGCATATTTATAATCCTTATTTCGCCCCCCCCCCCTTTTCGTTCACTCGATTTATTCTTATTTCAAATCTTAAAAACGAGTCACATCTCTAACAATGTCTCGGACATGGAACATTTTCCTTCGCAATCGAATACATTGTACGTACATGTACATCCAAGACTTTCGAAAAATATTCCGTACTTCCATTTGAAATCGATACTGACGATTCAATGTAGTGAGCAGTCGAGTTATTTAATTTAATAGATAGGCGTCGCGAAGCTTTCACCGGAAATCCAACAACCGGCCACAAACGCGGAAAACCCCAGCGTGTCAAATCAGGAATCACTGTTGTACACGCGCATTGACGAGAATTCGGAAGCACTTACGATAATGCCCGATGCTATGCTAAACTATTAGCACTTTATGAACAGATACCAGCGGTTGCTATACTTCCTAATAAAACCGCGCTTCGGTTCGATTTAAGGAAACTTCATTCCACTTCGTGTTACCTGAAAGAAAAATTATACCTGTATAATATCTTATACGCAATACTGTTTTTCACTGCATCTAATGTGATGCAAAATCTTCTTTAAATTTCAAAAACTGATTTGTTTTAATTAGTCCTAGGAAAATACTTACCTGAATCTACAAAGAGGATACTTAATAGAATAACATTTTTAATATGCAATATGATTATTTAATCCATATTTACAGAATTTAAAAAAATGTAACAGCACTTGTTTTTTTTAATTAGAATTCATATAATCCGAATCTAGTAAATTTTTTATTTTTAAAATTGAAAATTGATCGTATGTATCATTATGGTGAAATAATTTAAATTATTTAAAATAAATAAGAAAATAATACTGCTTTCTTCATTGAGAGACTCGTTAAAAATATACTAAGTCGAAGCCAAAATGTAAAGAGAATCATATATCTGCACAAGGTGACAACGTCAAAATTTTTGTTAAAGACATTCTAAGTTCAGATAGGGAATGATTGTAAATCCCCCTTAGTTAGAACAAGTTATGATTTCTAATAAAAATTTTTCAAATTCAAAATATAGTTTAGTAGTTGGAATAAATCTTTTTTAAATAAAGTTTTTCATAAAGAAATTGTCATAAAATGAAAAAAAAAGAATTTGATTGATTCCAAAAACGATTTTTGATTAAAGAAAATAGTTATAGTTTCAAGTGAATATTTTCGTATTCCGAAGAGCAATTTTTCAACATAAAAATGCCATAAACGAAGCGAACTTTTTTTCAGTGTGGCTATATTATTCCTTCTCGTCCCTTTATATGCATATGAGCGAAACATGTACATCAATTACGCTCTGTATCTTCCTGACTCTTTCTCTGTCCTTTTATTTGTCGGCAACATGGTTACGTAGTTGTCGAACTCGGAAGTTTCTTGTGGTGTGCGGGCGTTTGGTTATTGATTTACCTGTCCATTGTATAGGAGCAGCGCGACTCCGATCCTTATTCTCAAGTTTCGACCACAGTGAAATCTCGGTAAATCTACTACCTTTACTCTTGGTAATTGATGTTCAAACCAACCGAACGAGATCGGCTACATATAAATTGTCGCGACGGAGAGACTTTTTTTCGTCGGTATATATGTAAGCGTATAAGAAAGGAGGAGTTATTGTTGCGCGTGGGAGAAAGTCTGTAGTCATTGGCGGCATCGTTAGCGAGATATTCTTATATATCACTGTAACTGGTGTAACCTTTACAGTAATAAGTTGTATTTAAAGATATTTTTATGTAGAAAACTTTTGCCGATTGCAACTAGGCTGGACAATAATTTTTTTTTCATTCAGGCTAGATACAAATAGCTTCTATAACTAGCTCATTATGTGCATGTAAGTTCTGAACTTATAGCATTGATTTTTCACTTACTTCAAAGCACCCGTATCTTATGGCTTTTACATGTAAAATACGTATGAAAACTTGTATTATTTGGAAACCAACCGTAGTTTTCGATTTTAACTTCCGACCTGCACATTCACGTGTACCTCAGGCCACTGAATCGAATGGCGCTATTCATTTTGGCCAGGATAGTAAAATAACAAAGTTATAAGCCAAATCTTTGAAAAACTCAGAAAATCGCAAAAACTCGCATCAAAACGAACTTTTAATGTTCATAATCAATGAAAGGTTAAAGAATTTTTTCAATAACATATAGTCTTATCTATTTTCAGCTCTTTGATCAAATGGTAGGATTGGCTTTTACCGATTTAAGATATAAGCCAGAATCGTCGGAAGCGATTTGAAAGAAATTTCGGAACTAGTTGTCATTTTTCTAGGCGGAAAATTATGATGGAAGGCGAAAGCCATTTATTATTTGAAAATATTTATCTTTCGGAACAAGATTTGCTAGAAAAAAGGACGTTGAAGAAAAACGTATATAGACGTTCGCATTTATATAGTAAGAGTCTAAAGAGTTTTGATTAAAGCCTGGGTTTTTGTTCCGTTTGCTGATCTAGTGCCGAAACAGGATTTCAAGTTTTTAAAATATTTGCACGACTACAAAAGAATTGACGAAAGTATACCTGACTGTAAAAAAATCACATTTACAAAACGATTTTAAATGAAGGAAAGTTGAAAATAGCTCTTGTTTAGGGCAAATGAATGTTCGTTAATGAACAAAATTGAAAAAATAGCGAATTCAAATACTAGTTTTTTTTGCAAAAACTCTTATGAAATTTTTAAACGGTTGAAAATTGATACATTAAATGGGCCAAAGAAGTAAACTTCATTTATGACTTCGAAGATATCAATAACGTTCACAATAAATTTCACCAATAATTAAAAAAAATATCACTAAATTTCACAAATCAGCCTTTTATCTTTTTTATCGTAATTTTCGAGTTTATTAACGATTTTGGCTAATAATTTGATTTTTCGATTGCATCGGTATAAATCGATCACGCCATTTGTTTAATGAGCTCAAAATAGATAAGACTATATGTTATTTTATTACAAAATTTTTCAACCTTTCATTGATTATAAACATTAAAAGCTCATTTTTACGCGAGTTTTTGCGATTTTTTGAGTTTTTCAAAGATTTGGCCCTGGCAAAATCTAATAGTGCCATTTCATTCAGTGGCTCAAAGTACATGGAATATTTGTACATAAATACGTATGTCGAAAGATAAAAATCCAAAATTCCAGTGGGTTTTTAAATGATAAAAGTTTTCACCCATTTGTTACGTGTAAAAAATATAAGAAACTTCGGGTGTTTTGCGCATAATTTTGGAGGTGGTTTGAAGCCATTTTTATCCGGCCTGAATGAAAATCAAATAAACAAAATTAACTTCCAGTCTGACATACACATTAGGATTATGTTAGAAATACAATGTTGACCAAATAATTGACTATATAAATTACATTGTCGTTATTCAAAACAATTGTTCATTATAATGATTTTTGGGACAATAATTTAAGAACTAATTATAAAATCTTTTTATCATAAATTACATACAGTTATTATTACAGAATAAATTTGTCCACGCAACAGTATATATGCAAAGTACAAAAAAGCGATTTAAATAAAACTTACTTCTAACGATATTAATTATAAAGATTTTGGTATCGTAAATACCAGTATATTTTTCTTTAACTTTAACCCTAAAAGACATTTATTCTTTGGGACCAAACACCATTATCAGTACCACCTATTACGTAATAAAAAATGTTAATGATAGTATTATTGACAACTGATGTATGGCAGAGATGCAGCTTTGGCACTTTCAGAGTAAGGTGCGCGATTGTACAATGTAAATTATTATTACAGTAATCAATATATAATATATATATAAATATATTGAACTAATATAAAATTATAACGGCTCCGGCAAAATTGTATTTTGAAACATAGTCAGAGATATATTATAATAATTATATAATGTTAATTAAAATTATCATGCTCTAACAAATAGTACAGTAAAATAAGTTTTACAATTTATATTAAGCCGATTGTATTTTTCTACACAAATATAATCGTTTACATAATTATCTTTTTTACTATATCAAGATAGTTCAATGGCATTTTATATAATCTAATTGGAACCGTTTTGAAATAGAATAATTTTAATACACGTTCTTTCAAGTTCAATTGCAAGATTTGATCTATAGTTGATTCCTTCGTACAATGTTTTATGAATTAATTTTTTGTACGACTATATATTCATCCTGTGGATGAAAACTCGTTCTTTACGCAAAATTTGTTTAATTGCAAATTAGAAATTACAATATTTTGATATATTGTTGTTACTTCTAAGTATTATTTTGATACTGTTAATAAATTATTATTCTCAGATTAGAACATGATGTTTTTTTATAAAGTTGATTTGCATATTTAATTTTCAATGAATTGAAAAATCGCAATAGTACAATAACATTTAATTCTCGTGTCCTTTCTTATAAGTACTTGCCATATCAATTACAGTCATATATACATTTTTGTTATTTACGATAAAATTTTAATTAAAAAAAATATAATAACTTGTATAGAAGGCAGTTTTTAATGTGCCATATAGTACTTTCAAAAAGCTTCCCAACGGCTGAAAATCAATCAGCTTCGAAAGTCCAATTTTCCAGAAAAAAAAGCGCCTAAGGAATACAAGGTTATTCTGAAATCGTTTTCCTAGACACAAATTGATCCA
Organism: Apocrypta bakeri; assembly: GCA_018906985.1. Lineage (NCBI taxonomy): Eukaryota > Metazoa > Arthropoda > Insecta > Hymenoptera > Pteromalidae > Apocrypta > Apocrypta bakeri. The sequence continues at coordinate 4,813,643 of JACCIA010000008.1, read as the reverse complement.
CACAGTGAAACTGGACTAAGGTGCATTCGTTGTATTTTAGCCCTCGGCATTTTGCGATTGGTGATTTACTTTCACGGCAGATTGCATGCACTCGACTAAATTTAATTTTCTCAATGTTACTTGGGGTTGTCAGAGGGAAGTCCTTTGATAGCAAATGTACCACGGAAAATAGGCTTGAAGACTTCCAGTACACTTTGTGTTCTTTTCGCCGAATTCTGAAAAATGTAAGGTAATTTTCAAAATTAAAAGGTTTATCTTGAAGTTTTTATTTAAATAAAGCTTATTTTGATTCTATCTCCGACTAGTTAAAATACATTGAGTGTAGAAGAGTTTTAAAATGCGCGACGATGTTTAGTGTAGATTTCGATGTTGAATGCTGATTGGAAGTGAAATTTATATTTCGTTACCTGCAGACGTGCAAAGAAAATCAGACCAACGAGATACGATTGAGGTTATAAAAACGAATCGATGTTTACAAAATAAACACGGAGCACGCATTAATCTTAATCAAGGATGTATACGTTCACTTTGTTTCGTTATTTTGACGAGATCATTGTACTTCTGCGCGATAGATAATCTTGTTAAAATTTTTCATGGATATCGATAAATAAAATATTTTAAATCAAATTATAATTGTTACATTTTAGTTACATGTCAATATAGGACGTTATTACATATATACATATTAAATAACGTATGACGGATCGAAATTTACGATGCTTAACGTTAATTAAAAATTATTAGCCTTTTTTAGACTGAATTCACACACCAAAATTAATCATCGAAGTACGCAGATATGCGAATGAAAACTGAAGAAATAGTCATGCATCGATTCAGTAAAATAAAAAAACTCGTTGCACGTTTCCGAATAGCTATTAAATTGTTCGCCGTATATATATCGACCGTTTGTGATTTCTTTATTACTAAGCGTTTATAACAGCTTGTACGCAGCGTAAAAAGTTCAAATAAGATAATTTCATAAAAAAGCGATCGTGCCGTATGGAACCACGCAAGTTTTGCAATGATTTCGAGTGAAGGGAAACGGGTTTTACACGTACGCGTACGCGCATGCACGAGTCAATGTTATAAATAAAGTGCCTCGATCTTTACTAGATTCCACAGGATCACGTGTCAAAGGCAATATGCTTGTGAATCTAGTAAATTGTTAATGACTCATAGTTAATACTCAAACCCGAGGTAAAGAAAAAAGTTCAAGTGTCACAACAACCTGTACTATCGGAATTTTAGATCTATCGAAAATATATCATCATGACAACTTTATCGCATCTTTATATAAAAAGAGGATTAAAACTCGCTTATTATAGGTAAATAAAAATAAATTACCATGATCAAACTGCTAATGACTTTACTAATGTTTGTGATTATGGTAAATCCTCCGCCAAAAATTTGCGGTGGAATGTCCAGCGACACCTTTTTCCTGTCGAATTCAGGAATGCTCTCCGTTGTTGTGCTGATTTTCGCTTTTTTCTGTGCAAATAAAAATCATTGCTTAGTCGTGATACTCAACGAATAATCTTTACTTTTGAATTCCTCAAATTTTCAAATCTGAAGATGAATGTTAATACATCAACCGATAAATTTTATACACAACGGTATACTTAACAGAACTACATAAAGTTGTACAAATTTCTTGAAACTATTGTGGCTATTTATATAGTGTTGTTTATAAATATGTATATACAGAATATGTACATAGAAGAACGTATGTACATAAAGATCGTAAAACATAGGCAAATTTATAATTCATTGACAGTTACTGTTGCTTTTCAAAAAGTTCGATTTCCACTTCATTCATATCCATTCATAAAATATGAATCTCCTACATTTATAAAGTATAGGATTGAAATAAAATTAAAACATTATTCAACACAACACAATCATATCTTTAATGTAACAACATAAGACATATATATATATATATTTTCATGATATAAATGCAACAATGGCAAGAATCTTTCTTCGGGCAAATCGACGGCGCTTTGCGATCAAGTGGCTAGTGGGGCAAGTAGATATTTCCTGGGTATGGTCAGACGCGCCCATGAGGCGTCAAACCTTCAAGATTGTGTACGCAAATAAATTTCATTACCAGAGACCGGTATAGATGAGGATAAATTTAGATCTAACGTTACATACGTAGTGCATCGTGAGGTATTTGAAATTTTTATGAAAATGAGAGAAGTATCGGTACATGGTGTAAATGAATATAGAAAAAAAGCAGTTGCGATAGATATGACAATTGTTTTATTTGACAACGTTTGTGCCTCGGTGAGCATTACAAGTGCGTTATTTACAATATCGCAAGGCAGTATGATAGACATTATTACGATGAATTTGAAAAAACTTGGAACCAACGGGTCTTCTGTAACATTTTTCTTCTTATCCTTAGTACGTCTAGTAAAATCGCACATGTATTGTATCAAATTTCGTGGTACAATGGTTCAATATAAAAACTGGTCTGTTTTTTTCGAAAACAATTGGACGATGAAAAATCATCATAGAGGCTGCAATTTAATTGATAAATAAAAGAAGATTTCGAATGAACTACTCACTGAAGACTCCTTAATTCCGCAGTTTTAAGTAACTCAGCATAATCAGTTTTGTAAACATAAATGTGTATCTTGAACACGTGCTCCCAAACTATTTACAGTCGTAATGTCCACATTTTTCTCCTAACAATCTTACACATTATCGTCATATTTATATTAAAAAAAATTCACTGCGTGCGTAGCGGAATTATATGCACGTCGTACGTTGTATTGTATACGTATCAAATTAATGTACAGAGTAACAACATCATTCTTTAATGTTAATCACTTCTTTGATTTGCACTTCGCAAAAATGTAATAACAAAAATAATAATAATAGTATGTGTGTGTAAAAAAAATATATATATATAATATAATCAAATATTATATATTGATATATATGTACATATCAATGTTCTTGGAGTATGGCCACGAGATGCGCAATAATCTTTTGATTATCCGTTCCTGTCTTTTCACGTACAATGGCCCGTTTTTACACACGCCGTATACGTCAACTCCCTATGTTTTTCGAATTTCTTCAATGTCGCTCAATGTCACAAATACACATACGTAGTTAGGATCCCTCGCCGCATCTCAATGTCGTCTTGGTAGTGGTCGTAGTCGTCCGAAACAATCACATAGAACTTCAGGATCATCCGTAGGTGTAGTACCGTTGAGGATTCGGTGGCGTGTATTCGTACTAATATTCAATGCATAACAAAGCCGACTTTGAGACTTGTTGAGATAGTTAGTATTATTCGGTTTAATTTTTTCTCGTGCTGGTGCGTGATCTGGCATGCAACGTTGGTTATACTTGATTTTCGATTGTTCTTTCGTACAACGAAACAGGACACTTTCTAACGAATTTGACTTTTGCTTATTTTCTTTCAGTGTTATGTATAGAACATATTCTTATTACGAAAGCCTAGATTGTTCGCGCAACCTTGGTTGTCATGTCCTTGCGATGGAAATCAGATCTCAACGTGATACATTTTACTTATTTATTTAACGTTGATATATCGCAACTTTTTATAGTTCAAGTCAAATACAAGCAATATTACTTAAAATTTGTTTCGCTCTTGCGTCAAAGCAAAAGTGTGACTGATATAAAAAAAAGGCAAAATGATACTTAATCGACTACAGCTATTGTTCTCGAATATTCGATTATAACAAATGTATAATATTTTAAAAAATGACAAAGCTAATAATCAAAAGTCAAATACGTCTTGGATTAATAATACATTCTTTTAATCGCGTTTCGTTATTGTTAGCAGTTAAACTAAAAGTTTTACTTCATTACAAGGCAGTTAATCTAAAGGAAAGAAAGTGAGTCAGCGTGTCAGAAGTGAGATTTTTCAGTGATTTTCGAGTTATCGATCAAATATCTCATCAACAGTCGTGGATAGTATTTAAAATATTTTTAAAAATACAATCCGCATCTGTTAAATCGAATTTCATGCAGAATTCATGTTTTCATACGGGATATTTCTACTCTCAACACTACACAAACAAACAGCAGTACAGAAGAGGATAACTTTCTACTAACAACGAATTAAGATATGGAATTTAATACACGGAGCTATTGGTAAGAGGAAACTAGTTTTAAGGAATCTGGAGTTTTGCTCTAATCGGTGGTTGTATCAATCGCCACTCTAGTTTAGTTCGATTACGTACACTGATTTATCCTCTTAATGTGCGGATGCTCGATGTGCGTTTCTTTTTAATTACACATTTCCTGGCAGTATACAATCGCGCTTTCATAACCCGTTGAAGCATTTTATTGGATATGATATTTTTACTGCAGAAATCAAATTTCAAATTTTTAATTTCTAATTTTACTTGACTATAAAAAAAATCGAAATTCAACAAAGTTGTTGTGATTTTCTACATACAGCAATATTCTTGTATTTTTCATATCAATGCCAACTTTTATAGCAAACAAATGGCAGAATTCATAACTCATTCTCGATTAATTTAGTATACAGTAAATGTTAATTTCGACTCGATAGTTCATAAATACATGATTGTATTTCGAAAAAGATAACGTAACCGTCCCTACGTACTAAATTAACACTTCGTAAACATATATTCTACTTCAATAAAACTGAAACAACTATCTTCGCATCTGCTGTTCAAAGCGACTTAAAAAACACGCGAACTCTGAAATATGCTTCAACGGGTTGTCTTAAAAGACCGTATATACGTCGAAATCCCAATAAGAGCGATTATCGACTCTCAGTATTTTCCTACCCCTCCGCCGAGGTTGGCGAAACCCGCGCCAGCATTAGAGTCGGCAGTTGCGTGCGAGAAGTCCACATCCACGTTATCTTCGACGCCGTTATCTCCACCGCCGCTTAAACCACCGCCGCTTAAACCACCGCTCAGACTGCCAAGACCATTGCCTCCGCTGCCGCTGCTCAAACTGCCAAGGATACCGGTGAGGAAGCTGCCGCTGTTACTACCACCGGCGCCGCCGCTCGAGCCATCCTCATTGCCACCTTCAAAGAATTTTCAAAGCGTTTTTAATTTATTCAAGAAAAAGAATAACCTTTTAAACACAAACATGGCTGATCGAAATCGAATTTTTCTACTTGCCGAGAATAATTAGATCGACATGTTTAGCGAGCTAGACTATTCGCGTCTGACCAATTTCGAGCTGTTCTACTAAATGTGAAAAAACCATATTTACCGGAAGCGCCAGAGAGTCCACCGGCCAAACCGCCGGCGATTGAACTAAGAGGTGCAAACTTAGCAGCGAAAGCGCCAGCTAAGCCTTGTTTGGCACTGGACAGGAAGGTCGTTCCAGCGTTGATCAATGGTCCTACGCCACCCGTGCTCGCTTTTACCTTCTGGGCGATGAATTTGTTGATGAACTCACTGGTAGCCGATCTCGTATTATCGATTTCGTAAGCGGCGTTTTTTATCTTGTTGCCTTCATCCAGTACCGTAAGCGCCTTCGTTTTCGCGTCCAGAAAAGCGTCCAATTTCTGTAAGTTTCCGGTCAGCTTTGTTTATTGTGTATTTCGTTATCGTGGAATTGCTTGATTAGTTCGGTTAATTATGTTATTCTTAAAATATTTTTATCTCGCACTGGCTTGAGCGTATCGAAATTAATTTCAGTGGGCAAAAAATTAAGTATACAAGGACATGTTTTTCTAAATAAAACTGCTCTACTGGTAAGTTCGCAATTTAATATGTATATTATTTTCAATCGTAATGAATTCTCGTCGCAGCGTTAGAAAGGGTAAAATAAAAAATTGAATATCTATAATTTTCCTCGTGTGACCGTATATGCAGTGAACGAGTTAAGAGACACTACGATAACTTGAACATAACAAAGTTTTTTGTCTTTTCATTTAGTAAAGCTACCGTTATAAAAACTATTTCCAAGCACAATTATTTCTTCGCGGTATATTACAATTTTATCAAGAGCGGCGCCAGTCGGCAATTGAATATTTATTTTCCTGGTCACTTAAAACTCGAGGAAAAGTCAATACTTGGATTACTCAATTTTCTAAATATACATACGTGTATATAAGAAAGCTCGAGAGTCGTGTTGAACCTTGGCCATTTTTCCGTTGCACGGAGTATTAAATATATAGAAATAACGATTTTTTATTGTAGTGTCTCTATTTAGAAGGTTACGTGCTGGGTTACATTCTGGGACTGGTCGCATTGAGTATGGCTAATACTATTCTCAAAGCAAGCATTTAACAGACAATATTCGCATAAAAAATGATTTTTAAATTGAAAGCAAACGAGTGATTTTACTATTATATCATTTCATATGACGTCTTGTGATAATTGAATAATTTTTTTATACAGTTTTTTCTAATCGTAAAATAATTCACGTTGAGTTAGTTTGACAATTCTCTATGACTGTTTGCTCTTATGTTTACTTAATAAGCACTTTCTCCTCGACTGCGTTATATTAACAAACACATATACTTGTTTTACCATCAAAGCATTAATCAACTGCTAACGAAAAATATTAATAAACAAATCAAAACCATTACTTACCCCGAAAACGAAGTTTATGATTCCATTGGTTACGCCAAGCTTCACAATTCCTATCTTTCTCTTATCTCTGTCGCTCCTATCGTCATCTTCGTTCTGAAAAACGTAAACCTGACGAGACATTAACGACGTTCTTCTTATAGATGTCTGTTCCGGAACAAACAAATAGCATAGTTAAGCAATAAACGATCATTAATCGAACCTATTTCCGAAAAGCTTTACTTCTCGCTATGATACCAATAGCATATATGTGTGCATATAAATGCATATATCATATATACGCGTACACACGCACTTCTTGAATATTCGTATCATATACTTGTGGTACAATGCAATGTTTATGTGCTTATTGCGCCTGTTATACAAAGATCGAAAAATTCCTGGCTCCTGTAGGAATTGACATTTTCTCGTTAACAGGAATAATATATATTAAGTATTAATATATACACGATAACTTGCATACGCCTATGTAGCTGTCTTGCAAAGTCGTAGTCGTGCGTCGGTGCCGTTCAGTACAGGTGAAACTTGTCGGAAATAAAATTTCTGCACACTTATACACGGGATCGCAAACTCCTCGACATATGTATAATTCATGTATATATATATATTTTTTTTTTATTTTTCGCAGACGACACTTTCCACGGCTAAGTTCGTATATTCAGGTAACATTTTCTTTTGCACATATCATGCCTTAACTTTCGAAACTATATAATCGCGCGAACGCTGAATACGTTGATTATAGTTGATATGAGTAGTTTCTTAGGAGGATATTTTGCTTGGATCAATTTACTTGAATATTTATTGATTATGAAACTAGCGATTGCGAAGTGTGAATCATCTGACATAATTTTCTGACCTACGAATATCTATAAACCTCTGTGCGGCGATTGCGTGATGCAAAGTCGATATAATAGTGTAATAATAGTAATAATAATTTTTAGGAAAATAATATACAGGATTTTTAGATGCGGTTCAAGTCTTATATAGACGTAGATGTAATTATATAGACTGTGTTAATAATCATTTTTGAGTATCGACAATACACAAGGCTAAGATATAGTTTGTCACCACCAGTTATTATATCCTAGTTAACGTCTATAATAACCTGCTTTCAAAGTCAAATAGGATTCTATTTTCGTAATCGCTCAGTGCAATCCTCTCGTTTCCGAAGATATTACACATATTTCTTACGCGGCATATAGAAATCCTCGCATTATTTGCGTGACCGTCTGGAAAACCCGTCTATTTTTATCCTCGATCAGCGGCGCGCGAATTCGTAAAGGCGCGCAAGTGCGTGAGAGAGTATGTGTATACATTGCGAAAGCCACTGTGATCGGACTCTTATGCATTTCATTGCGACAGGCGTGGTAGCGGTGCGACAACTATTTTGCTTCTAGAGACCGGGCCACTAATGGAAAAAACTTCAGGGCAAGTAAGAAAGCGCGCGAGCAGATACGAATGAACCACGCGAATACGTCCTTGAGAATTTCGAAGATTTTTCGACCTAACCTTTGTGTGATTTCAAGATTTTGCGCAATACTTATGTCGCAAATGATGTGCGATCGATGAGTAAAGATATTAATCAATTAACACGTTATTCTCATTGAAAATTCATTCGCGAATTTCTATGCCGCGTTGCGTGTAAGAACATTCACTTCAAATCGAAGTAAAGTCGAGCGAAAACTTCGATCGAAATCAAGCCGCGCGGTAATAGTAAGAGGGAGAGGGAGATAAAACGGACTGAAAATGAGAGGAAATGCGAATTCTGATCCGCCGGCTAGCGACGACCCACGTGTATCAGTGTATACATGTGTACGTTCGCGTAGCGATGGAAATTTCAAGCGCACAAACACGCATGTGCTCTCTGGACCACGAGACTGACCACTTTCACTGAGACTGTTGGTTATCGCGAGCAAACGACTCTTCCGCTCCGCTATTGCTAATGCTGATTTTCGAAACAAATATTATTGCGAGATCGTGTTTATGATTGGTGCGCATCATCCTACTCGAAGATATACGTCGCGTTTTTTTTATTTTAAACTAGAAGATAGTCTGTAAATTCACAGGAGTGTAATTATTCACTTGTTACAAATTACTGTGTGGCTACCGCGCTAAGTTGCGTAATTTATGAAATCTGAATGTCGAGTACGAGTGTTTTAAGAGGTGCCGTGCAGAAGTGTTTCTGTTGTTTCTAAGCTATATCTTTAATAGCTCTGACAGTAAAAACGCTGTCTTTAGTTTTGAGTCTTTAAATTGGTTAGTAGACATCGCCATTGTTTATTAAATTTCTAGATTAGCTGGTGACCATTCGTACGAATTACCCATTGCGATTTTCAAATAAATGACTTAACTAAATTATCGAAGATTCACTCGAGAAAATGAGTATTTGATTCATATGCAATGTATAATATGCATATGTATGTGTACATACACATCCGCATCTTTTAAATCAAAAGAAAGTTCACACATACACCTTTACAAATTGTTCATAACACACATGTAACCTTCAAGTCACTTGGACTTTCATCTCACGGAAATCGAAACTTTTTGAAAAGCGCTCGTTACATAATAGTAATTAAACTCTTCGCTATTATCATTAAATTAGATATAAGTCTTATAATATAAAAGTTGAGAAAAATGATTTGTTCAGAGGGACTCACTTCGTTCAGAGGACTGAGGTCATCAGCCGCAGCTTCCCTCTTCTCGATCGGGCTGCAACTCACGGCTACAACGGCTGCCAGCAGAGCACAAACTATCAATGTCAGCTTCATCGTTCTTTTGACACGTCCACTACGAGCTCTTTAATTTTATGATATAATTCTCGTGTATCGCCTGAAAAAATAATCGTAACCTTTTGAATGATTATGTTGGTGGTATATATGTGCATTTGAATTTGGCGCCACTTTCACTTTTGTCGCGCTTATGTAGACCGAAAAAGCGGCTATCGAATTTTTAATTCGTCATTGAGCTGCTGTCGATCGAGTGGATTAGTGATCGTTAAGATGTCAAATGAAAATGAATATCGAATCTTCTATACGAAATTTACGAGTAATATTTTAATTAAAAGTAAAAATATGAATCGATAATTCGCAAAATAGGATGAAAGTTTTCCCAAGTAAAAGCAGGAATTTGTCGTATAAAGTCAGTGAAAAGCAAATGATATCGTATGGTACGTAAGCCAAAGGATACGTCAAATTACCCTTACATAACCCCACGTGAGACGGACATATTATGCGATTGACTTTCATGCAGAATATACGGTTAGCTGAATATTTTGAACGCACACATGAGTCCCCCATAAAAATCAACGTACATACCTACTAGTACACACAGATATCCCTGAGCCCCTCATAAACACCTTACATAAAAAATTACCTCCGACTGGACACCTCAGTTAAAATTCGCAATTTGAGAACGAGGCACTTTACTATACCAAAGAAAGCGAAGAAGATAATAAAGATCGTCGATGAAGAAGCAATCAGCAGCAGCGGCAACAGCAACGACAGTAGCAACGGCAGTAGCACCAGCAATGGAAGAAGAAGCATCAGCGAAAAGAAGCAAGATTCAAACTTACGGTCGTCTGCGAGAGTATTATAGATATATGTATGTATGTATAGAGGGAAGAAGATAGCGAAAGAAGCGAGTGCTCGAGAGCAAAAGATAGATGTGTACCTCACGGAGTACGAGGCTCGTTTGAGGAAGGCTGCGAAGGAGGTGCCGAAGTCTTACCGCGCGGAGTCGTGCGTGTGTCGCTGTAACCGTGTGTACGTGTACGCGCTGACTCGAGCGAGTGTGTGCAATCGAGATTCGAGAATCGACTCCTCTCCAAGCACCATAGCTCGCCCCACTCTCTTTTCGTTACTGCTGCCTGCTGCACTGGTATATACCGGCGAAGTGACTGTTATGTGTCCTCGTCTCTATATGTGCGCAAGTATAAATGTGCCTCTCTTTCACCGGCGACGACGCCTTTTTTTGCCTTTTTTCATTTCACCACTACTACTTTGCACACACGTGTGCGTCACGTTATGTCGCTTTGCACGCATCGCTGAAGGGAGGAAGGACTGAATAGCAAAGACCCGCAGGGATGCAATGCTTATCATACTATACTGAAGGGATCATTTGTGAGGTAATCGCTTACTGTTTGATGTATTGAAGCGATAATGTACATTAAACGTACGGAATATTTCTATTTACTCACGGCAGATCAATGGGACTATTAAGATTTTTATAAATTATTGTCTTTCGTAACTTTTCACTTGCAAGTTTATACTCATTCTTTTGATAAAATAACGCAAAATGTTTTATGCTGTAGTTTCAAAATGTTAACTATCGTTTACTTTACGCAATATTCGTGTAGACACTTAGCGTAAGTAATTTTGCATTGTTACCTTTTTACCCCGATCTATCTGTATAAGATATTTTTTAAAGTAGCGAAATTTCAAATATACAACTATTTGTTTTTTGACTTTGAATTATTCATTTTGCACTATTCTACGTAAAGCTGACTGTCGGTTTTTATTTACATATAATTATTTATATATGAACTTCTCTTCCTTTTATTGTTTATTTTCTTCTTTTCGCAATTGAGAATTAAAACCAAGAATAAAATCTGAAGTTACGTTGTCGTGACAAAGAAACGTATCCTTTAGTAGATTATGAAAACACAAAACACTTGCATAAAAATATGTGCGTACTATTACATGGATAATAGATAAAACAGTTCTCAATTAGTATTATATATAATAATCAGAGCAGTGCGTCTAATCCTTGAAGGCAATTGAATTGCGGCTGCAAGGTGTGCATGCCAACTTCCCAGCCTTCTCGTAAGATTTCGTAATCGTAAAAGGAGAGAAATTTTTTCACTTCCACTACCGTAATTAAATAATTTAAAATCACTGTATATATATATATATATATATATATATATATATATATATAAATAAATATATATATGTATCGGAAAGTGAAGAAAAATTAAAACAATCACGAACCATCCAGACTCACATACCAGCATTGAATAATACTATACAATTCAACAGACGAAAAGTAGAATATCCAACAAGCCTATTAATCCTCTTATTAACCAAATCAACTTAATTTGCAAGTTTGAAAGCGCCAGAACAATATGACGCGATCCACAATGCAAAAACGGAGCATTCAATTAGACCAACAAAAAGTTCCCGCCTTCCATAGAATAAAGTGTGCAATTCTGCATAGACAAAATGTTTCCTCGCGTCGGCGATCAGTAAAGCCATTAGTGCACCACTTTTATGGTTCGAACTATACGCATTTGTACATATACACATATATGTACAACATGTGTATATGTGCGCGCGCGTGCGTGCGGGTATATATGTATATATACGTATATATTCGATTACGATCGGGTTAGTCATACCTGTAACTTTTACCTTCGATTATGTTTTATTGAAATACATCGGCATAGACATACTAGGACTATAGTTGCATTTTTATGAGCGAAGATTATTGCCAAGGTGAAAGGAGACGCTGGTCCCTTTTTCTGAAAGCTTCATTCCCTTCAAGGCTACGCGCCAAATTATGTATACTTATGAATAACACCGATGATTAGCGGTGGAAAAATAGTCGTTTTCGTATAATTTTTCGCCGAACGAATCGCGTAATCGTCTTTTATCAGAGGATATTTAGGATCAATCGATCGATACTATCAGTAATAATGACGAATTTCATTGCTGAATATAAGGTACTTTTACGATATTAAAACTTTCGCTTTTTGAATTAAACATACCGTGTTTTTGAGTAAATTTGAATTTATTATCACGAAGAGACTATATTGACTGATTATAATTTAACAATTAAGCGCCGTTCTCCATTTAATAATTATAAAGAGTAACGACTGACCGTTCATCTGCTCAGGCAATCCTCCTAACAATCCCCGATAGACTGATTAAAATTTTTGCATTTTTCTCAAGCACTGATAAAGTTATTTCGCGTAAAAAATGTAACTAGTAAGCAAATTGCCCACTCTAAATATTACCGATAAAAAATTTTAAGTGTACCGATATCACCGTGAGCATAAAATTCCTAAACAATTGTAGAAAAACGTCGAGTACAGTGCAGGTGAGGAAACAAAAAATGGAGAACGATACCATGGCTTCTAAGTATTGCGACTCTGAAATTATGTAAACAAGATCTAAATCCATTTTAAACTCGTGAGAGATTAGCGGTCTAGTATTTGCTCTGTGAAAGACAGAATTCAGGACAAGAATCTCTGAATGGAAAGGATTCAGATTTCTTAACGTGTCGCGGAGGAACCATAACATTTCAGTGCATCGTTTGCAGTACTGATAAGAAGCGAAATAAATGAACGATTGGTTTAAATATTTGTAATACCTTTACGTCTTTACCATCGAAAAAGTAGTAGGCAACGCATACAAATCAAAAGCTTCGTAGATAGAGCACAAACTCTTACCACGCCTTGTAAAAATAATTGCCCACAGTATGATAATTTTTCCTCGCGAAAAAAGTAACAGACTGATGCGTTTTCTCTTTTTTTTTGTTATGGATCGTATTTTGCTTGCTTCACACAACGAGTTGCGTAATATGTAATAGGTGGAGGCGAATTCGGATGAGTCTGTAAAAATTATCATATACGGACTGAGAAGTTGTTAAACCAGTCTTTTGGATTCATGCATCTCTCCAATGGAGGAGGAACTAGTCGCTCGTTCTCGTCGGAATATTCTTATTCCCGAGAAACTTTAGAGTATATTCAGAGCAAAAGATGGATCGCCGTGACATTTATTCTTTTTTTGGATTCACAGTTCGTGAATGAACTCAAGTGTGTCACGTAGAGTACGAGTTACGAAATAAAAAAGGTCACCAACTGAAATGTTTTCATTGCAGAGTCTAGGAGTTTAGCATTTTAATATTCTTCTATGCATTGACAAGTACAAGTCAAGCTGTCATTCGCAATTTCTCATTTGAGAAAGAAGTGTTACGGTTATTGTATAATGCATGATGTTTTGACTAATTTGTTGGACGCGTTCAATTTTTATTGGCCTTGAGGAATTCGACCTACTTATTGTATATTTCTACAGGCGTAAAATATACTCATTGATTTAAATAGCATGAGTTTATATTCAATAAATTATTTGAAGATAAAATTATTCTGTATTCGTAGTTAATAGACTGTTACGTAGATTCGAGAGTCGGTAAGAGGTGAAAGGTGAAAGGGTAAAAGGAAGCGGAAGACCCGTTTGTCCTACAGGTCCTGAAATAAGTAATTACGTGATCACGACTATAATTTAAAAACCGTGAAAAATACAGAAATATACAACTTTGGTGTAAGGACTACCATAAGAATAATGAGCAAAAAGTATCTTGTAACAATATAATCCTTATATAATTAAGTTTTCATGATACTGCGTATTAGAAAGGTTAGCCGCGACTGTGCTTGTAATGTCAATGCCACACTAATAGACACATTCATTTCTCTCCAACCGTTACGTTCCGCAAAAATGCTAATATAATAACACTGTCAAGCAAACAGTGTAGTGTTTTATTATTACAGTTAATGAGATTTCATCCCACCTTTTCTGGGCTATTTTCAAGTCCACAACATCTTAAGCCAACAAAATAGCAGAACATTTTTTGATTGGCTCTGCCCGCGACGAAGATTCGCAGCGGTACTGCGAAGAGCTTGTGAAAGCGGGAAATTTCCACCGGCACATAAACCACGATGTTTACCGAAGCAACTTTTTCGACAGATCCGCGCAGCTTCATTTCTCAAAGCGATTGCTAGTTAAGGTCTGCAATTTAGCTCAAGTCGAGAATATTAAATTGCTTTTCGACTAGAAGATGTATCTTTTCGCTGCAGTGACATTTTCGCATTAATTGGATTACGTAAATGCTTACTTTCTTAAATTTTTAACGTTGAATATATACTGTAAAGTTCGATCAATCATGCCTGCATTCATAATCGGTTAACTAACTTTTAACTGGAAAAATATACAATTTAAAAAACGTGTTATTTTCAATAATACTTTTCTAAATAAAAAAGAAAATTTTAGACTTAGAAATTATGCGCTAAATAGTTACATATCATTAGTACACTTTTTGATTTTCACAAAATGACTTGATATATTTCAGCAATTCGTACTCGTGTCCAGTCAATTTTTATTTGATACCAGTACGTAACGTATGAATAAAAATAAGTATGATTTCAACAAATATATTTTAAAAACAAATATTATTTTTTAATTTATTGGCATTGCTGTGACCGAATTGATTAAATTCATTGAATTTGGCTCGATTTCGTGAGTACGAGACGTATCGCGTGTGTATATTATTTTCAATGAGTATAAAAAATTCGGCAAACAAGACGCAGTTAACCTTCTGCAGCAAAATATCTTTGCATAACGCCGAAAATTCTGTCATCAAAGGCCGCGCACTTCTGACATACTCCGAAACTTTCATTCGACATACACTATTTTCTCGAAGTTTAATGTTCAGAGAGGTAGACTCGCGCCGATTAAACTACGTCTCTCGTAAAAAACACTCTGAATAGTTGTTTTAATGCGTATATCTCGAGATCTCTTTTCTCGCGGTCCCTACAGCTTTCCCTGAGCAGCTGATGCCCCGTTTTTTCAATGTCAGTATGGCAAGGAAAAGTTTTCCTCGAGACATTCCACTTTGTTCGAACGAGTAATAGCGAGGATGGAAGTCATTGTTTGAATATTGATATAATCTTTTTTTTAGGAGAAAGTCCATGAGAGTGTGAGGTTATCGTTTTAATGATTGTGGGTTTTACTTCGTGAGATTTTATTAGTAAGAAACTATATTTGTCCGCGGTGCTTTGCGCTCAATTGTACGGAGCCTGATTTTTATTGACGAAAGAATTAAAATTAACCGTGCTGGCTTTCTAATTTCTATCGACGACTCGCTCTGTTATTTAAATAATTGTATGAACTTTGGAAAAGCTACTTTACTATACTATACGGAAACTTAAATGAAATAAACTTATTTCGCTTAAACGAAATTCGCAGTAAAAGCTTTTACGAAACAAGAACTACTCTTAGCAAATCGTATATCATTCAGCTTTGCTTCACGCGCAATAACGACGTTTCCCAACTTTCCGAACCATCAGTCAATGTATCCTTAGTTAACAATGTGTCGTTCAAATTCCAGTCGGGACGCTACTAAATAAAAAGATGGAGAAAAATCCTACTCACCTAAATACGTCATCCGATGCAACGCGTAGCAGCTTTCAGCTCCAATAAGCCAGCCTTTTCATCCAAAATGTACGGTTCACGATTTCGCACCCACAGTCATGTCGCCCCTTCCGTGTCGATTCGCGATAAACCTTGACACGCGCCGCGCACGAGGCCTTTTCGACGCTCGGTCAACTTAGACTGCGGCACGAAGTTCCACGGCTCAAGGAGAGGCTCTCGGTCTTCGAAGAAAGTATTCCGGCCGGGGAAATTGCCGTCGCGCTAGTGGTAAGAAAAACCGTCACCGCGTATAATGTAATTGTTTTGGTGTGCTCACTTGGACGCGTAGAAATCGGTACCGGTAAGGCGACGTCGACGCTATTGCATCATGAGTCGTTAACGAGCTATGTACCGATCCAATTCTGATTTCGCGAGTATGCCTTTATCAACCGCAGCTGCATTCGCCGAATGCGTAATTATGGTAATTCGAGCTGTTCGCTACTTGGATTGAAAATAAAATAATCATTCAACCTGATATGCCAAGGTGGTACTTTCCGGTTGTCTAAATAATCAGCGTCAATCGCGACAGCTGAACAAGACGTCGTTTGTCATTGCGCAAGAAGTTCACGAATAAACAGACACGTGTTTGCACTTGGAGACATCCGCGTTTCATTGGATATTCCACGGTGCGGGAGTAGGAAAGAGTCCTCGTACGCTCTTCGCTTTCTCTCTAGTCATGAACACATGCGTTCAACTTTCATTCGCGTAAGACTTTGTCAAGGTATCGTGTCGGAGTCTTAGTATTCGATAACACGCGGTACTGGCGGTAGACCAGTCTTCGAGCTTGATGAATTTACGAAAATCTCATATATGTATATATATGTATACATATGTTTGTTTTCTCATTTTATTTTTAACTTTATTTTCCCATGATTTTACTACTACCGTGATATGACAGTTGTAATTAGGTCTGTAGAAGTTACGTAACGTCAAGTCGATGAAGATAAGCGAGAAAAGAGTCACTCGTGAATCAGCGATTATTACACTAAAAAGAAAGTTTGCTACATTTAAGAAAATGTATTTATTCAAAACGCGACTTTTTGAAAAAATGAAATATTTATTTGAATTAAAAACAATATATTGTGTACTGAAAACACTTATTGACAGTAAAGTTATTTTCAAAAAAACTTACTGTACACAAATAAAAATACGCTTGAATGGATTCAATAATTTTTAAATTCTATATTTACAAAAATCTTTACCGTAATGAAAATGACTGCTTAAGCTATGTTTAGATTTAAATAAAAATAACAATTAGATTCAATGAAACTACATTAAAAAAATTAGCTTTTTTGTAATCCAATGTATTGTTGAAAGTAGCTTTGATTCGATTTTTCGAAGGTAATAATAATGCGCTGGGTAGATTAATCACATTTGCCCAAAGCTACTTTTACTTTAAGAAAGATATCGCTTATTGAAGAATTCTCACTTTCTCCTCAAAGAAAACATGATCGTGCTGCTTTAAATATCGTTTCGCTTGTAAATTATCATCCATAAAAATTTCGCATAGCTTAAAAGCGAATGTAAGTACTTACACTGTAATGATACTCATGCGAATTATGGCATATAAATGTTGAGCAAATGACAATGGATATACTTTTACAAAATGCACAACTTAATTATAAGTGTATTGTCGTCTATAACCATAAAAGTACGTTAAAATGTTATTTCAAGAAAATAATAGCAGTAGCAATAGAAATCACCGAAATCGAAATAGAAACCTCAGTTTTCAATATACATTTAAAAATGTTCGCTAGTGCTGCTTGTGGATAGAAACTATTGTGCATATGTATAAAGAACATTTGATTTTCCTCGGATATTAAAATTCTATCGTATGGGACCATGTAAGGAAATAAAATATATGCGTTATTTTGAATGTATACCTTAGTTATACAACTAGTATAATTTCGCGCGTAAACGTTGCGAAAAATGTGATATTGCAAACCTTTTGTGCGAGGTGGAAAATTTAAACCGGTTGAGTTTTAGAGACGTGTGTCTATATAACTACTTGTACACTGTAACAAAATTCATTTAGCGCACTGCGTAAATATTCAAATGTGTAACGTGTATGAAGTAAGCAATATTCCGTACGAGCAAATTATGAATAAGTTTCCCTCTGAAAATGTTACCGGACTCATAGTTTTTGTACTTTTAACGATTATATGTCGGCCAATATTTTTAAAGTGTTAGTTTTAACTGCATATGTACACTTTATCAGGTACGCGCAATATTCAATAAACAACACTGTCGGCGCGACAAATACATTTTTTATTCTAATACCATTACCGTTATTCTTCAGAGCGATTATTATCTCACATTGATTTCATCGTTTTTGCGTGCTTATAAGCATGTCCAGAAATTCTTCTGTCGCCGAGAGTTCGCGCCAACCGGATTTCTGCGAAAGTTGCGAGTTGCGACGATTACACAGAGAGAAAATAGACAGCACTGTGGCGCGAGAGTGCAGTTAGAAAGCGACACTTTAGGGGTCATAGAGCAAATCCGGACAATATGCAGCAACGCTCGAGTGTATTAAAAGCGGTATACCGTCAACCGTATAGCGTCGCCCCGCGACTTGCGCAACCGGCTGTACACGAGAGCCTGCGCTGCACACCGCTTACTTGCTTGCCTCTGCGCAAGAAGATCAAGACTAGCAAGACTTTTTGTTCCAACGAATTATTCTTACAATTGAGCTTGGACGATTACCAGACACGAAATGTATGCGAGTTGTCGTTTATTTTCATTTCTCGGCTAGGTAGGTAGGAAGGAAGATTAATACGCGGCTACAGAACTTATGAAGCCAACTACGATCGAAAAGCCATACCATACCCCAATGCGCCTAAATAGTAATAGTTGAGATAAGTACGGCGTATGAAGAATATTTTCAAGTCGAGTGAATACTTAATCATAATGAGCTGTACGATTTCTCTTGCTTACGTCCTGCTAACGAGTGTTCGCTCAGTTTCATAGCGAGTAACCATGAAAATAGCTTGACTTCAAGAATTCACAATCGAAGTTGTAACGAATTCTACACAAACCGAATACAAATGCAAAAAAGCTCGTGTTAAATAGTGCACGTATAACAAGTGTCACTGCTAGGAAATAAATCTGAAGACTTAACGCAAAGCACTTTGCAAACGTTACGTGACTAGAAACCGTCTAGCTAAGACATTGCTTCATTTCATTATTATAAATAATATAAGTATAGATTACGATTCTATACATAATAAGATGCTGCTCGAATTTCGAAATCTTCGAAGTCGCCGATACCGGTGATGCGCGACACTATTCGCATTCTGGTACACGGTGATCGAGCAAGGGATGGACAAGAAGCGATAAGATTCTCGAAGGTCAGATTTACGAAATGTTGCTTGATCGTTTGTTACTTTAACATTTTATCGAGAATAGACGAGTTTCTTGCCTCTTGATTGGCTAATTGATTACATCTCGAAGTAAACACGTGTACGTATTACTTGCGACAAAAAAATATTGTAATAGATGCGTCACCTTTACACTTTTTTAATCGAAGAAGTTATGCTCAAGTTATTGTAATTTATGTAGCTTTGATGGTACGTGTTATGACAGCCAACGGAAAGGAAAAAATAATTTAATTCGTTTTTTTTTTAATTATCGACAACTCAGGCTTAACTAATTCTTCTATCGCTATAGAATAAGCTGGGTCAACATATTTTCTTATGCTAAAGAAAATGTATTGAATCAGCCGAGTAATATACAAGGAGGAATGCCAATAGTGCGCAATTTAATAATCTTCTTAAGCAATGATGATTCTACTACCCAATATCAATTGAGCGCTCATTATGGCACTGGATTACCTATTTCAGTTAATAATTATGTTTGAAAATCGCAATTGAAAACGCCCGTACATGGTTGTCTAAAAAAGAAAGAAAACATAATGATAAGATAAGTAACGAGCATTCTTAGCAAATTAATAATTGTAAGTTTCGATGATGATATTGTTGGAATTACTATCGCGCTAATGAGTTTTTAAATCGTAGTCCTCGACAGGATACATATTGTCGACAGCTTGATATTTCTTGATGCATGGAATTGTATATATCATAAATAACATATTATGATGATATTTCAGCTATCTTTTCTGATTTTTTTTTCTGTTTTACAAGTTCCAAACTATTTGTGCGTCGTGTATAATAATCAGCTCGTGTCGTTCGCGTGTATTACATCCATTTTTTTCGATTCCTAGAATGCGAAAAGAAACTAGCCGATTGCTCGTTAACCTGTTGTTACACCATCCTTGGTCGATTTCGAAATTCATCAAATAATTACAATCATCCGCCATTGCGAATGATAAACGTCGAGAGGCATCCAAACAATCCTCTAACACTACTGTAAGAATTTATACATATGGTTCGGCGAAAAGAAATAAAACTCACAGAAAATTGATCCTTGCGCAATTTAAGAAAGCTCATTAGCCTATGCGATTTTGCCGTCTAATCAAAAATGCTTGCCATTTGCACCGGCTAAATAGGAAAAGAAGTCGCGAAACGATTACACGTCAGGATGACTGTGAAAGGCGTTAAGCTTTTCGTAGGATCTGTGTTAATCGCGAGGGTGAATTGTTTTTTTCGGTTAGAACCAAATTGAAATATCGCGTAATCTCTCCTCTCCTCTATAATTTCCCTGTAATATCCTCTATTTTTGCATTGCCCTAAAAGACATATCAGAGAAAGTGATGAATGTTTAAATGCATGTTAGAATTTTTTATAGGGAAAGCGACAGATTTTCTATTAGTTGATAAACTATTAACATATTATTAAGTAATGTATACGTACATTATAACATCTCAATTATGTAAGTCATTTAACTGTTGTTCTAAATCTTTTAAAGAAAAAAAATAACCGTCTTCTACTGAACAGTATGGATTTTGCTACATCGCATATCTATCTTGATTTGCTACTTTCACTATGCTCTGCTTTTTTATTTAACAAAATATGCAAATTCATATAGGTTACGTGAACGTAAGATTTAGTCGTAGTTTCTTGATTAATTCTCTGTTTGATGAAATAATAATGGAACAAAACATAATAAACTAGGTCAATTGTTTCGATATTATTGCTCGTTGTACCAAAAGCTCTGTTTCTTATGAAAACGTGAAATGCTTTATGTGACGATCATCTGCATCTTCGTTGCATCGCCTGTTTTATAGCAACGTAAGTTGCCGCAATGTTCAATAACCTACCAAAGAATCGAATACTTTCATCGTTTTTGTTTTCCAATTTCATTCGGTTATTGAATCGGATACAAGTGGCACTCGTGTCGCCTTTTAGAAGCTTGTCGTCACCGTTGTTACAAAATATTTGAACAAAACTTTATGTCGTTGCGCTTCAACTGTTCAAACGTGCGTCCGTATAAAATTGCCGCTGCACTTTAGCACGGTTTGAGTTGTCTCAATATTTGTTTGTGGCTAACAGTTCTACGTGATCTATAGAGTAAAGTTTTTACGGTCGGCATTGTTAGTTCACACTATAAACTCTCTTGTAAATGACGCTGCAAGTCGCTTCGTGAAAAGTAATAACAAGATAGCCAGAAAGTTTTATGACACATTTGATCGATGTAGGTGAATTGTTAAGCTATTCGGCTACTATTTTGCATAAGTAACTTTCGCATAGGTCACTGCTTAGAAAAATATCCTACGAATCCATTGCGAGGCTGCGTTAAATTTGCATGTGATGTCGTTTATATGACTTGCAAATTAAAATCTCGGTACGTATGGCTCTTCATCATTATCAGGTAGTAATGATAAATGATCGTTTCAAAAGTGAAAAGAGTTCACATACGCTAGCACACTTACGTCACAAAATCCATCGCTCTTTGAATGATCGGTAAAGTTTCGAAACTATATATATGTATAATATATAACGTAGCGAAAATGCAAATTTGGATCGTATGTTTATTATATGTATAGTATTATATAGCTTGTATTATAAGCGTTCAGTGATACGTAAAAGATGTTAAAATTGAACCTATTCGAAATTCTTCTCGGAAATTTGAAAGAATAATTTTTACACATCTTGCTGATTATGACAACCCGGTACCATGAGGAAAAATATCACGGAGATCGGAAGTATACGGTAAGTGCGCTAAATAAGATTTGCTGATGCTTTTCTCCACTAGAAGAACCTGCACGACGCGCGTCTAATTTACGATGCACGCACTCCGCGATGTTAATTATGATCGTGGCGGCGAAAGTGAAAACGCGCGCTGCAGCATCTTTCTCGACACGATTTTTGCCCGACATCGGTAATTTTCATCTCACTCGATGCTGTTCCATTACTATATCATTCAATTCTAGATTACCCGCGCAGTGTACTTCTGACCATATTTTTAATAAAACACGCCTCCTCTCTCGCGACGAAATTCACGCAAGTTTCTGGTCGTGATTATATTATTACGAAAGTCGCCTTGTATTCAATGCCGTTACAGTTATATACTCAGTTGAATTGCAAAACCATTGGACACGCTTATGACGGAGACCGGATGTAATGTGTATATATATATATTACAACTGCAAGTTTATATATATAAACATTTGGCTATACGTCCCTATCAAAGGTAAACCCCCATGATGTCGCAAGGTCCACCTGGAAATATGGAATCGCTTTGAGGTGTGTGATCCGTCGGCTTGATGAGCGGTTTTCTTTGCGGAGAACGAAAGACAACAGAAAGTTTCCTATTCGAGTTGAATAACAAAGTGTGTAGCATAAGTCAGAGCAACAGCCACCGCATGAGATTATGAAACTTCGCGGGATTTACCTTAATGCTCCGGTAGATCTGTATCTTACGTGCGTTTCGGCTAACGGGGAAATGAGAGCAAAGTGAAATTTTAAAGGAGGATACGTTATTTTGAAATTGTTTCTTTTTTTTGCGGCAACGAACTGAAATGAAATTTTTTGCGGTTTTCTTTTTTTCTTAATATTGTGCAATAAATGATTTTATCACGAACGATATGGAAAGTAGGAACGAATGTCACGCATGAAAATTAAAACTAGTTTGCGGAAAAAGCGTGCAAATCGGATGCGTGTGGAATGCAAGTAGGTCACAGGAAACGTCAGTTGATTATTGAAATAATGACTTGACTAAAACAGTATTTCTTAAAGAGATGAAGAACCTCCTCGAAAGTGTCGACTACTCGTACGCATCTCATATTCTGAAGCACATCGGTCTCGTAACGGAGAAATTCTAGTCTCCATTAATAGCGCACATGCGCTTGCACCGCTCATTACGGAAAATCAATCAGTCTCGTCGCTCGTCGCTCGTCGATCGTCGATCGTCGATTCGCGTTCACCGGTCGGCGCGCTTTCGCATCGCTCACAAAAGCGCAAGGAAGTCATCGCGATTTTTTTCCGCTCCACGCTACAAGTTCGTTCGAGCGTGTATACGATAATCGACGTTTTGCCGATGAAAATAGAGTTCGTGCTAAAAGAGCTGACGCATTTCGTTTACGCACTTTCTGGAACTGTCTTATAAGATATACGCGACGTTGAATTATGTAAATAGCGGATCTTGGGAATATTTTTTTATTCGAAATTACGCAAGTCTATTCTCGAAATCTGCCCTGTATCTTATGCAAGCTTTCTTTTCTAGAGAGTAGGAAAATGGATTTTTACTATTTCTACTGTGGCGAGAGAACGCAATTTTTATAAATATTTAACGACGCGTAGCGTTAAGATTCATTTAGACCGTAGAGTTGAACTATTAACTAACTTGATTCCCATTTTTAAATTTTAGCCAATTTTACTATTCTAACCCGGAAAAATAAGCAATTACTGCACCGTATAAGTTTCTTGTTCTTTTATTCGATTGAGCCTACAAATTAAATTACGTAACTAAATGGCTATCATCGTAATTATTACTGTTATTATTATGAATGATTTATAGTACAGTAAAACGATAATGTTGGTGTTATATTTAAAATTTTAAGAAATCTTTCAACGATTGCGTTAACTCAAATAATTCATAAAATAATGAACATTGAACATTTTCAGAGAATCGACATTCGAATGCTCATTACATTAGTTATAACTGTAATTACACACAACATATTATGTAAAAATGGTAGAAAATACGTTCTACTTCTAAGCTCTACGTAGTTTGAAATACTATTACAGTCTTATGAGTGATACTTATTCTAGAATTTGAAGTTATATTCTAAATTGACTTAAGTCGAGTCTAATGGTAGATGTAAAAAAGGTCGAATATTCAATGAATATTCTGGTATGAATCCGGTTTGTGCGCAGATCCATAGCTAGGAGGCGGTGGTCCATAAGCGGAAGGTGGTGCTGGTGGACCGTACGGAGCATTATTTTTATCCGAAGAGTCCGATGAAGATGCACCCGAGGACGCAGTTGAAGCCCCAACAACAGCCGTCAATAGGTTTACGCTGCTCGCCAATATTTGCTTGAAGGCTTTACCAAGTAGATCGAAGCTGTGCACTTTATTTGCTGGTACCTTTGAATTGCACGAGCATTTAAAGTGTGAATTTCATCGACACAACGAGGTGAGAAAAATTACACGACAAATATTACCGCAAGGGGAGGAGAAGGAGGTCCGTATCCGTAACCCGCGGGTGCAGCGATTTGCTCGAACTGAAGCTGCGGCCTCTTAGATGCTGTTTCGACATGTGTTGCTTGAGGCCTGTACTCCGTAGCCTGAGGCCGCAAGAACGCGATCAGTTTACTTGGCTTTTTACCGTGTTTGAAAAAGCTCAATGGACCCTGGTTCTTCGGTGGAGGCTGCAAGCCTATCTCCGCTTGATACCCTGGTGGCGGACCGTGATGTTCCGGAGGACCGTAAACCGCTGGTGGACCGTAAGCATCATCGGGTTTGTGTGCTGCGCTCGAGCTACTCGAGCTACCCGAACTAGTTGAACTCGAGCTCTTACTCGAGCCGCCACTGAGACCGGCACTCGCTCCGGAACTCGCTCCGGCAACCAGTTGACTTACCAGAGCGCCTATGTCGACGTTTGAACCAGGTGCGCTCAATTCCTGGGTAAATTAATCTTACTTAGTTTTGGATATGCTTCGATCAATTTTAATTCACATACACACCTTACTGAGAAGAGCAATTATGTCAGCCGTCAGCATTGAGAGAATTGACATACCACCTGGTTCCGTGGGCTAATTCATTATACAATGTGATTAATTTTCAGAATTTTTTAACCTCGTTTATGTAATTGTATAAATTTAATTACCTCACTGAGTGGAGCAGACAGAGCAGCCAGCAACGATCCGATATTAGAGCCATGGGGATCCTACATCATAATTCAAAGCGAACGATACATTGAATCTTTTCAAACATATGAGTTATTTTGCTAAATAAACTTACGCCACTGCTACTCGCTGACAAAGGACCGCTGAGCGGCCCTGAAAGTGGACCTATAAACGGGCCAATAAGCTGAATCAAAGGTCCCAAGATGGCTCCACTGTCACTGCCCATGCCGTCCTTGCCCTATATAAATAATCTCAAAGCAATGAAATTTCAATCCGAACTGACAGGGGAATTTGGAAGTGAAATACATGGAAAAAATATACTGTGGAAAAAAGAACTTCAGTCCGTATACATACCGCTGACAAATTTTGTAGAAGAGGCAAAAGAACACCAACGATATCTGGCCCCATACCAGTTTCCGGATCCGGCTATCGAGTTAAAATATGAACAGTCGAACAAAACATTTTTTACGTGCAAAGTTTAAATATTATTATATATTGCAGCTCACCTCAGACAGTCCTTGAAGTAGCGGAATAGCGGCTGCTAGAAACTCTCCCAAGTCGGTGTCGGACTCCGGCTAGTGACAATCGAAAGTAAAACAATGAATATAACCATATCGCGCAACTCATTACATTGCACAACTCGAACGTTAAGCTGTTTCGTTTAATCAATGCGAGAGGTATGGAAAAAGCACACGACAATGTAATCGATAATCTCGTAGATACGAGGCGATGTAGTAATCGGTGAAATTCGAAAGAGAGAAGAGATGCGTAGCTCCAAAAATTTGGACGTAACCGTGGAATCGTGCGCGGAAGAACGTTTGTTTTACACCGAAGAGAAAGTGCTCAAGATGACACTTACGTCACTAATATCTTCGAGAATCGGAATGACCAGTGGTAGAAGATCCTCGATCGATCCCAGAGAGCCTTGATCATCGTCCTATTAAAATGAGTTATTAAGGAAATGTCCCAGTGTCTTTTATAAAAGTCATATATAACTCACATAGTCGTCTTCGTCGCTGAACCCGCCTCCGCCATTATCGTCATCTTCGTCGTCGTCTTCGCCGTTGAAACCACCGCCGCCACCGCCGCCGCCGCCGCCGCCATTATTATTGTCTTCGGCATCGTTCTCGGGGTCGTTTTCAGCGTCGTTTTCAGCGTCGTTTTCGGTGTCGTCTTCGCCGTTGAAATCACCTCCGCCGTTATCGTCCTCTTCGAGGTCGTCAGCATCGATGAAACCACCTTCGCCGATATCGAAGTTATTCCCGTCGTCGAATTCGACGCTACTACCGTTCCGGTTGTCATCGTCGTCATCGCCGTCGATTTGCTTTGCACCAGTCGTTTCATTCCTCGTCCCCCGCTGCGTGCTCTGGAAAGTGACAGTTACGCCGTTAAAAAAGTCAGCACCACTGATTGCAACTCGGTGTCACGACACATCCATAATCAAAAGGCTAAAGAAACGTCAACGCTCTTGTCAGAGGAGAACTGCCTCTGTATTTGCATATGTATATTGTGCACACTTAAAAAACGTAATCTCTGCGATCTGTGATCGACGCGCATCTTATCTCTTATTGCATAATCACACGGTGGTAATGAGCGTTCTAGGTGAGATATATCGCTTAGGTAAGCTATAGGAAAGATCATCGACCGCATGCATTATTAATGAATTTAGATTCTTTCTCGAGAAGAGGAGTCGTCAGCACTCGTTATTAACTACACTTTGCGGAGCTGTAATTTCGAGATTCGCGACCAACACATCGCAACGAAATTATTGCGCGTGGCATGCAACGTCCGAAAGGAGGCTAACGAGATTCCATATCATTGATTTACGATTATGCATGCACACTCGGACAAAAAATCTCGCCGGAGACGATACAAAGAAAAAAATTTTCGTTTAATTTTTTTTTTCTTTCAGTGAATATTTCTAGTACGAACATTACTGTAACAGCGGACGGTTATTTTGAAACTTAACTGAGTCGACATGCGCAAAAAAGTTTGCGTGCGCTGCAAAAAAACATTGCTTCTAATAGACTTTTTGAAAGGGTGTCATCCGTGTATGCAAATTACGAGTTCGTATACGATATACACATGTATGAGGTGTCAAAACGAAACTTGCACGGAATTATCACTTTGGTCTTTCAAATGACTGATAACTATTTGGCAATGTATAGTATTTTACAATATTCTGATAAATCATTGTCAGTACTTCATAAATCACGCGAAATAAAGCAATATTTTGAATATAAAATGACGTAAACGCTTAATTATGTATATTATGTGTATATAGTATTATTATCTATATATACCTTCACCAGTTTCGATTTTCGAACGTTTTTGTTCATTTTCTTGTAAGCGTTTGTAAGCTTTGAAACTTCCGGAGATGTTGTGTTTCCGTTGACCAGTCTAAGAATACGAACTAGATACTTGAAGGTAGAAAACATCTGATTTGACAATTTTTCCTTTTTCTTTTTCGATTTCGATACGTCGCTACCTTGTCGAATTCCAGTTTTACCTTCGTTTGTGGAAGTACAGAACTTATTAATCAAATAAGTTAAATAAATCTTTGATATTCGTTAGAAAAATATTACCTGAATTCTTTTTTTTCTTCTGCGACGAAGGCGCTAAACTGTCTCGTGAATTAGTATCAGAAGCCGAGTGACTATTATCGCGATTTTTATTTTTTTTCTTTCTCTGACTAGACGATGCATGAGCTTTATTTGCCCTCTGTGTCGATGAGGAATTTCTCTTTGGAGGTAACATGGTTGGACTTAGCTTTTTTGGTTGTATCGCCGATATGGGCGTTGATGATTCCGAATCTCGAGTGATCGTAATAACGGCTTCAAAAGGAACGCTTAAAACTGGTCTTAGAGTCGTGGAGTAAGGGATGTTGCTCGGTTGCTGGAAAGTAACGCCAATTCTGCCGGAATTCAAGCCATTCAGCTCGGTAAGTGTAGTCTGAGATGCAATTGGTGAATTATGGTAATTCATTCTCGACGGCACCGTTTGGAGTGAGCCCATGGGTTCGGTTCTTACTGAAAATTAGTAATCTATGAACATCACTTTTGATACTATTATTAAAAAAGTTAATTTGATATGCATTGTTTAACGTACCACTGTACATACTGTTTTCAGTTATGTTTTTCCCATTTGCCATGGCGTAGTACTGTTTGAGATTTTCTTCGTGATAAGCTGGTCCGACGGGCAACGGTAGGTAGGCATTCTGGTGTTGTTGTATATTAAACGGTGGAAAGATATTTGGATCGCGAAAAATTTTGTTATCTGGATGGTCGTAGGGGTTGACTAGATCCAACTCCTGAATGTATTTCGTAAACTGATTCACATGAGTCAACGCATGATTTGGATCTTGATTATTATTCGGCCTTCCACCATTGACATTTATATTGACTTCCATGCCATTGCGGGAAATCGGATTTTCCGTTGTTGACGTTAATCTATATAGTTGTCTTTCGAGCTTCTTACAATTATCCGTTGAAGGAGCTATCCTCCTCATTTCATCAATTCGACCGCCGTGCTGAAATTCATTTAAAACAAAATTTAATCGCGTTGACAGTATTATTTTTGTACTTATTTGTGATAATAAGTTTCAATTCCGCAATACCTTTACACCTCCCATTGCGAGCGTTTTACTTATTTTTCCAGTCTCCGATGCTCTTTTTTCTTCCGATTGTCTCGCGTCAGGCATATTTCTTTGTAGGTGCATTAATGCCTCTTGTAAATTAAATTCTCCATCGTCCTCGCCTCTTTTGTCACCCACTGACCACTTTTTCTCCTCGTTATTCATCTGTTCCAAAAAATTATTTATAACAGCGGAAGAATTTTTCAATTTCTCGATTCTTTCAACTGGCACGATGTCTGGATTTACAGAGGCCAATGTTATGTTTATGCGCGAAGCCATGATGCGCATAGCGTAAGTTACCCAAGTGACAAGCTCCTCTTTGTTTGTTATCTTGAAAGGTAACGTAAGCTCAACTTTACCCGAATGCATTGCGCCTACTTCCACCTTTGTTTGATCTGCCATAGTTGCATTCGGGTGGACTAATTCTAATTTTGTCGTTGGATACGAACTGCTCAGTCCCACCCATATCAACAAAACAAACGATCGTAGAATCATATTTGAGTGGGAACCTGTTAAAATCGAGTCCAAAATAACTTAGTTAATGATTATTTTAATCTTAAATTTTTTCCTTGATATAGAAAAATATCGTCGAAAATAAAATTTTTTCGTTTAAATATATTTAAGACTATTAAAAAAATTGTTTTTTGGAAACTAAATAATTTTTTCACTGTTCAAGTATGCGATGATGAGGAGCAATGTATATTTATTAATTATCTATATTTAGTAGTACAATTGTCCGTAACGCTTACATTGCAAAACAATTATTAACGTATCGCAATAACTATACCTAACACTACTGCCTAGTAAAGAATGTCATGTCATCTCATGTAATTATAAATATTCATATATCTATAAAACAAGTTGATCGTCCCATGATAGAGTATTTGGAGAAATGAAAGTGTATATTAATTACGTTTTAAATAAAGACCTTGTGAATCAATTTTTAAATTTTATTCTCATAATGACACAATTACGCATATTCACCGAATAGAAGATAAAAAAAATAACAAAAATAGTTTTCGCTTTCGAAAGAGCCTGATCAATATATACTTTCACAACTATAATTATAATCCTGTTTTTAAACCGTTAAACTTTATATTATCATTAATTAAATTTCGTTTCGAGAACCGCTTTTGACAGATAAGCGCAATGAGTATAGATATTTATTTTAAAAAAATGTTTTCTTCTAAGATGCACTAAATACAGATTGCGCGACATATTGGTTTTCATCCACAAAATCGAGTGCAATATGAAAGTTACTTCAGATCGCACGTGGCAGATTATTATCATAACTCCAATATGATTGATGCACGACGCACAAACTTATAGTGTACAGATTGGTTTATGCAATGTAACCAGTTGGAACTATAATATTCCAAAGAATTGATATATCGACTCTCGTCCTTTTGAATCTCACTTTATTTATAATATAACCTTATCTTCGTCTCTCTAAGCAAAATAAACAAAGTACATATGAAATAAAAAAAAGCTGTACATTCCAAAAAACCATTTCTTTAGATAGTTCTAGGATATAAAAAAACGTTTTATTTAAGATAATATATGTATCGTAATCGTAATAGATACCGAAAGTCAAATAATTTATATAAAAGTTCCATCTACATGCTTTTAAAACTGCACTGCTGAATTAATGTTTGAAATTTTCGAAAATAAAATTTCCGGCCAAACTCCGTACAGCAAAAAAAGTTTCATGGTTGTACTTAATAATTTTGAGAAAATTTAATTTCTTTTCTATTTTAATACGAAGTTTTTGCATGCATTAATTATTTTATCGAATCATCAGAAAAATACCAAAACTTCTGCAATTATTCGTTTTTCGCAAAGACTCTAATATTGCCGAAAGAAACATCATTTTTACATCCTGCTTTTGTAGTCATATATAAT
This sequence comes from Apocrypta bakeri, assembly GCA_018906985.1. Classification (NCBI taxonomy): domain Eukaryota; kingdom Metazoa; phylum Arthropoda; class Insecta; order Hymenoptera; family Pteromalidae; genus Apocrypta; species Apocrypta bakeri. The sequence goes on along the minus strand of JACCIA010000008.1, from coordinate 4,783,051 downwards.
TAATGTATACATAGAAAACAATTTTTAAGATAAAAATAGTTAAATTTAAATACTGATTTAAATGACTTTTAATATTTGTTCATATACACTAATTCGTTATTCGAATGAAATATATTGACTTGCAATAAATATTAATGGAATTAAAATATAAATTAGATTTATAAAAAGTATATAAGGTATTCAGGCACATTTTCATCTATATACAGCTAGTAATGTTTGTCTGAAATTAACTTTACTCTCGAAAAAATTGGTTTAAAGCCAAAATATTCTTTTGCACTTGAAATAAATACCTTCAATGAAAAAAGAAATTTTGTAATAAAATATTTACTCAGAGATAGAATTACTTACCTCGCAGCGCAAGATTTGAAATTGAAAGCAACGACACTTCTGTCGCACAATTCACATTCCTAAAGTTCTCAAATAAATCACGCACCAAAGTTAATGTATCGAGTCCTGCGAGTTTTTCGACATCCGCTCACGCAAGCATCTCGCAGCTCACGAGAAATCTTACCAAAGACGTTGAGTATTAAAATTGAAGTAGAACTCAATCGTCAAATAACACCTTCCGCGAATTATCGACACGAACGTGAGAAGAAGAATTTCGTCACGACTCGGGGATTAAACGTGTGGAGTGAGGTGCGTTCCCTAATTCATGGTGGAAGCGGAAAACTGCGACTGTATGCCGACGTTGACTCTTGCAAAATCATCTGTTTAAGCATGGAATAGTCGGCGATCCTTGCAAACGATCGCAAAAACTGTCGCGCACACGCGATACATAACGACTCTCAATCGGCTGTGAGCGAAACTCCGTCGAATTGTACGCACTTATAAAGCCGCGCATCGCCGTCGTAGCCCTAAACAGCGACTTTTTCCCTCTTTGTTTGACTATAGAAAGCCTCCCAACTTTTTACTCAATCGTACGGACGCATACATTTCCTTGTTAGACAGTGCGTAACGCACGATGCACTCGCACTTCATCGTCATTTGTTTCCTGCCTAATTTGCCTTCTATTCCTGTTTAAACGAATTCGTGCAACGTTTTTTTATTTGACAATACAATTGAACTTGCAGTGTCATTAGTTTCTAGTTCCCTCTTATACTTTTATTAAAAATAAAACGTTGCTGGAAAATACTGCAATATTATAATTCATCAATTTTCTCGTTTACTGAACTATTGGCGTTACACACTCACACACACACACACACACGCGCGCACAGATATATATATATATATATATATATATAATGGGGAAGAAAGTTTATAATCAATGGGTGACGCTTACTTATAATTTTATTATTAATTTCTTTCCGTACAGCTTACGCAACACATTGATCTAAAATAATGGTAACATCATGAAGTACGTATGCGTAATAACCATTACCGGAGAATATTTTCATTGCGGAAATCAAGTAACTTCAGAAGAAATGAGGCGATCAGCCTTCTACATTACTATAATAACAAAATTGGCGATCTAAATAGAAATCAGTCTCGTTAAATTCATATATCTCGAAATTTCTCAAGGCACATTATGCTAACCAACGAGTGGATGGATTCGATTCAAATCCAACTACCTTTAAAAAAATATATGTTTACATATAATTATGTATATATTCTTGACATTCGCAGAGACCAACGTTCAAGGTACAATGCTATATCTGAGAACGTCCTTGCATTGTCTTTCGCGCTCTCTGTTTTCCGTACAATGCCTCGGGAGAGGTTCTTAACGTTCCTCTATTCACACGAATCCTCTATTCATCTCTTTTATAGATATACCCGCGAAGCTCGACAATGTCAAGATCAGGATAATGACGTGTGGAATAAAATTACGAATCTTTCATGCCTCTATTGATATCTTTGTTTCTGTACTCGAACGTGACAGCTATAATTTACTAATATTAATTACGAAGGAGTTTTAATTGTAGAAATATTTATTAAAAAATATGTTTCTCAATTAAATGCCATTTTTAGATTCGGGTAAATATTTTAGTAGGACCATCCAAACAAATAAGTATTTTAGAGTCAAATAAATGTTTGTTTATTCTAACAATGTTTCTTTTCAGTATGTATTTTATACATACTTTTATAGTTTTCAACGTATAAAAATAATTCCTTGAAGAGAAAACTACGTACCTTTCTATTTCATTAGATCGTATGATATAAAAGAATACTCATTTTTCTTATATACCGACAATGTTTGCAGGTTCCGATCTCGATGAGCAACGGCAGAATTGTGCAATCGCGCGAAGATCATCGGTACGAGTCGAGAAAAAGAAAGAAAAGAACTTCCCGCGTAGTGCAGCGCACGATAACGACGGCCTCAACGGCACCGACTCTTCCGACTCTCGCGAGACGCCGTTATGCAACGCCTACTAGTACGATATAGCTAATAATACAGTTACATATGTTTATAAATGGCCGCATTGACGAGTTTCACTTTCTTCTGTGCTAAGAGTGAAAATGACCGATAGAGAGACTCATGATTGAATTTGTTCAAATTGCTACACTGTTTACGTGAGTTACATACGCATTATACCTACGCCAACTTTCGAAAATTTAATTTTCCTAATTCCCATGGTTTATTTAATAAATAATGCGAATTCAAAATTACTTTCAGAGAGCTTTCGCAGTCAGTTTTAATTTAAAAAGAGAATTGAAAATTTGTTTCATTTTGCAGTTGACATTGTACTAATTTTGTATACAAAAATAAAACTGAGCAAATGACTATTTTATACTCGAGGAGAACATGAATTTTGAATTTAAATATATATTTCATTCAACATCTATGATTTCAAAATATCTTATTATAAGATATATATAAGATTATTCAACCAACATGATAAGCTCATTCACAATGTAATGTATTCACTGGGTGACTCTATGCTAAAAGAAAAAATCAAATTGACCTACATTTCATTGATAGATTAAGCAATGACCACCTGTTATTGCGCTTGGATTTTTTAAATGTTTTCCTTTGCGTACTTTGATGAGTTAGAATTACGTATCTCTTTAAGAAAAGTATAAAGTTCAGCTTTACGTATGTGCATCTTGGCAACTTGACAGTTCCTTTTGACGTTCGTAAAGAAGACATATTGTACTGACGATTCAGTTACTACAACTCACTTGTACATCCGTCACGTATGTCCCATTTATTTTTAGTTCACAAAGAAACGTTACAAGAAAAATTACTTGCGCTTGACTACTGAATAATAAAATTCAGTATTTCCGAGTAGAAAAAAGATGAAATTTATATTATATTATTTAAATTCCTTTTTGACTCTTAACCAACAATTCTTAATGCTGTGAATCCTTAACTTCTTGAAAATGCTGACTAGCTTTATTTAATATATACTGGTGAGCAATCTAAAGTCCTAATTGTACGCGTTAAAATACGGCGATAAAAAATACCACGAACGTGTAATACAGAAAATCTATATCCTTCAGTATACATAGAAGATTATCCTTTGATTTTGGTGGTATATGTGGATATTAAAGTCTGCGACTGCGAGGTTTCAATTTCGTCATTTCGATGTGCATGCACTTTAGGAGGAAAAGAAAAAGAGAAAGGTGTAACAGGAAGATCGCCTTGGATTGCAAAACTTGAAGCTTTTATAGAGTTTTCATAGCGTCGATGCATGCATTAACATAAATGATTCGTTCGAACGGCTATATATGGATGAAAAAAAGAAATTTCTCTGTGTAAAATAAGATATATTATGCTACACGCTTTGCTAATTTAATGGCTATTTATTACTTATTTTTAATAGCTCGACAATATGCGTATGAAACTAATATCATCACCTTTCATTAAACAGAGAAACACCAGTTGCTCCTATATCGTTGCGCGTACGCTATTTTTATAATATATATTTCCATGATGACTATATAAGTCAAGTCAAAAAATGAAAGTTTATAAAAAGTATGCTTTTACTCTTTTTATCCAACAAAGAGCCAAACTTTCGAGTGTTACTCTTATAAGCGCGTGTTTCCTTATGGTTGACAAGTAGCATTTTGATTCCCCATAAAACGAGTTCCATATTGTATAACACACGAATCGAAGCTTGAATAACAATCAACTATTAAAAGTGATTTATTTGCCCTCGAGTAAAAGTCATACTTTTACACGTAAGATTAGCTTGATCATTTTCATACTCTGTCGAACGTACTCGCCTTTTATTTCGCAGAAACTTCAAACTCACAATTTATCATCTTCGATGGAATTGGTAATGGTTAACACCTACAAGTATATTGCGTCCGTACACAATAGGTTCTCTCTGCTCCGTGGCACGTGCCCCGTTTCCCGTCGGTAGTGTTACCGCCTTTATTGATGCGCAGGTGCCTCCGCCTAGCGAACACAGACCAAAGCCTGTGTAGTTATAGATGCACGACTATTTATGCATACTTTTCTGTAACTCCAGGTGTAATGAAATCGCTATCTAGACTACGGTAAGATTGGACGAAGTTATATTTATCCCTCTCTTTACTTTCCCGCGAGCACAATGTGCACGTATATTATAAGACGTTTTTCATACATGACACCTGTATACAGAAGAGTCATTGATCGACTTTTGTGCATGAGTGATGCAAGAGCTGCAAACTGTCGTCAAAATTTTCACTTTATGAAAAATGTAGAGTCGATAATATCGAGAAACCACTCTGATTATAATTTAGCGTAAAAAAACAATGGATTTATGAAAATTAGGAAGATTATCTTCATTTTATTTAAGACTTTACAGCTATTATATAGTGTTTTATCAACAACAATCGGCACATACGTGTTGATAAATTGCAAATCTCATCAATTCATTACTATAAAAACATATTTAAAGCCTTTCATTATTTTATTTTTATATAAATACTGTGTATTTCTATAAAAAAATAGCGACAGATAACCCATAACCGAACAATAATATACACACACGCTGCATCAGGTAATCTCGTAATTTAAATATTGCTTCTGTTTTATTATAGCGATCCACTAATTGTTAATTTTGCAGCCATGATATGCATAGGCCGGATTCCACCATTTTCTGCATTTTCTTACCAATTGCTTCTGTAAATGGTGATCCCTTTTCGTAAGCAAAAGTTATAAAATAAAAATAAAAATACGGAGTAATCGTTTTCATAATCGGTGAATTATCTTTATTTCGATTTTAAAAACGTGATATTTCGCCATAGAGAGGGGAACTATGCAAATACGATCCCTTTTCACGGCTAGCTCGGATATACAATCTTCGGAATGAGCTTGCCTCATAGTATTAGAACGCAATAGATTTAGAATTTCATTTTCATCCTTATGTATTTCGCGAGAAATGTAAAAACTACTTATGTAAACTGGTAACGATGGTTGTCTTAATTCTTTCAAAGCGTCGGTTAAAACGTCTTGTTGTATAATTAATTTGGTGTTTAAGATAATTGCAACTATCGCAGATGTATACACGTTAGATATAAAAGCAATAATTAAAAAAATTATGCGCTCACCGTTCAATTGTGTTTTTTTCGTCGTAATATATCCGAATAGGATCTCTGCTATATAATGGCACGACCAGCTCATTGAATTTATTTTAAGTAAATTTAAACACGCATATATTGTTACAAATATGAGAACTGATATACCCAAGATTTTTGTTATTTCGAACAATACATTATTCATTTTAGCTATTTTGATTATAGATACGACCATACATAAATGATCACTTGTTATTGCTTTACCCAGTAATGTTCCATTGTCAAACACATGAAATGCTCTGTTTACTGTTGCAATTCACATATTTGTTTCTCCAGATTGTAGTTATTCGTACTATTGTTTTTTAAATTGTCGACAAATTTAAGACTGAAATTAAATTTATTGGATAGTTCTTTAATAAACTGATTATCTTTATATTCCCGTTAGTTTTAGTCCATTTGAATCTTGTTTTATAATCGAGCCTGGCGCTTGGTTAAACGTCGAAAATAAAAAGGATAACCGTGCATATTGCTTAATTTGTCGTGGAACAAAATTTTCGTTTTATTAAAATATATTTGACTATAAACTTTGGTAAAAGGATTGTAGTCCAAGATTTCCATGTCATACCTATCATCTATTTTTAAAATCACACCATTTAAAAAATTTAATGACCAAGCATACTGCAATAATGCTTTAAAAAGCGTTTTTGATTTTTTAAATAAGCCAAACAGTATATTATTATGCACTTTGATCGCGGAGCTTTTGATTAGGCATTATTGATAAGAGTAAAAATACTTTGCATTTGAACAAAAAAAAGTGAGTCGTCCTTTTCTAGAATGACATATAATGTTGATCGTGTATTTAGTACAGTTGCAAATCCTGATTTTGTGTTATTTCTCAAACGATCAATATTAATCATTAAAGTAGGAAAATCATCGATTATTTTTCTTAATATTAAATCCATCGATGACAATATAGGCTCTCCTTCACTGTTTGTAAATACAATCGCTTTATTAATTTCTGACTCTTTCTTTAGCGAACTCATGACCAAATCTATCCAATTATCTTTTGCGTAAATTAAGATATTGTTCCAGTATTAACTAATAATAATCCAGAAACAGAACTTCATTTGAGCTAATCTCATGTTAATGCAAATACAACGAACTCGAATACTACAATATTATGTACTGCTTTTTCTTTATCATTACGACAAAATTGCAAAAACATATTTATTGATTTCTACAAATTCTTAATTGCCTTGTCTAACGATTTGACATATTTACTAAATCTACAAATACATTTCATATATTGCTAGATACAGATAACTACCTTTACTTAGTTCAAATAACAAAAACATATTGATCTGTCATAAAATAAACTTTTGCGTTAAACGCATAAAATAAACGACGCTTAACATTATTTGGGTAAATATACATTTCTTTAAATATATTTGCTTTTATGGAATTTTGTATGCAAGCTCTGAGGTACAGATGAAATATGAGCTGTTTATCAACGCTAGTACTTATTTCACTTGAAGAATGAACAAATAAGTCTTCGTTTAGTCAAGTTAACATATAATGCTTCTGCAATAAAGACCATGATTGACAACCCATATCCAACAGATAATAGGATAAAACTTTGTGTCGCCGAATAACTTTCTCGATATTGAGCCTCATTTTTACTTTTGAATTCGAAAACATACTTGCTTCGACATAACTTTTCTACGCCTGCCTCGACAATTGATTCGAATCTTCGAGTATACCCATCTCGAAACGGTGAGGCTTGTTTATAAGCAAATGTTAAACAATCTACGTTAAAAAATGGAGTAAGCAATTTCATGATTGGTGCGGTATTTTTATTTATGTATTTCTTAATGTAGTAACCTTCATAATCGTCCGGTGAAATACCAATTCGGTCCTTCTTTTGAACTAATTGCGTCAAACACTTTTCGATAACAAGTACTACATTTGTGTTCTTTCGCAATTGAGCAACAATCTTACTACTACCGCTATCCACTTTTTGGGGAACGAAAAATTTACCCATGAGAATTAGCAAAGTAGGATTTTGTAATTATTCATAAACGTTGAATGAAACCTCATTGTCCAATATTTTTTTACTATTTGCTATAATTCCGAAGACTAATAAAAGGTACGCCCAAGATGCAAAGGCAGTACTTAAAAAATTATTTGCTCAACTCTAATTCGCTGCAGTGATACGGCAAATCCAAAGATAATTTGAAATACTTCGAAACACAACTTCCGAACTGTAAAGAATGCAAAAATTTTTATAAAAATGAACGTTATGAAAACAGCCAATACTGAAAGAAATAAAAGTTTTGTTAGTTCTATTAAATTACTAATTTGAAGATTGAATAGAATTGACACAATCATGCCTAGATGTTGAACACGAAGTGAACTTCCTAACACAACTCCTTCCATATATATCTCTGATCCGATATTCACCATCATCGTTGTCATATTTACATCCCCTGTATATAATCTTTTATGGAGATAAATAGCTGAATTATTATTCATAAAATTTTCGACGAATACTAATTTTTTCGAATAATTCGAAAAAATACTTTGAATTATGCATCGTGGCTCTTTAGCATATACTAAAATATGCACAGGATATCGATTCATATTTTGCAGTTTATGGATAAATAAAAATTGCTTTCTTTTTAAACTTATCGCGTTGTACGTTTTAGTAAAGGGATTGTAATCTGATATGATAACGTTATAATCTCTATTAATACTGAGAATCACAGTGTTTAGAAATTTTAAATGCCAGGCCTACACCAACACTGCATTGAAATTCAAAGCAAGTCGATTTATTGATCCAAGAACTATTACAATACACTTTGGTCGTGGGTAATCCCGCACAATTATACTAAGGTAATCGAGATTATTTTCTATTTTTCCCAGTGTCAGTTCATTTTCTTCGAGTAGTATAATAATTAATGGTGTTTTAAAATGTTGCAAATACATCACACATTGATTATTGTTTCGAGAATCGTTAAAATCGTTGACATTCATTGTAATTACTGGAGTACAATGCAATATTTGTTTATACATGAGATAGATTGGATGTAAATCTGAATCAGATACAATATCCGTTAATAGCATTACTTGATACAATTGAAATTTTGGCCCAATTGAATTGAAAATAAAAAAATCTGCTTAAATTAAAACTTGAAATAAGTATAAGAAGATATAATATTTCATATCCACTGATGTCATTATTGAATCAGTTATTTTATATATAATGTTTTAACGACTATTTATTGCGACTTGTTTATTTATTGTGGCGAATATTCATTCGGTAGGTCATGGGTCTGAGATCATACCGCTTTGGCCGTGAAAATAAGAAACATAAATTAATGATCGCAATTCGTATTACTTTTCTCGCCGCTCGCTCTTGTTCTCCTTGCACTTCGACCTCTTGTCTCTAATTGGACATGCATCACGCATTCGGATTCTTGCCCGGTGCGATTTGCGCGAGTAATTGTTCTTGGAAATCATTGATCATGTATCGACTTTGTTTCCACAGCAGGTAATAATCCCATCCGTGACATTATCTACAACGACAATGTTGTACACGTACTGTAGTGTATCCTTGTGTGAAGGTTTTCGAAAAATAATTCATATAATTATCGAGGCTCATGACATACTACTACCTAGGAAACGTGATTATAGATCGTATAAAAGTAGAAAAAAATCTTTTATATTTATTTTATTGGTCATTATATGTATCATATTTATATCGTTCTACATTTTCTTTATTAAAATTGACATGCAACAATTGTGCCTGAAAATGAATTTGTTTTTCTTATCCAAGGTTAACGTTGTTGTAGTTAATGCAGTGTCAATGTTACGGATTTCTACTCATTTATTCGTCGTTCCTCCAATTTCACAAAAATAAAATCGCAATTTGACTAACCGATTGTACAGAAGAAAACCGAAAAAATCGGTAAACTACCGAAATAATGAACGGCTTAAGGTGTAATTTACGAAATTCTGAACTATAGAATCGTTGCATTATATACGCAAATGCAAACCGATAAAATGCATATACATGAGGAGTAATTGTGGGAGTTATACTGTCAGAGAAGAAAATTAGGCGAATTGCGAAAGTCATGCCGCGACCATACGGTTAGAGAAATATGTTAATTGTAAATAGAGTTTCTCCTGTTTTGCTCATTTGCAGAAGGGCTACTTGCCACTGCTTTTCGAAGGTAATGACTTTTTAGTAGCTTTTTAAGTAGTTGTTGCTTGCGTTTGACCGCAATATACTGTGTTTTTTTAAATTAGCACTGCCAATAAGTGCCAGAGGAAAAATGTTCCCTGTAAAATATTGATTGCTTTCAACGTATGCATCATTTGTTCTAAGAACATGTGTGCTATATACAGTTAAGTTTATAATACCGTTTCTCTTCGAAAATCTTGAACATCTATTAGATAGCGATTAAATGTCCAGTTTAATGCGTTCATTAGCGTAACATTATCGAATGTTTTGGACTGGGTTTTCAATAGTTCCACACGTCTGTGCGGATGGATGGAAATTAGATAACCATCCAAATAGCTGTCGAAGATAAATTTGAATTCTCTGCTTTCATTTTTGTTCGTTAAAAGTTGATGGTCTTTTGAATCACTCTTTTCGATTCGGCAGTCTACTCAGACCATTTGCCTTATATACGTTCTCCAATAAACCTGTTCTCGACCATGACACACGACGTTTACTTTCTCCGGTAACAATAAACCGCAGGATTTCCCAAAGGATTCTGAATTCTTGCGCTAGCGGATGTAGGCAATGACAAATCTATTTTTCAAATTCAATAATAGATGTTTTTTTATTTTGCTTTTCACGAAACACTTCAATTGCCTTGCTATACATTTTTTAGTTACGAAATGTGTCTCTTTGACCAGTTGAACCAACCCATCATTACTGCTCGGCATACTTACTAATTTTCAGAACAATGAAAAGTACTACTGCATACATTTTATGTTTATGACATTAGCAGGCGTTTATGAGCCACATTATCTGAGTGTACTTAAATTATTCAGACTTTTTATTTCTTTTCATGGGAACAAGAGACAAATCGTTGTCCATTCATTTGCTTCCCTTAAATTAAACTTACTAGGAACATTAATGAAGTTATTGTTTACTAAAACGCCAAATGCGAGAAACTTTAACTAAAATATACTTAGATTATTATAAAATAATTACATGCGTATTGGATTCAAGATAACTGTAACAACTTTTAAATTTCAAACTTTACATAAATGAATGCATTAATAATTTAACTTTTCCAAAAACTTCCAAAAATTTCCAAAAATTCAGTCTAGGAGTTATGGATAAAAAAGCGCTTTTATTAAAGACAAAACAACTGTTATAGTTAAAATAAAAGTTGATTTATTCCTTAGTACTTCTAACGCCTTACACGGTAACAATGAAACTTAGGATTTTACTGTTACGAATCTTCCTTTTCGAGGATGCAATACACTTATATGACGACCGCATGTGTCAGCTGCGGGAACATACTCGGTTGCTAAGATTAATTATCGATCGTAAAGTACCTGACACATAAAAAGTTTAATAAAACTTATTCTGAACTTAGCTAAGAGTCCCCAATAAATTATTTTAATAGTTAATTAGTTAAGTCGTTAATAAGAGTCGTTGAATCGGGTCTTTTTTCTTATAAATAATAAATAACCCTGATGATTAGAAATATAAATTTTGTTTAAATGAACTTTTGCTTCGTAATGAAACTAATACCAGAATATTTGTAAAGCAATTATTAAAAATAAACATGGATTTGTCCGTTTCATTCTCGGCATTTAACATTACGTCTACGATGTATAAACTGGTTTATCAAAATAGCTTTGGTGTAATGATACCTCGAGGCTGTTATAACTAAATATTTTTTACTTCAATAACTTCCCGTAAAGTATATTTAAATACTTTGACGTATAGTCGTACAGATTAATGATACTCCCTTCTCGCTTTAATATACGCCATAATTTGGTATACATAACACAATATCTTTTTTTATTATTTAGCATAATACTCGTAAGTAAAAAATGTTGGACCTCTCTCCAATAAATCGCTAATACCATAGTTATCCCACAGTCTGGAATAGGTAGTTAAAAATATTCATGTGTCTGCTCTTAAATGTGGCCTTTTATTCATGAACTTTTTTCTAGTTACTTCATTATTGTTATGCATCATTATGCCAATCGTATTTTTTTTTATTTTATTTCTACCGGTTGAGAACGTAACGCGATAAGAACAGAAAGTAACGTGTACAAGCCAAAGTTGAAAATAGTACACATTGATTTTGTTCCGCAAAACCTACCGTTAAATATGCAGCAGTCATAAGTTTATGAGCTATGAAAGGGCTGTCGTTAAAAGTTAAACAATATACAATAGGTGTATACACCATAGCCAGAATCCTATCCCGAAAAACTCTGTCTAGCATACATCATTCAAATAGCGGTTCATAAACCAAAAACTCTGTCTCGAAAAAAGCTCACGTTCCCTATTAAATATGCATACGTCTATGTGCGAGCGAAATAAGCAGACATATACTCGCGACTTTCAGCACTGTCCCATCTCATTACCGCAGAAACAAATACAAATACAGAAGTACAAAATATATACGTATGTGATATAACTAGCGTAATATATATATAAATGCGCAATCGGTCGCTCAAACGCGGACGCGGCAACATCGAAAGAGAGAAAAAACAAAAAGAAGAAATTAAGAATCTGCTATTATCATTCAGTGTGCACGCATGTGTGGACACGACCGCGGATAGGCCAAGGTTATCTTGATGGGAATTGCGCACTGTTCGTATATAAGATGAATTTTTTATTGTTCGTTATACTCTTGTAATTTATTTGATTACGTATATTTTATTGATTTACATTATTTTTTATTTGATTATTCAAAACGAATTTCGTTTCACCGCAAAATTCGTTTATGCAGTCAAAAGACCCCGAGCTAAAGTTTTATCATAGTAATGTTCACATTACATAAACCCCACTTTAAGAATTATACGCGATTATCGCAAGGATTTTTCTAAAAATAAACATTGCATTCTTTTCACGTTTTTCATACATCTTAAAAAGTTCTCTGGTTGACAAGCTCCGAATATTATCAAGATTATAGTCTATTTCAACCATTTTCATTACGTAACAAAAAAATGGCTTGTCAAAGTTACTACATTTATTTTACATTCAGTCATACGAATAAACTGAAAATGCAAGAAAAGGCGACTTGGATTTAATCATTATAGTCGAGACAATGTTAATGAGCTTACGTTATAACTGTTGTGCATATACAAACCGGACAGCCGGAAGTTTTGACAAGGAGAAACCATCTCCATCTCCTTGTTACAGCGATAGCTGTTACGGCGACGGTGATATTAAGTACATTATTACAAGATATTGATATTGTTCCTTAGTAGAGATAATAATACCGAAAATTGACTATTTCAAACATACGTTTACTTGGAAGTTCTTTTTTTTAATAAATTATGATTTATAGCACATAACAAGAGCAAACGCTGAAATTCTCTTATAATAATAAACTTAGATGAAAGTACGAATGTTTTGCTCGATACGTAGTATTTTCATTTTACTCGTATTTAATGATGCGGTTCATTTATCGTTCAAACCTAAACTATATTAGAGTATAGTTAAACTTATTAAGTTCATGGCTAATTTTACTAATAGTTAATCTTTTGTGCTTTAAAGTATAATATGCAGTAAGTAAAAAATAGTCGAAAAAACAAGATTTTGTAAAATAACAAATTACATTCTCTAAAAATATTTGCAGGTTGTCTTGATATAAAAATTTCTAGATGAAAATGGCGATAAATTAATGCAAGCTTATAATAAAGTAAATAGATTCGACTACGTATAGCCAAATTTAGTATACATTTTATTCACATATGTATTAAATATCGTATTTAATGTAGAATCACATTTATTTAACATTGAATAGAGATTGCTTCACGAGACATGCTTTCGGAAAAAATTCTATTAGGAGCCAGTCAGAAATATTGTGACAATATAACTAACGAGTCATTATCAATCGCCGAAGGTCTACGGTACATCCGCTACAAATGTTCCTGAACCTTAGAAGTTCAAGGGCGTGTGCAATCGCTCGTCCTTGCGCGAACCATTAATTTTCTGGCATACAAACATTTTAAAAACTCCATAACGAGTTTGACGAAAAAGCACGAGAATCAGGATTTCATTAATTCTCAACGGGAAAGACTACATCGCGAAAATGTATTCGAGTGGATCTCTTTCCATATGAATACTGGTACTGCTCGTGTCGTCGGAATATCGAAACGATAATCCTTTATGATAATCGTCACCTGTTGTATTTCGAAATATATACGAAATGAATGCTTAATCAATTTGTTTGACGCGCGCGCTTGTGTGTTGCTATATTTTGACATTCTAGGTCGTCTTCTTTTATGTCTGCTTCCAAAAGGAAAATGAGTCTGGATGTTAAAATTCTAGTCAGACGCGATAATGCGATGAACCCATACGTTGAGTTAAATCACTAATTCTGTGTTCCTCTATTTAATTTTCGATAATACTTGAAGAAGAATTTTAACATACCATAACACAAATATAACACACTTCAATCCAATTAACGTATTCATTAGAATGAAAATTATCTAGAATAAAAACATTTTATTTTAGATAAGAAAAAAATAATTTCTTTAATACGAACACATTATACTGAAATAATAATACTTTTCGATTTTTACAAATCATGCGTTCTGTTATTCTTCTTATTTGCCTTAAAAGAAGATAAATATTTGTTTAAGAATATAATAAAATAGAATAAGTCTCGATTGTAAAACTCTAACGGATTGTGAGATAATTTTGACATCTCGTAAGAAGATCGTTGGCTCAATAACGAGCTGTGTTGACAGCTCTGAAGTGGTGAATCGCAACAATCGATTACAGTGTATATCAGCCCGGGCTAACGAGCTGCTGAACTCAATTTCACAAGTCAAAAGCGTGACAGATAGCTAAAGGGAAATCCGTTTATTACAATGATTGATCGAAAGCTCGAAGGCCACCTGCGCGTGCATATCGGAAACGTCCAGAAAAGTGTATAAATGTGTCGCGATAGATAGAGATAGTTGGTCAACGACAGATATCGTAAGTTTGTCACGGGGAAAACGCTCGCGAGGCGACAGACGAGACACACCGCTCGATTTGTTAAAATGACCTATATATACATATAGATATCTTAATTGTTAGCGATTTCCATACACCGAGCAGGCGACGTTGCGCGCTTGTAGACGTAATCGAGTAAACTATATATTTTTTGCACTTTTCAACTATATCGTTACAACTATATTGCAGGTCTGAGATGCAAGTACGCCGGTTCATTGGGTTGTTAGCATTGAATTCTATATAGTTGCGCTCAATGAACTAATTACCGAGCTTTCTTTTGTGGCTCTTACGTAACTCTCGCGCGCGCGCGCAGTCATAAACTTGTGCGAGATCTATAATTGAATTGCAAGCATTACGTAGACACACTCTAACGGAATCTTTTAATTTCGGGAATCAAGTGTTACATGTTACTTGGGATAACAAGGATCGTCAAAATGAAAATTACTCTAATAATCCTGTAAACGACAGCAGTAGTAGCAAATAATGTATCATCTGACAAATGACATTTATCTCCGAAGCATTTTAGCGCTATACTTATATTTTGATGTAACTATATCGTATTATTCTTGCTGTTCGCGATAATTTTGGGAAACTAATGTCTTCTTATTTTCGAAACTTCGTAATCGTATTTTCAAAAATTCGTCAAAATAATTAAAATTCTCGACTGTGCATGCTGGTGCATGCGTCGAGTCTTAAAATTATAGTCGTCTTTAAATATAGGAAGTCGTTACACCCTAAACGTGTAGCGATGTCACAGTTTTTCTGATATATCAACGACGCGTGCGATTCAATTCTTTATAAATTATCTAGGAATCGTGCTTTTTCTGCGTTGACAAACTCTTCTATCCATACACAACGCCGGTTATAACGTAAGTCATGGCACATGGCCAACTATACATAGTTGTTGCAATGAAAGCTACAAGAACGTTTGTTTACTTAACAAATTGTAGATTCGCTTATTATCTAACGCTAACTAAAGATTTATTCCCGATACCGAGTGACGCTCGAGTGCAATATCCGCAAGAACTTGACCTTAGCTCTCAAGCTTATTGTAGTTATCGAAATCCTGTGAATCCGTCTATTTCTCTATTTCATATGTACGCATTGAAGTCTCTTAAATTCAGCTGCAATTATTTCAAATGTGTTTCATCGAATTTTCCCAACGGATACGAACACGCTTTCGACATCTGCGCGAAAAGAGTGAGAAAAAGAAGGCAACTCCTCTCTTTACTGCTGGTCTCGTAAATTCTGTTATTCGTCGTCTAAAACAAAACTCGCGTTACCCTGCAATTTTCATTTCGCCAAAGCACAGCTAATTAATGAAAATGTTGAAGTACGGGTCTCGCGTTCGTAGCTATAAAATGATAAAAAAGGTGGAAAAAGAATAGGGGCAGCCCCTGTTAAAAGCCAAAAAATGAAAACGGTCACTATTTGGTGCCGATCGGTGCTGGCTGCGTTGACAGGCAGGCTCTATACCACCACCTCTTACCTCTCCTGGGCCTGCATCTGTTGGCAGTGGTGGTGGTCTGACGCGTGGTGGTGAGGCCCCTCCCGCTGATATAAGCCGCTCACTAGGCGCCGCCACACAGACAGTCACAGAGAGAGCAGCTGAGGCGAGCAGGAGCCGGCTCAACGAACATTCTGCTCCGTTGCCGTGTAGATCAGCAGTAGTTCTTTCGATTCACTAAATATATCACATACATCGAGTGCTTCAACGCCGGAACAAGTTCAATACAGATCGAAGGAGGTACGGAGGCTGTGCAATATACTGTGTGTTGATGTTCTTGTTATCGTTGTTGTTGTTGCTGTTGTTCTTGTTCTTGTAGATTGTATAGTTTATGTACGTATATAATATTCGTAGTAAGAGTGCGCAGCCGAGGAACCAGGAAATCGACCACTTCTGCTTCCGGTATATGCTAAAGAGAGAAAGAGAGAGAAAGAGAGAGAAAGGTTGAGAATGAGTAAGTGAGAGAGAGAGAGAAAGAGCACGTGCGATGAACGAAAGCGAAACGGATCTGCGGGCTTATAGAATTCGAGTTGCGAGATATGAATGTATATATTTATAAACGGAGAGGAGAAGCGAGAAAGAAAGTGCGAGACAGCAGTAGTATTTTTTTTACTTGTTGGAGGATCCAAAAGAGTACGATAAATCAATTTTACGACTGTGCAATCGATAGAGAAATTTCTTTTCCGTTATCCGATCGATACGCGTTATTGCGTAAGTTTGCTTGTTCTGGTTTTATTTTAAACGCGCTCATTGTTTTTTAAGGAAATTTCGTACAAAAGCAATAATTTTTTGTTATATTAGTTATCGATCAAATTCTAGATCCCTATTCATATCCGTCAGTAAATGTCAAATTAATCGGAAGACATCAATGAAAACTCGTTTCCGCACAAGTGCGAAAGAAAAGTCTACGCAAATAAAGTTTGTAATCCGCTTATAGCAAGATAGAAAATCGCGTGACTCGAAAAAGTTGTGTCTTTGTGTGAAAATTGCTCGCGGCGTATACCGAATCGCGGAAACATCAGTATTGAAAGCTGTACTACGACCACCGTGGAAAATTACAAATTTTTTCTCGCGTGTGTGATCGAGTGCGTGTAAAGTGCGGAAGTTCACGGATGCAGCGTCGCGTGATCAGTGTTGCAAATATACCGGTGTGTAACGGAGATTCAATTTTACCTTCAATTTGCAACGAGGTGTCGAAAAGGAAATCGACAAAGTATAAGGGACGAATTGACGCACGCATGCATACGCGTGTGTGTACGCGTTCAGAGATATTGCGAAAACCGCGTGCGCGTCCGTCTGCAGCACAGCGTTGAGAGAGGCAAGATCGAAAGTGAGAGTTCCCGCTGTCTCTTATCTATGTCGTTATTGTTTACGGTTCGAAAGTGATAGCCGCAAGTGTCGACCGCCTCCTGACTCGTGTAGATACACGCGTGAGCGCATAGCTATGTATATATACTACTTATATACTCTCTAAAATTTCCTCTAAAATATGTATAGCGCTTGCGCAAGAGCGGCGTATGACTTTTTACTCCAGTTTAGCTAATTAGAATCAATTTGAGAATCATGCGGTATTTCCGACTTGATTTCCGAAGGTGCATTTATATATATATATTCAAATTGCGAAACTTTCACACTTTTTCTACGAATTTTTACGCGATAAAATTCCCGTTCAAGGGATGAATTAAGCTTAATGCAAAAAACGGTATATTTTTAGCGGGAAAAACAGGCACATTGCGAGAAAAATTTTAATGAAGCTATTTCTGTGCTCCTGATGAGACGCACCGGTGAAAGAGAGACGCGCACATTTTACGCTTTTATAACGGCATTCGTACATATACATTCGTTACTCTAACGATCCACTAATTACTTTCAATTTTCTATACCTCTTAAGACCGCGTATGCACGGGATACTTTGGATCTTAACTCCTACCTGTTCGTTTAATTTACATCCCAATTATTGTTGCAAAAATATGACTTGCTGGATTTCCATGTGTGAGTATGTATATATCTATCAGAAAGAAAACAACAAAACTACCTTGAATATAACGTAAGCGTAAATAAGCAAAAGTTCTCGCTCTATCGATCTCGACTCGAGACTCCGTGAAAACGAGTGCTGCATATAGCTCGAAGCAGAGAAATTTCCGCGAGAACCGCAGAAATTCCTACTCCATGCCCGCGCGCGCGCACTCTCGCCTACTACCATACGAAAGCGTTCTTTCATTTTAATTCCTCTTCGCCCGATCGTCTCTCGTGAGGTCTGCCTGGCTCTTTATATATATATACATCGATGTATTTGTACTTAATATTTGCCGAGCAATGTGGAGCAAAAATCGGGATTAAGGAATCGGCAGCAGGCTTATTATAGTACGGTGAATGAGTCCGAGGTGAAAATCACAATAATCGCGCGAGGAAACAGAAATTCTCGTTCAAGGTGAGAGAGTCGTCGTAGTGACCCGTATTCGTCCTGTTTTGCATTCGAACCTCGTAATATTATAGAAAGAAAGATAGCACTAGTTCTTCTTTACGGAGTCGCAGAGACACGGGAAAATGAGCGCGGGTCAGGAAGATTGATGGCGCCAGTTATAAATGTAATTGACGATTTTATTAACGTCGCGTGATGCGGTTACTATAATTACTTTAGACGATTACGCTCGATAACGCGTGAGCGAGTGTCGAAGAAATGGTCCGTTCTTCTTTGCTTTCATTGCCGCTGACAACGAAGAAAAACTAATTTTGCTTCCACAATCACGATTTGTATAACATTATAATGTATAATGACTTAGGCGAAGATGCAAAAGTGAAGCATTAAAATTACGCGCGCCTGACATTGCGTAAAAATAATGAATCGAGCTTTGAACGTAAACAAACTATCCTTCAAAGGTAAAAACCGCATATATAAATATAAACATAATAAAATGCAGGTGAATCAAGGTCTGCTCCGTACCTTTATCTCTCTTATTCAATGTATCACATTCGCTTGACGCATCATGATTAATTCAACGAAGCTTGGAAGAGCTACACGCTCGATTGAAAAGAGTTTATGATATCTGAAAAGAATCGACCTTCGAATTGCGAGATGCCCCAGTCAGTGACTAGAGGCTAGGGGGGATAGGGGGGGAGGGGGAGGGTAGCGATGGAATAGACGAAAACTAAGCGAAAACTAGATAAACGTAGATGTGTATAATGGCAGAAAGTTTTTTTCCCACGCGGCGACGATGCGTTCAATGTCGCATTTCGGAGATTGATTTTCACACCACGAAAACTGTGAATATAACTGGGGGGCGAAAAATCGTTTCGCATTTCGAAGTTAATTACGTTGTACTTACGCAGTAACTGTACATTTCGGTACGAATATAGTCTTTTTGTGAATGAGTTACGTTTCGGTTAAAGCTATACTAACTCGAAAGCAAAGAGTCAACGGTTTTTGCTCGTAAAACAAACGAATTTCGAGTCTTGCGTTAACGAAACCTTTCCTGAGTAAAGAGAAAAAGCAACGCGCGTTGAAACGTAAAAAATTCGAAGAAAGTATTAGCTCGAAATCGCATGTATAATAAATACGCTTCGTTCGAAGCTACTCCCATGCATGCGTTACATCCAAAAACAGCCGTTCAGAAGAAGCAAAAGCAACAATTTTATCGGAAAATTCAATCTCTTAGCGCGTATGAGCTGTTAACGGAAAATTTGTAACTTTCCTCACGAATACGACGCACTATTCAAGCGCGCATGAAATTTTGAAAGTAGTATACAAGTTGAAAGCCCGAGAAATGGAGCCTCTTGCTCAAGAAGTTTTTGCTGCGCGTGACCTTACCTGCTTCTTACGCGGAGCAATCGAGAGTTGAAAAATGCTCTAATTAAAAATATCGTTCAAAATAACGAAGCTCCTAGCGCTAGGAATACACCGAGCGATCTATCAACGATTCTCTGTACATCGGACGAGTCGGCAAATATGAATTCTCCGGCGCTACGGTATAAACACTCGCTGTTGTGCAGTACTGCACGAGCGACACTCGCTCGTTTTCGACTTTCGATTCGCCATCGCAGAGCGCACGACTCGCGCTCGAAAGTGATAGTTATATAGCGCTATACTCCGAGAAAGGTGCCGGCGTCCTTCCCCGCGCACTATACGACTCGCGCTTCCGGGCCCGTCCTTGTCTCTCGCGAGCGCGAAACACATTCGGCGCTGCTCACCGCTGCAGCCTTCCTCCGAGTCACGGATGAGGTCGTCGAGAGCGAGAGGATTTCTCGGAGTGAAATTGTCCTACGGAGAAGCGAGATACGCTTCAACTTCTACTATATATATATATATATATATATATATATATATATACGCGTATATACGTATACATTTTACGTACAGGGATCGTAATGAAACAATTTCACCTTCTACTTACTTCCTTGCTTTACAGTCTTTTTATCTCGTGTGTTACAGAAGAAGCTGCGAAGTCAATATGAGGATCTCGACGACGGTATTATTGGCGACATGTCTGTGCGTCACATTAGTCAGTTCTGTGCCGGTACCGAACGAAGGCTTCCAGTCAAAGGTAAGAATCTCGCTTGCAGTTATTACACTCCCTCTACAGTAGAAAAAACTATCTTTATAGCTTAATAATAATAACGTCTAGAGCACCTGATATTTATCCTTTGTAATAATTATCCTCTTGGAAGTAAACCGGCAGGAGGTATTGTTCTCTGCAAAGTCGTCTCAAATTATGTAATATTGCTCTGTCCCCCGTCGAAGAGACGAATTATTTGCTTAGAGGAGATGGTCTTTCACTTTCAGGACGTTGCGTTCTCGCGGCAATTTTGGATCAATTTGACTTTTTCTATTTACTCAATTGCTCGATGCTCTCAACTTGTCTTAGGCTTAGGCTTTTTGCGATTTTAAAGCAATGTATTTTGAAGCAATTACCTGTGGCTACGGGCCTACTCCGGACCGTCCTACACGATCGGCGGGATTTTGCTTTGATTTCTCTATATTTATACATTTTGTTGAATTCATGATTATATAGGCATTTGAAAGAATGCACTATATATGCCGTAATTACGCAACCGTAACGAATATGTCTTCAAAGTCAACGATCTGCGACTTTCTAAAGAAGCCGAATATTTTTTTTCTCTCTCTCCTCGAGAAAAATTGTTCCGTTGTCTCGCATGAAAAAAGGTGCAGCTAGCGATAAAATATTTTGCTGCTCGGGCATGGAAATCGAAAAGCGAGAAATAGTAGTGAATATAAATTATAAGAAATTGATAGACCGTAGTTGATCGATAAAAAGTAATATCGTTTAGGGGTCAGCCAGAAGCTATTAATGATAATTATCTAGTACTGAATTTTCCTTTAATTATACAAGGACATGCATCTCAGAGAATAAAGAACTAAAACTCTGCAAAATAGCTGCGTAATTATCAGCTTAGTGATAAAAGCATCTCACGCTTGACTTCGATTATCTTTATTGTCGTATGCAAAGTCACGAAAGACTAGATCGCGAATTAGCGAAGAATAAATCATACATATTTATATGGGAAGCAAGTCTCGATCAGCATTTAGCGTCAAGTAAACAAATCATGACTAATCGACGGAGCACAATTTGCGGCGATGTCTCTTCTCGTTTCTACGTTAAGTGGCTAAAGTCACGGTGAAAATCACGAGTTGCGCTTAGCTTCGACACCGGTTCTACTGCACATTGTATAATACAATAGTCTTATAACGAATTTGACGAAACTTCATATATTTCGTAAATTTATCTCCTGATTAAGGTAGATGTGAAAGTTCACGCGGCTACGGCAATTTCGTTGAAAATCAAATTTTCACACTATTAAATCGCAACGATGATTAACGACTTCAAATCAAAAGACCGCTTGAAAAAGAGCATTTTGCAGCTTAAAGTATTTCAATCTATTTTTATGTAACGCATAGATATCATCTTCCTCTTTGTCGATGAGAAAGGATTTTCGCACCCGCGAAACATCGACATGCAGTTGTATATGCCTATAAACCTACTTCCGAACTTTTTGCTCGTAGAGCAATTTTGCGCAGCCTACAAGTCACGTATGCGATGCAGCGCTTTGTCCAATCGACGACTTTCATCTGTAAACATGGATGAAAATTATGACGTATTCCAGAGTATATGGTTTGAAATTTCTCGTGATTGATTAACTTGTTTTTGCTCGTCCAACATTTTCATCGTGTCCCGGAAATTCGCTCATATATATATATATATATATATATATATATATATGATAATTATATACTTAATATACATATATATTTATATATATATATATATATATACATGTGTGTGTGCGCGTATGTGAATTATTGAAAACTTGCATAGAGCAAAAACGCGTGGATGTTTTGCAAAGCTCATATTTCGAGAGAATAATTATCGAGAAAATTGCATGTGCAACCGCGCGTGCTATAGCAACGCGAAATTAGCAAGACCCAATAAATTGCGCGGGAGTTTCAAACTGTTGTAAGTGGTTGCAAGAGGCGCGCTTCCGTTGCGAACACTAACGAGCGCATTATATATATAATTATATATGTATATGCCTATATACAAGTATACATATAGTACAATTACTCGAGTGGAAAGGAACTAGCGCATCGTTTTCATCTTTTCGCGTGTATTTTCAAGTATAACATTGAAAATGTTGCCAGTGTACGCGTTTCGATCAGCTGCGAGAAATTTGAAATGCCACTTTTACTTCGGTATGTCGTCACGGAGCTACGTTAGTTTCTTGCATATTTTGAATTGTTTAATCTTAATACTACGAACGAACTTATTTACTTATTTCACCTAATCTTTACACAATTTAAATCTACTAGGAAGTTTGTCGTAATGTTTTCCTCTATATCATTCTCTCTCTCTCTCTCTCTCTCTCTCTCTCTCTCTCTCTCTTGGTTTGCAAAAATGTATGTCTAGGCGAAATATGCTCGACCAATTAGGAAACGAAATTATATTGCATAACAATTTGTATGTTAAAATTTGTTGTTTTTTTAGTATAGTACTGATATTTTCTTTCATTTTTATTTTCCATCTCATCCGTGTTGATGGATATTAGCAACGAACAATTATTTTTACAACTGTTATACTCGAAGTTTTGTAGAATAATGTTTGTAGAGTTTTATTCCACAGTATTCACATTTTCACAGTGCTTTGATGGTCTGCAATTATAGAAAGATTTTTATTTTCTAGCAGTTTTACAGTTTTACAATTACAATGATTTTCGGTCTACAACTACACGTCGTAATTTTACCTTTCGTTTGCGGTGTTGTGTGAAAAGTGCGTTTTAAAAATTACTTAATTAGTCGCGTCAGAAATGAGTTGTAAGGAAAAAAGAGCTGCACGTCAGAATGATAATATGCTATAAAGTGAAACAGTAGTTTGGTAAATCGCATTAACATCTAATTTACATGTACAATAGTATCAATATTATTTGAAAAGGTGTATCATTCGAGTATCGCTCATATCTACTATTGAGAATCGAAACTTTCTTTTCTACACAACGACATTCCTCGTTTAGTATAAGATCGAAAAATCCCAAACGTTCGTATCCTCACGTATTTCTCGGTCGTTTACGTAAGCAAGGCGTAACATTCGGCAGACTACTCGCTGACATAACCCCGAGCACCTTGCCTCCGTGTGTCCGGTCCTCCGATTTTCGTAAAAGTCGAGCGTTATACGTGTCGCATTCGCTTTTTATTACATGGCATTTAGGGAAGCCTAACTCGATACACACACGTATGCCTCTTCGCACACATCCATCTCGCAGCCGACACTTTCACTGAGCACGCACACCGCGGAGGAGACTCTCGGATACTTTCTTCGCTCGATCGGCGACTAATGGAAAGTCTCCGCTAGAGCTCCATGTCTGTATTTAGCTATACGCTGTATATACATAATACGTATGCGAGGGAATGCTCGAAGGACGGATGAACGGCTTCGAGTGATCGTGAGAAATTTGAGCATCGGGGTAGCTTGTAACGTATAGCATAGTAATAGCTATATGTGTGTATCGATTATAAAAAAAATTAAAAAAAAAACCATGCCAGTAAGTGTTTCCTCGTGCACTTAGCACGAATTCATAACTTCTTTTTAATCCACAAGACCAGGAGATTGTCCGTAGTGAATGTATTTTTATCTCGTGCGTATATTTATGATTTTATATATTGTATGCACGAAGGAAAAACGGCACGGTTGATAAAAAATTTAACCTCCTAGCTCTGAAAAACATTGTTATTAAATAAATCCGATTACATAAACTCAGGGTCTCAATTCTCGAATTAATTGTATGAATTCCGATGCTATTAGGAAATTTCTTATTAAAAAAAGTCTCGTTTCGTACTGCACCATTGGCGTAATCGCGATTCAAAGCAATTTTTTTGTCTCATACCGAAAGATAACACTCGATAAAATGTTTTGCGACTCGAAGCAAGATTGAAAAACAAGCCCTCGACTTTCGCCCGAACAATCGATTTATACCGCGTGGGTTCCAAATCCAGGCGCCGCGCTAGCGCAGCTTTCGTTTCGCTAGACAGCAAGGATCGATTTCACCCGAACAATCGACTCGCTATCGATTTGAGCAATTGCAGACCTGCGCTGCGATAAACTTACACATGTTACTTATACTAGTCGACGAGCCAAAATTACAAACTAAACACTCGCGCGAACTTGAGATGCGATGTTAAGATTGATTGATTCGATTCTATTAATTCCTGATTTACCTGTAATTTTCCACTTGGTACACACACTTACACACACACTTCAAGCGAATTTTTAACTTTCTTTTTCCATGTCGGATTCTTGTCTATATGTATACTTTTACAAGCGATTTACTTCTCGCTTGATCCATCTCTGATTCCACTTGTAATTTAGCTCTCAACTAAATAATTTTCAAATCTATAATATGGCTTGATGAATGAAACAAGTACTTTCCTCATTCGAAAAGTAGTTTTTTAATAAAAAATTTCCTAAAAAATATTAAATTTTGTCCACTGCATTGTATGCATTGTATTTCCATTCGTAGATTTCAGTTTCTTTTTTATTTCGTGAAATATTTCGTGTCCTATTTTTAAATAGTGAATCGTAAAAAATAGTCGAGGTACTATTAAATAAGTCAGTGTTGGAGCAAAAGTATATGGTGCAGTGTTAAACGGCGTAAGAAAAGGCCGCGCGTGCGCACACGCGATCGAATGATACCGATCTTTCGAATGCGGATCTAGCAAAGGCGGAGCTAGGTAGATCGTAAATTTTCGAATGTCACCAAAGTACTTGAATTTCTTATAAGATGACATTGACACCTTTCTTTCTACGTCGCGGCGAAATTCATCCTCGCGCGCGATGTACGATTTTGCGATCGACAGCTTTTCAGCATTCGGCACACGCGATCGCGAAGGCTTTCTTACAATGAGAGTCATTGCGCTTCTCTTCAGGCTGAGCTCCTTTTAATAACATGCTTAAGTCGTCGATTAGCTTTGGCAGAGTATATTTACGATCGCCGAGTGAAAAGTTGCATTTGTCTACGTTGTAAAAGATTCGAGCTACAAATCTGTAGACTCTGTATAGGCAGGGCGTTGCCTATACAGAGCCTATACATTTGTCTTATCATTGCAAAGAATTTATTGACTCGTATAAGTTATTATTTTAAGAGTTAGTTCTCATTGGCTGATTTTACTTCTGCATTATAAAAAGAAAGTTTCTACGGTAAAGTACGCCATGAAAGAGTCGTGAGCTTATCACGTCATCAAAAAAGAAAAAATCATCAATGCTCTTGGCCTTTCGAACTCTCATGCGCGTAATAGTCGTAATCTACCCATTGCCGTAAAAACAGTTACTCAATTATCTATTTTAAAACATCCTTTTTCTCAACATAGATGTAGTTTACACGACGACTGAATACATCGCTCGAATCGCAATATCGTGAGCGGTCGATTTCAAATCCGAAAAATATGCAATTATCATGTGAATGCTGTAGAAGCTGTAGAAGCTGTAGAAACACCCACGTCTCGAGTGCCTCACGACAGCCACTCGAGTAACTAAGAGCATAATTTCCTATAGCCACGGAACTAGAACTAATTGTCCGGCACGGCAGCGTCTCCGTCGTGCCGCTTTCTAAACGATAGAGTGACGCCAAGCCGCAGCTAATTAATACAATCGAATGTCTGAGTCGCCGCACGTTGTAATTGTTCTTTCAATCTTTACTCTATATTATGTGTCACTTATATCGATCTCGGATAAATAAGGTAAAAAATAATATAAAAAGAAAAATTTTGAAAAACTTACGAGGATGAAGTGTACAGCTGGTAAACGGCGTAATCACATTGAAAGGGAGAGTATATAGCCGTTCATACGTTGCGTAACTCACACGCACATACCGCAATGGTAGCAACGTACTTTACGCGCGATTTCTTACTGCGCTGGCCTTTAAGGTCGCCTACAGCCTGAAGCCTTCTGTGTTACATGATTTTACACGCGTTCGTCTGTTGTGGACGAAATTTTTCACAGCTGTGTAATGTTTATAATCGTAAAATGTTTAACTTATCACAATAATTATATGGGTTTTTCCTGTGTCTATCTTCTTTTCAAATTTTTACCGATACAAAAAATAAGGTATCAGGATAAACGTTGTCATGCGTTAAAAAGGTTAAGAAGCATATAATTTAGTCAATTGTGAACTCAAGTCGCGAGCTACACTTTTCGCGGGTGACGAAACCCTTGGTAACTATTAGTGTACCGCGCGAATGAATCTCTTAATGAGTGTCATTTAATTTTCAATGACGCGTTTCTATAACTGTCGAAAACCTGTAAAATTTTATATCGAATCATCATTATTCGAGTCAATTATAGTAAAGAATTAATTATTCACTCTTGCCACACGTGGATAAGCACTCGCGCATACATACAAGAGATTCCGCAATCGCGAAAGGGAAGTTGATTAGTAAATTTGTTCAAATACAGTTTGTTGCTTAATAATTAAGCAACAATATCGAAACCAACAGTCTCCCCCATCTATTTAAGGCCTTATACCGTAGAACAATAAACTTATCGATTATCGTTCGTACATTTACGATAAAGGTTTTTGCGTTTATTCTCTCTTAATTGAAACAAGTTATAATATCGAAGCAATGCGGCGGAAATTTAATTATGTGAACACATACTTTGCTGCGAATTTTCCTATTTTCTTCGCTGTTTTGTATGTTTTATATGTTAAAAGAGCATTTACTTACCCAAAATTAACGCCCAAACAAAACTATTTCGTTACATGTTAACATTTAATTTAACATTTAATGTTATTGACACTTCGTATTATGTAATTAAATAATCAAGCGCTATGTTTTTAACTTGAAATAAATAACGTTGTAATGGTAACCTAACCGACATAACGAACTTTTCTATCAGAATCTAACGGTTCAGTAGAACAATTCAAGCATAATTGGACTACTCAGACAACCTTTGATCCTCGAAATAACCATAAAAGTTTGTTCCTTTGGATTTTCCTCGTTTGGATAGCAAAGTCCACAGTCTCCGCTGAGCGATCCCGACGATAGTGACCGGCGCAGAGAAAGTGGACCGTATCGCGTTGAGCAACGTGGCCGACGCAGCGCTCGATATTTATTGGCGATTTTATACGAGTACACTGCAGCCACGCCTTGACTCCGTTCCTCGTTCTTTTTTTCGTCCTACGGAGCTTTTAGGAATATCGAACAAGATAAGTCGGTGGTCTTTTGTCGGTCGGATACAATAGAAAGCTCGCGATAATAGCTGAGTAATTGTAGTGCGCACAAATCTCCGCAGAAAATTTCGGGTGAACAAATTCGGTGAGGTATTTTTTTTTTTTATCACGTGGGCGGATCAAAGTCTGCGGTGATTACGGATCGGGGTATGTATGGAGTGTTAACAATCACCCGAGGTCTAGAGTTTTTCTTGTAAAGAGTATAGAGAATGGCTGGAGGAAAAGGCGTTGGATATAGTCAATTGGAGAGCGGCGAATTTCATTGTTATTTTAATGAAATAGTATTTCGAAGGAATGGGAAAAAATGTTGGAGCATGATTTATGCAGCTGGAAACAAATCGTGTTTGCATATTTTTATGTAGAGCTATAGGATAGTAGGCCTTTTCTGATTGTCAATCGAATTAAAAATATTTGATAATGTGAATAAGCAAACAAAATAGAGGATGATTAAATTATTTCATAATTTTAAAATTATATTCATTTCTGTAAATATAAATTCTTTTACGGCGACATAAATACACTTTATGTACACGACGCTCTATTATTGGAAACGTTTTATGGCTACTGTACCAAACTGACGTCATAAACGTAAGAATTTCACTTAAAACAGTCGTTTGCGAAACCTCGAAGTACGAAAATGCGTTTCTCATAAACACCGTATCGACACTTTTTCCAACACCTCTCCTAAATCTACCTATACACTGTTCTTCCAATTTAAATAGTATAATATAAACGTATTCTTTAATTCACCTAATTCGACCATAAAACCGGAGTTGCTTGAAATTTGTTCTCGTTATTTTGCTTTTTCTTCATCTAATTCATGGCTGGTATACACTTAACTTTCGACGACTCTTAAAATCAGTAGTTGTAGCGATATAAGCTTAATAATTCGCTTATTTCTCTCCGTCCTTGCAGCGTGTTCGTACACGTTTCAAAATAAATACCCTCGAGTCATTAATTTAACACACCATTGTGATAAATAAGCGCAAACGCAAATATGCGTTATCTAATTCAGGCATAGAAACCGTGAAGCGCTATAGAATCGGGTTATTCACCGGTTGTGCACATGTGCACGTACACAATGAGCCTACGCGCAACATGTAATACTTATCCGTGAAAATTACTTCACCGCAGTTTTAGCTCGAACGCAAAACGTTGCAAATGATTAATGCTAATATCGTGTCCAGTCGGAACTACTGCTACTATAATAAGAGTGAAAGGATCAAGCTAATTCTTTTCGCTGAATAAACAAAGGTTCACTCGGACCGAACGATTTCGTTCCAGAGTCTATGCACCGCTGCTGCAATTCTCAACGCGTGTTATTCGTAGATAAGAAAATAATCGCGCTCGAACGAAGCGAGGTTTATTAACATTCATCACACGAAGTTTTAGCGGCGGCAGAGATTAGCGGATATCAGGTATAGGGTCTTGAAATTTAACCGATTCATATCAGTTCTATCAGGTTCACTGTTTTACAACAGTACGCTTTTTCGTTATTAATTTCCTTTGTCTACTGCACCGCATTGCACACGAAAGCACACCCCGTAGTATGAATTCTCATCGCCAATGCACCAAGCAAAAGTAGTTCCCAAAAAAGCCAACCACGGAAATGAAAAAAAACCGGAGGCCCAAACGTCAAGTATGTTTTTGCAGGCTCTCGATCGGCTGATGGTGGTCGAAGCGGACGATGATGCCGCGCTGAGGAGCAAGAGGACAATCGGCCTGCTGCGACAGCTATTTCCCGATGTAACCAAGGTGAGCTTATACGGGTTCGCGTGACTTTAGTTTTTTTATCGTACTTTTTTCATTATCGATGACCATCGCGTTATTGAAACGTTTGGCGCGATCTAAAATCTCCTGAACGATCATTTTCCTCTGAATAGCAGCTATTTTCAAATGATAAACAGTGTATTTATAAATTAAAATCTAAAAGGTATATTTACAAGTAGTAAATTTTCCGCTAGTGCAATAAGACGGTAAATCTGTACGATAGAGTTCAGTCGACTA
The DNA here is from genome assembly GCA_018906985.1 of Apocrypta bakeri. Taxonomy (NCBI): domain Eukaryota; kingdom Metazoa; phylum Arthropoda; class Insecta; order Hymenoptera; family Pteromalidae; genus Apocrypta; species Apocrypta bakeri. The sequence goes on along the minus strand of JACCIA010000008.1, from coordinate 4,753,157 downwards.
TGTCTCTTACTCTATACTTATAGCTAAATTTACGACTTCATTGTAGTACTTCCTTGTGGGTTATTCAAATCAAAGCTTATACAGCGCTTACTTTTTTAATCCAGAGTGTTATAGAAACTAATCGTAAATTGAGATGAGCTTAACGAACACTCGTAGTACAAATCATCGAGCCTTCAACCGGTCGAGGTAGAAAAATAAATATACGAAGTAATTTTTTTTCGACTTCGGTTTTATCTAGCTGTTCTGCAATAAGCTAGATAAACATGCAAAGAAATAATTAAGGATTTAGACAAAAAAGAAAAACAATTTTTTTGCTCAGAAGCAAGTTTTCACGGAAGGTGACAACGCTGAAACGCCGATAATTACGTAAAATTATTTTCCCTCGAGCGCTGATAAATATTCCTATGTAACGACGTAAAATTTTTATATCTCAATTAACTTTGTCAGCAGGCAGAAAGACGCTCGTAACGTTCTCCAACGACATTATGTTACAAATTCTCGTTTCCCGAAAAATTACGCAATTTCCCTTCATTCCGAGTACAACGTGTAGTCTCGATCTACGTTATTCTACATGTTGTACGTTTAAGTATAAACGTTCAATCCTTGGACAATCAATGCCAATAACGCGACTAACGTCCTCATATTCAAAACAATCGACTCACCTGTGTGAGAGTGCGTTGCGCGTACTCTCTGGATATATGCGATAAGAAAATAAACCAGCCGTTGTTCTTTCTTGCTCCCTCTGTAGCGGCATTCCTGGCGTGAAAGCAGTAGAGATGACGCGTTTCTCGTCTTCGCGACGAGCAGCTACACTTTTGTGAGCACGTTTCGCATAAATATAAATTATACACACAATATACACATGAGCTTGAATACAATTAATCGCCACGCGAGCTCGTTATGCCTTTGATTCGATACTATAAAGCTGCTCGCCTTGCGAAAGCGGAAAACCATATAGTCGACAAAACGCATATATCGGCTTGCACACAAGCCGTCTAGCGAGTATGTCTAGCGATTACGAGACGTTTATCCATAAACATTTGTGGAAATATATTTTATTCGAAGGTAATTATCACCAGTGAATATGGATGGAAAGGATTCGTCGAGCAGAGGATATGCGCAGTTTTTCTTTTGAAGAAAAATGCGAATTAACGTTACATGTACGTGTAGTTGGTTAGCTTCCCTTTTGACCGGATGCCTAATGCGAGGTGTTACGAGTTATCTTCGTGAGCTTCGTATCCGAGAAAAAGTACACGTGAGCACGAATTCAATGAAAACGGTATTCATAGTTATTCTCGAAAAAAAATCTAGTAAATCTTCTTTCTAATAGTTTTTTTATAGCGCTGGAGATTAGTAGCCCATTTGCCACAATCACGTTTAACTAGAAATCTCGATTTCAATGTCTGCGTTAAAAGTCCAATTTACAAGCACGAAGATTGTTAATCGCTATTTTTAAACGCGCTCAATTAGCTAGAAAGTATAGTCTTTTTAAAAATATAGAAAACAAAAATACTTTGTGAGTATCGTTTAGAAGACATTTAAGCCGACGATTAGCCCGTAAACAGGCCGAACGTGGTTCTTCCTTTCTTTCGTCAGCCTTACAGTGAGTGCACCAATGTATATCCGCGTGTGTAAGGATATACAACGTTGCACAGCCGCGTATACTCGCGCACTTGCGGTCATTGCTTCCCCGACTTGGCCGCGGCGTAAAAAGCGTGTCTGCGATCGATAAGGCGCTTAAAATGTGTGTATTATGCGAAATAACTGCGTGCGCGGGCGCGCTTTTCCCTTTCGCGAGAGAGGCGATACTAACTCTCGTATTGTTTTGGCGCGAGTCTAGCGCTTTTATATATATATATATATGTATATATATAACCCGAGAATGTATATTTTTTATTCATTTCCTTTTATACGAAACGTGGATTAGCATCGAGGGAGAATTATTCGCTGGGAGAATATTTTAGCGCCTATTTTCATGTTAAACTGGCGTGAAATTTACGATGTACTTTACCGATTTTTATCGTATTTTCACCTTCTTTTCCTGCCTAGTAATTCTAGCTCACGAAACGCGTAATTGCGACGATGAGCCGAATAATTAACGTAAGAAACAATCAGACTGAAAGACAAGTATAGTAGGGCAAAATCATTTTATTTGCCAATCCTCGCGTACGTCCATGTCAGGCCCGTTAAAAAAACCTTGACATTAATGTATATAATTTCCAATTCAGCGCTCCCGCATTGATCAATCAAAAATCGGTACAATTCAGAAACCGTTAGATCAACGACTATGATACTTATTACGGAGTCGTAGCCGTATCCGATTTCAAAATTCTTTCTAGATATTGACTAAAAGTAATGTTTACCCCAGTTATGTTTGACTTCTATAATAGCATGGCTTTCGAGAGAGGTGTGGCTGCCTAACGTACGTTTCATGAAGAGCTTTTGAAATATTTGCAGATCCGAGGAAAGTGTCTTTTTCTCGGAAACTTTAACTTTAATACATCATTGGATTAGAATTCTAATCTAATTTAGGCATTTTATTAAAAATTCAGCGCAAACTCTGTTTAGAGTTTATTAAGATGGGAATAAGAAAATTTTCACAATGTGTAGTAATTTGAAAAAAATGAATACAGCTAGTATTTACAAAACATGTAAATTCTTCTTTTTCTTTACGCATTCGTCACTTTTCGCGTAACACGCAAAACAAACGACAAAGCTAGAAAAGAACATCTCCATATATTTTCTATCTAACGAACAATCATCATCACCTCTCCATCACGACAAAAGCTTTCTGGAAAAAAGACTCGTCGTGCTTTGGAACTGATCCGCTCGAGTAGCGTCGAAAATATTCATCTGGCTGCACTACTCGACGGTAGTGGTGAATCGGAAAAGAAAATCACGAATCAGCCTGTACTTTTCTAGATAATCGAAGACAAAGTCAACTTGATAATTGGAGAGGTCTTAAAGGTCTTCGGTCCGGTGGTCTTCCAAAGCATCCTCGGTGGCAACAAAAACAACGGTGGTGGCACGAAAAACGACGGCTCTGGTACCACAGTCGAAGCTAAAAACCCCTTCGACGACGATGACGACGATAGCTTTAAGAGCTTCGTTGACGACGATGACTTTTTCGGTAAAGCTAAAGAGGGAGCTAACGGCACGAAAATCTCGTTGGATCTACCGACGATCAGAAGTGACGAGAGCACGACCGTAGACTCGGTTTCAGTTATAATACTAACGAGTGAAAAACCCGAAGAAACGACTCTTTCTGATTCTGAAGATGTAACGTTCAATGCGATACAAGTTTGAGGATGAAATCCGGGTAACTGATTGACCGATATCTCCCACTCATATTGAATTGGAGGAATTCGCGTTTCATTATTCGAATCCTAATCTAGAAAGTATCTACTTTAAGCAGTAACCGGTCACTACAACTTATTCGTGAGTCAATTTTATAACAAAAGATTGCTAAGTAACATTTATACTGTCTTTTGAAAATATACTACGAACATAAATCCAAATTTATTCCAAATTTATTTAGTAATTCCGATCGACACTGATCCGTTTCGATGATAATCAAAATAAATTAAGATAATAAAAGAGATTATTTATTAAAAAATTATGCGTATAAACTAGAAATCAAATCAAACTTACGAAACGAAAGAATCGTTTAATTTTTATTATATAGATATATAATAAATTCTCTGCAAAGATGCCCTTCACAATTTTCGTTTCTTTTTTATATTAAACAATTTTTCTTTTATCTATCACTAGCGAAGTTATTTTAATTTTTTTACCCCACAAATAGAGAAAACTCATTTCTGTACACTCATAATTCTAGAACGTTTTTTCAGCGGTAATATTGCTGTTATGAGCTTATAATTATTTAAAAAAAGTTTAGTATATACCTGCAAGAGAAAAGTTTTCTAAAAATAACGATGATAAATTTAAGTTAGTCATCATTACAATCAGCACATATGAGACAGTCGCGTGACAGACCGTAATGATTAACATAGTATATAATTATTTCTGTGACTTTAATTCTCGTTATTGATAAACTCTATATATAGATAAACTCTAAAACAAGAAACCTTTATAGCTGTTCGTTTTCTCAGGTCACGCTATATTTTCTTTCCATATCGTCATTAGTACTTTGATCTCTTCTTCTAGATTAGACTTCTATTAAATCAATTTCATTTCGTATTCTACTATACCTCATTTAGTTATTTTCTCATTAGTTCCATTATCTGATTCATTAGTATCAGCTGCTAACTCTTATAAGAAAACGATAGATACATATTTTATGTTTACAATTCTTGTTTTTTTTTTCATGTTTTATTTCACTTTAATTCTATCCTTCTTCGTACATCATTCATCGTCTAAATGTTTCCATTCTTTACAGGAACAATTTCGCTTAACAAACAATTAAATCGTTCGAATCTTGATCTTTTCATTTTCTAGACAATGTTGCAAGATTATTCAGAAAGTTAACGTTTTTGCGTTAAACTTTCCTTTCTTACTTATCACCATCCACTTCACACTTATAGCATGACAAACCAAAGTGTACAAGTTTGACCGTAGGCTTAATTGACTATAACAATATATACTAATAACAAAATAGAGTACAATATAGGTAGTAAATTTTTACTTATAATCACACACGATAATCAAACTGCGTTTCCTAATATTAACAATATTAATAAGTTGTAAGATAACCAATGATGCGATCTGTACATTAACTTAGATTAATATTGTCTTTTCTTGGATATTTTGTTTTGTTTAAAATTATTGAATTTGTAAGCACGATAGATCGAAATCTATCACTGGTATATATTAGATGAAAATAAAATTACAGCATTGGCAATTTAACGATTGTAACTTTTTTTACGTTCCTTTTGGAAAATAAAGTTAATAACTTGACAGTGCGGTGAAATTCGTTTTGAGTTAGCTGCGGATTACAGAGCTGACAGTTTGCATTTCTACCACAAGAGAAAATGCTCTTAGCAGTTAAAAATTTCACCGCATTTTATGCTACAACAAAAGCAAGCACGATGCAGAAGAGAAACATCGAAAAGGAGTGACTAAAGGTGTCGTAATCAATTTGAACTAATTTTAAGATAATGGATATCCTGTTCTCCGATTCTAAATACACGTGTGAGTTGCACTGCAGCTTCGGTGGCCAATCAATTTCTGGCGAAACAAAGGATCTTCAAGAACACAACAGATAAATGATGGCGTTCCATGCATGGTCCTGTTGTAACTCAATGTAAAAATCAAATTTTTTTAAGTCTACTACCTCACTATATATATATATATATCTCTGTTTCTAACGATTGTTCGCAAATGTCTTACAAAAAAATGCGACCAGTCTCTTGTCTATGCATATGTTACTTTTCTCACTGCTATCGATGTTATTCATCTCAGTGTCTAATTTCTATTTTTGTACATTGTACTTATTACTGTATTTACATCTACGCTTCTTTTTCGCAAGTCAGATTATACATCCGTTTGCTAATTTAGGAAAATGTTTATCTCATAGCTAACAAGATAATGAGATTTGTATATGTACACATATTAGTAAGATCCTAAACTAGCAAAATTAGATAAGTACTGAAAATTCGCTTATCGTCATGCTCGTTCAGTACCATACGCACATCGTGAAAGTATCGTACGCTACACACGGTGTATCCGTTCCAAACGAGGAATGGACTAGGTTCTGAGACCTCATTTGTTTGTAGGTCTTGGACATTATTCGTTATTGACATTTTTTTTTCTGAAATTGTTTTTTCCAATATCACTTATCAAACGCATGTCGTCATCGTTGCAAGGTTAAAATATGCATCGGCTGACACGAACTATTTTATTTTCCGCATCTCTTTGAATGTGATTAACGTTTTTGTATACCCCTCGCCGATTGCATTGCGCGAGTCGATATTTTTCACTGATGCTAATGTAATCACATCATATTGTTCAAAACATTTACAATATTCATAGTAATAAAATACATATCAATAAATAGACTTTGCAAATATCATACTACTCTTTAAAAATAACATTTGTTTCTTCCTCCACATTTTATGCCACACTATATTTTTACAATTTTTAACGCTTCCACGAATACGAGACATGGCGTGCGAAGTATATGTTTGTTCGCTTTCGCTTCTTAAGTTTGTCATTCATAATCTTAAATTATAATTTCAATGAGTATGAATTGACGCAATCAAGAATATCAAACACTCTGTCACTTAAATGCTTCAAACAATTAATGATTCGAAAGATCATAACAAATCGCCACACCACGAATAAAACTAATTCCACGCTAGACGTAAAGGGGAAAAAAACTAATGTCAAATTTGTCAAATTTACAGGACGTTAATCCAGAGGCTAGCGAAAATAACCAAGTGGTGAGCGAGGCTGAATCCGCAGAACCGCAGAACCAAGCTGAATCTCAAAACAGCGAAGTTCGCGTACAGTTCGCCGATGAGACCCCACAGAGCACGAATGAGGCTGGTGAGGGTGAACTCGCGCCTTTGGACGACATCGAGAGCAACGACGACGAGAATCGCAACAAGAGGTTCCTCAACTTTGGTTTCGGAGCATCGGGTGGTAACGCCGGTGCCGGTGGTGGCAGCGGAGGAGGTTCCGGAAACTTCCTCTTCGACATCATCAGGGTAAGTCTGTCGATTGAGAGAGTTTAAACGTGCTTCGTTTATTTTCTCCATGTATTTGGGCAATTCATTTCAGATATGAGCAAAATTTGATCTATAAAATTGAAAAATTGTCTCCGTCAATCTTTTGATCTGTGATTAACGAAGCAACCATTCCAATTAGTATGCATTGCAATTTTCAAATATACAAAGAAAAGCATTTCGTACAAGTCTCGACAATGTATCGTTATAGAAAACCAGTATTCGACTAAGTAATACTTTTTCAGTCTTCCATTTGAAAGGAAAATCACTCGTTTTACATAGCTTTAGGTTGCGTTGATTCCGTATCTGAAAGATATAATCTTAAGAGAACTCACGCAAGGACGCAAGTTTCATAAGATAGAAAGTTCAAAATTTAAATGGACTAAATGCTGTGTTCAGTAACTGCGTATTATTTACATTGCTCTTTTTCACCGTTTATCACATATAATCTTGTAATTAAGACCACAGGTCTACTACTACACCATAGTCTTTTTTAAGAGCATAAAAAATGTTTATTTGATTAAAAGAACATTTCAATATTTACTTGTTATATATAATTTTTCGTCAAAGTACGCGAAGAAAAGCAGAATATCAGAATATCATCTATTTTCTTATACATTTTTCAACGCTCGATCGCCCTCTGGTGGATCCAATCTTTTACTTTCGCGTCATCGCGAAAAAAAGTTTGCCGATTCACTCGCGATATTATTATAAGCAGATTTCACTTGGCAACATAATGCGCACCTCGCTTTGCACTTTGATTCATTTCTTACGGCGGACATGAAAATATTCCCATAAATCATCGAAATTCTACTTAATTTCCATGCCAAATACATTATCAAGTTAAACAATGAATAGATAATCATGAGGTATAGAGTCTATAATGACTATTCTAGCGATGATATCTACTTCCGCATATTATCCTTGTCACGCAGCAGAAGCAGATCGGCTCTGAACTAGTACGCCCTTGCGCGCTTTTATAGCGATATCAGTGAAAGTGCACTGCCGCAGCGATTCGCGAATGCGCGTCCTTCTCAAGGTTTTTGATCGACTTTATTTTCTATGCAGCTTATTGGCTATAACATAAGTGAAGGAAAAATTTACGAGAAAAAAGAGTCTGCGCGCAAATTCAAATTTATTCAAATTGTATACGCAGCCAAATCTTAAATTCCAGGCATCGATTGTCAAATGCATAGAAAAAGCAGAGTAGATTTTTTTCGACTCGACAAGTAAATGTCGAAAATTTGAGAGGGTCATAAATAAAAAAAATTGTTCTGTTCCCGTGCGTCGAATATACTACTGTGAAAGTAAAATAACTTACGATTTTATAGTCTTATACTTCTATACAACATCAAGTTATGCATGTTAAAAGCTTTTCCTGCCGAAATTATAGGAATCCATGTCTGTTATATCCAATTAGGTTACCTCACAACAAATACTTTTTCCGCGGAACATAATAACTGGTTGATTAAAACGCCTTGAGTACGAGATATTCGCGCATACGCTACCGCCCCTACTGAACGGCATGTGTCACATACTTGAAAGAAAAAATAGACAAAAAGCCTAAGTTAAATAACATCCGTTTAATCATACGTATAAACTAAATAACAATGGACCAGTTCATATTGCCTCGCCTTCGCAGAAAAAAGAAGAAAACCTTGTCGTAGATCGCGGGAAAAATGTTGCTTATCATTCAACAAACTCAACCCACAGAACTTTTAAATCTACAATAATAAACCAGAAAAAACGCAATGAATCAGAAAGATCGGCGCTATCTCGCAATGAGGAAAAAAACGATTTCCAATCAAATATATACACATATAGAATGAAACACACACGTATAGCAGATTTTTCCTGCAGACCGGCCGTCGGCGATTGGCCAAACCACTTTTCGCGTTTTTTTTTCATTCTCTCTCTTTCTTTCTCTCTCTCTCTCTCTCTCTCTCTGCTTATATTGCTCTTATATCGCGGTCTACGCCGCCTTTTACTACGATCTGTGCGACATTCTAAATGCGTCGACGAGCGGCGCAACGAACTCAAGTTGCGGCAGCTAAGCTGCTCGCCGTGTCCGAAAGCGGTCGTAATGTCGCGAACGGAGAAATATTATCAGTCTGTAATTTTTTGTCAATATAGCGTGTCTATTTTTTTTCATACGTCGCAGTCACTTTGCACGAGAGTGTATATTGGGTTAGGAAAATTATACACGTATTTTTCAAAAGAGAGAAAAAATGAAGTACGGTCGTTTTGACGCTGTCGAGGAGTTTTAGTGTCAATCGTTTAATAAATAGCCAGCCGAGTTTTTGCCAGCTCAACTTGAAATTCAGGACTGTACATATGCTATAGTCATTGCGTAATTTTACCAATAAGAGATCTCGTATACTTTGGACGAAAAATTATTTTTAGTCGCGGGGTGCAATTAGCGTTGAAATATATATTTTAGATAGTTCCATATTTCTTGTTCTACTAATTAAATGTTTAAATGGGTAAAGACTAATTTTCTGAGTTTTCGAATCGGTTTAACAACGGTTTGTCCGATATGCGAGTTACTCATTTGTAAAGCATAAAATATTCCTTGACAGAAAAAAAACAAACGAAAGTGTCATTCGCATCGAAAGACATATCGTTGTTGCGAAAAATAGCGAACTCGTGCCTTTCATGCGTGCGGAATGAAAAGACGAGAAAAAGAGGCCTTTTTGTCACGTAAAAATAAGATAAAAAACAAAAGAACACAACAGGTCCGGGTAACTAATAAAATTTTTACAGCTGTCGAGAGACAGCGCGCACGTAACAGTGCTGCAACCTGTGTACATAATCCATACATGCAGTAACAACAAACCCTATCTCATAGACTAAAATGTGTGATAAAAAATGGTTATATTACCATATAACAATGATACTGCAACACGATCGATTTAAAGGAGTGCATATATATGTACACCGTAATAAGAGACCCCGTGAAATATTGATAGTAGTTCCCATATCGAAAATTACCATATCGAGAAATCTCCTTTAAATAATTATATCCATAATTACCATAATTCATTATCTAGCCTTCTTACAGATTTTATATTTATTTAGCGTTATCCCAAAACGACTAAAGAATCCCACATTAAACAACGAATGTAAAAAAGAAAAATTATGAAAATATGCTACCTCCGAAGTGAGGAAAAATCATGAATCTCCATACCCTCAGTCGTTGATAAGCGAGTCGTTGATAAACGAAAGAAAAGAAGGAAAAATAAAAAAAGATCGTAAAGCGTCGCAGACGACATGCGCGAAAGAAAAGCCAGGAAATCGAGTGAGAACAACCTGTCTGTCTCCGTAGCAAGCAGCGGATGGTGCGGCAAGGGCGGCCGGTACGGTGTACCGTGTGGTTGCCGGTACGCAGAGTTTGGGGCTGGGCCTGAGCGCATCGCGCGACGTCGGTCCGGCCCCGCCGATGGCAATGCCTCCAATGATGCCTCCCGCGGCTGGGGCACCGATGATGCCTCCTGCAGCCCCAGCTGCACCTCCCATGATGCCCCCAGGAATGATGCCGCCTCCGGGGATGATGATGCCTGCGGGGACTAACGGCACCGCCATGATGCCACCGGTACGACGAAGCCCTGCAACCTAGTGCAGCTGTGCAACCTTCAACCGTGTGCCCTTTTTATCTTTTTTTTTATTCATTTTATCGGACACAGGTCGCATTCTATTCTCGACCCCATATCGCTCTCTCAAGTATAGATCTAAACTTTATTCTCTTTCAGTGCTATTCCTCGCGTTCTACATGTATATACCCGATATTTATTTCACTTTATCATTTCAGCGCGACTTCGCTATCTAATTGCTTTGCGAGTAAGTAAGTTTTCATTTTTACCGCTCTTCTATTAATATCCTATCTCTGTGTACTCAGATTCGGAAAGTCAAGTTGAGAAAAGTTGAGAAAAGTTGAGAAAAGAAGCACGTGCGTTTTCGCGATGATTCAGTCGATAAAATCGATATTTATTGATCCATTCATATACATAAATAAAGACGCAAGGAAAAGCACTCGAGTCTATCTATTAATTCTGTATACTGACTGTTTTCTTTGAAGCACCTTTCGTGTACATCATTTTTCGCACGTTAACCACACGTAGCCGTTAATTACTTTGTTCGTTGCACCCACTTAATACGAAATCTCACTCGCCTTTAAAAATGCACATCGCACACGCCTCTATGCCTTCAATCACCTTTCTCACTCACTCATTTGTTCATTCGCGCGTCTTGGTGTCTCACGATGCGAATTACTTTATTTCTTGCACTTTCTTCTTATCTGTACTGACTAAAAAAAAGTTTAACGTTCATTTTGATTTATTATTATTTTTTTTTTTTTAATTATTTTCATACATTATTTTTACTTGACTTACTCTACTACTTTGTGCAACCCTTTTTTATGAATCCTTATCACTCGCTCTACAACCCAATGTCTCTCTGCTTTAATATACATAAAACTGTGTTCTAATTCTCAAGACTTCCTTCGTTTTTCAAATAGCATGGTTCCACGTCTCTAATATTTTCCATTACACTGTTGCTTTGAAGTTCAAACGTTTGTAATATTACATTAAAATGAAGCTTTGTGTGTCGTTTGCGCTTGTCTATAAATGCAACGAGGACTTCATTCTGACATTAATTTTTTGTTATCATTAAATTTTTAATACAACAAAAAAGAAGAAAAACTTTTGCTTCGGCTCATTGATCTAACTGCATCTCTTCGTCCCGTTCTCCTTACATATTAAACGAAAATAATTTTATGGTAAAAATTACTAAATTCGAACGTTCATAATGGGGAACGACTGGTATTAGATTACGAGTCGCATAAAGCAGTAATTCATGAGCGTGCACCTTAATTACATTCCTTATTTACATGTTTTGGTAATTTTTACTCTAAAATGTTTTCCTTCATTCATCATCTCCGTGCCTGTCTGCGCTTCCACGTCCTGAATAAAATTGCAACAGTTTATCATCATAGAAAAAAATTCAAAGAATGAATTCCCGATCACGTCCACTTATCACATCCACCAACCACCAACGGTCCCGACGCCACGCCGACTTATCACCGACTATAAAATAACGACGTAATTTGTACCAGGCCAAGAAATATAAGTAGCCTCCCAGTGGCTAATGGTGTATGTGCCACTTCGTGTGCATATGCCATCGATAAAATGGAACGACTTTGTTATTATTTTTATATTTTTTTATCTCCATTTTTTACCGATTACTCCGTGATACATCACTGTCGATTCTCATACTGTTTAGTGGTAACTCGCAATTCATTATCTCTGCACTCTGTATTTCTTAGTGAATATTTATAAGTTGAGTATTTATAAATGTAGTATATATATTATGTAGAGAGTATGTAGATGAAAGAATATATAGAATACTTACAATTTATAATTTAATACATCTGAGTTTGTAATCCGCTGGTAGGCGACGTATACCGCGACGTCGGTTCAAATGATTTTCAATAAATCACTTACGTCAAAAGTTGGAATTTCGTTCGCGGTTGCTTCATCTGCCAGCACAGTAAATATATTTATAATATTTTGTTGTAGTAGTGTAATAAATTCTACGAAACACCTTGGCTCTCGATGAAACGTCGCCAATCGGTCGCAGCATGTCGCGGTGATTTTTTCTTATTTTACACACTTTCTACTATCCAAATGCTCCGTATTAAATCGTTGCTTTTGCCTCATGCTGTGGCCTAAGGGCGTGTCGAGTGGCTCGAATTTGACCAAAACACCACAATATGCGCTGCATAACACCCGTAGATTATTGCGTATACGTATCGAAAATTTGTTCATGCACCTTATTATTTGAATAAACAACAACAGCAGCATCAGCAGCATCAGCAACAACACGAAAAAAAAAAAGTTGCGAAAAGCCAACGAACAAATACTGTAGTCGTATATTGATATGTAAGAGAAAAGATGTTGGGTTTACGCACATAGCATTATATGATGAAAAATGAGCGAGGGCTTTTCTACACACGGGGGCATTTTGATTTTATATAAATAGGTATATTTACCACAATGGGAAATGTCGTATCACGCATATTGTTGCATTGTATTGAGGAGAGTCGTGGCGGCAGGATCTTAGTAGGCTACACCAAAGAATAAAGTATTACCATATTTTTGAAATATTAGTTTTAATAATAATAATAGTAATAATAATATAATATTAATAATAATAAAAAAAGTCGTAGGAGAGGGGAGAGACATTTTTGCGATAAGTTGTAATGTCGCAGTATTGTAATGAGCACCGTAGTGTCGGGAGCGCTGGAGCTGGACGTGGAGATGCAGTGTGCGCACTCTAAATAAATTTCAGTTATAAATAAACGTGTAAACGTATTTTTCCTCCTCATTGGTATCCTTCAGAAGACGATTAAATACAGCACAACGTGTTCGTCGTTCGATCTTAAGCAGACCTCAACAGTGTGTTATTATTATTTACATTTTATTGCCGTGAGCCAAATTTCACATCGCGTTGTTTACATTATTTTTCTTTACTCATTAACCGTATATGTGTGTTTGAAATTGTAAATAACTAATATAAATTTTTGTCTACAGTGTAACATAAAACAAATTTAATTTCTATATCCACAAATATATATACGTTTTTCCATTATTTTCTAAACGAACGTAATTACCTCCTCTTCAAAGTTCACTTGCGATGACTCGTCTACTTCGAAGAAGAAGAAAAAACTCGCAGTTGTGCAGTTGGACGTTCGGTTTGAAAGATTTCGAGTAACGTATTCAAGAGTTTCTGCATGAATATTTGTCAACAATCTTGAAATATTCTATATAAGATCACGATTAACCACACGTGTCTGCATCCCCAAAAATTCTCTGAAGTGTGGACTAACTATTTTTCATTAATTTAGAGTGCGCACCTCATTGTTATGCATTACAAAGCTCTTCTCTCTACCCCCCACCACGACTTTTAGTCCTGCATTGCTTTTTTACAAAATTTATTTATACCAATTCAATCTTGTAATCGTAATTGTTGTCCCTTGAACAAAACGAACAAAAAAGATCAGTCCCAAATCCCAGCTCCTTCGAGGACAAAACAATGGTAGGAAAATAATTTCTATTTATTTTCTCACTCATGTCAAAGTGTATAAATTAAGCTCGCAGAAAGAAGTATTGCTAGAAAAAAGAACGAATGAAGAGCAAAATGAAGTATCGTCGAAAATTTCAAGGAGCTGGGATTTTCTGATCTTGTGGGCAACAGGACCGAATTTGACTAAAATTCTATTTTACAGCTGGTAGCCGGTAGTGGAAGTAGCACGAGCGACCCAGCGGCTGGTGCTCCTACGCCTGGACCCCAAACGGAAGCTGTTCCCGGACCTGTAACCAGGCTCTTCGTCATTGCCAATCGAGGAATTTCCAATCTGATTCAGGATCTTATTCTTGTAAGTCGAACTTCACTACATTATTTTTACATTTCGCGTTCGCGAAGGCGAATTGATTTCACAAGAGAAGTACGCTGCGATTAAATCGAGCATTCTTAACCGTCTTTTCTGCATACTTCTTATGTGCAACGAGCTTAATAAAACGATAAAACGTGAGATAATCGTTAGAGCATTGCCAGTAACGATGCTTAATAATTTTGCGTAACGCGATTCAAATATTCTAATCAAAGCAGATTCTACTGCAGAGCTACCCGACACCGAAAGGAAAAGTTAATTAGAGTTTCTAAACAAATAGTTCAAAGCGCGTGGTGCGATGCGTTTCGTGCCTTAGTAGCAGTACAAATTATGTAAATATTACGCAACGAAAATTCACTTAAAAGTCCAGCCATAAGAATTATTGTTCCCTATTTCGGACTGCACAGCTGCGAAACTATGTGCGTTGCAAAATTTTCGCCAATTTCACATATTTAAGGTTTAACATTTTTAAATGCCGAGAAGAAAGAGCTGAGGAATTATCAAATAAATGAAAGTGAGTTATAACCGTCGGACACTTAATAAACACTTGCGCGTGAGCTAGATTACTTTGACGAGCGCACCCTGTCGTTTTCAACTAACGTTGCCGACAATTCCTTTCTCTTTATGATCTTTTGCTTCTTTTGTCGACGTTATCCTTCGCGATCCGAGATATAATTTCGAAGCTCGTGGAATTAGGATCTGGATGCGTAGCTATTGAGAAATATTTTCCAAATTTGTGTAAGAATAAAGACGTTCTACTGGTTTTATGCTAGTGTTGTTTTATAATTTAACTACGAACATATGAGATTGTAGAGTGAGAGGTAGTAAGAGTAGGTATTAAGCAGTGTTATAGGACTATCGAGCCTTAGCTACGTTTACGTCTTGATTCTATCGGGTTCTGTATCTGTAAAAGACAAAGTGTAGCTTTTCTCAACGCGATCGCAATTGTCAACGAAAAATTATGTACTGAACTCGAACGCCGATCAGTATTAAGTTTCTCGTGAGGTTTTATTACTAGCGCGCGTTAAAACCAAAGTCATTTGGATATCCTGTTTGCACTTACAATCGCGTGCACTTTATTTTCGCGAAAAGCAAAGGAATTCCCAAGGCTATCAGTAATGTATAAAAAAAAGAGCCCAGAAAAAAAATAAAACCCCGTGCATAAAGCTCGTACAAGGTCGAATTTGCATTTAAAATAATTAACCTTCGATCGCCATTAATCAAATAGGTTGGTTCTTACAATGTTAGTCCGAAAACTGCAGTTAAAATTTGATAAAGGCAATAGCGGGTCGTCGACGACATTTTTTCTGCCCAACCTTGCAGAAGTCGTGAGTTCTAAAAAACCGGCTGAAGGCCGTTCAATCAACTGTAGCAGCCAGAAACTTTCATATCATATCGCCGTGGCTGCTGCACACACGTCCTTCTCCCTCTCACTTTCCTTCTCGCGCGCATGCATGCTCTCGAGACAGTTAAAATGAATTATAAAAATAAGGAGAGCAAATACATAGCCGCGTGCGCGCGCGTGTTTGTGTGTGTGTGTATGTGTGTGTGTGTGAATAAATCGCGAGAGACCGGATTTCGATGTATATATATACATGTATACATGTATACATGGGTAGGAGGGGACCGGGTCCGAAAAATTACGTAAGTCTCAGGCGGTGGTTAGCGCTCACCAACTGGAAAGCAAAAATACATCCACGCGATACTTTCTCTACGAAATAGCGAGAGCTACTGCTGTAGACTGGCGATACCTCTATATATAGCTTATGCAAGTCGAGTGCGCGAATGTCCGCAAGATCCCGAAGTGGGTGTATATTATCCAGTAATTCGTATTTATATATAATATATTCGTCTAGAGATTTTTGGTATTTTTGTGGCCGCGCTATGGGAAGATGACGATTGCGGAAATTATTAACTGATCACTGTTATTATTCGTTGTCAATGTATTCGTTCTATTGCATTGTGTCGGTAGTTATTCACTTAGCATTGCCTTGATTTAAAGCGTAGTTAAAATTAATTTTGGGGTATAAGTCGAGATCGTTTTATAGAGGCTCAAATTATCATTTCTAGTGCTGCTGCTATCGAGGCATCGACTACTGCAGCGTTTGCAATGGGACAATAGCTGTCGATACAAATTTTTTAGAACAAATTCATGGCAGACAATTAAATGTAAGAGCTGATCGGTCCGTTGAATTCGGTTATGCAAGCTTTGCGGCTTAAGCATTACAACATACTTTCAATAAAAATGTCTTAATCTCTCATGAAGGGTCTTCGATGCGTGCGTTTTTCTACTGTCCTTACGATAAAAAAGATCACTTAGCTTTACCGAAATTTCGACGAATAATAGCATTTTCTTTTCCAACTGTGAGCAGCACATGCGAAATCTGCACTTAAGCAATATAGTCTCATAACGATTTTCTTTTTCTCCGAATGTATTGTGTGTCTTAAGAGTGATGGGCGTGATCGGAATACGTACACCGCGCTTTGCTCTTTTAAAGCAATTCAATCGAACATTAATACGAAAAAGGATAGTAGCATTGCAGGAGTTATGCGAAATCTCGAAGTAGATCGCTGAAACCACGAATGGGGATTTTTTCCCTCTGTTCTAAAGTTATTTAATAAGTAAATGTCGCCATAAATTTAGAAAACGATACTGCATCACGGCATCGCGTAACAAGTTTCCGCAACAGTCGAGCTTCTGTTTCTCACCGTAATTCTATTCGTGTCTCGTACAATTAATAAAATAAACATGGATCGTTCAGAGGAGTTAGCTTTGTAAACCTTGTAAAAAAAGTGCAACTTCCTTTTGAATTTACATCGGTCGCTGTTCTCCAAGCATAATTCGATTTAATCGTTGTCTTAAAAATTCTATTGCTTTGGCTTTTCGCGCTGCACACAACGCAACGGTGCACAATCGCATGCATAATTTCTTCTCCGCGGCGTATTCCGAGCGGATACTTACCGTCGACTTTTCTTTTGCCACCGGAAAACCGCTGATCTTCCTTCCGTGTGTAAAAATGGAAAGTAAATCGACCGTTGACCGGGAAAATCCATAAATATCGTCGAATCGTTAATCGCTGCGACATATTTTCTCGTTAAAATTCTCATTAAAGTATATTTTGTACAGTAAACAAATTTCTTCTTTAAAAAAATGCATTTGTGAAAGAATTGCTTTGTTGAACGAAGACAATATTTACCTGAATTGAAAGACAATATTTTGGCTTTGAAATATATTTATTTTAAACCAAAATGACTTTGAGTAAAACATTGCTAATAGTATACAAATAAATATTCGGGTTGGGTACATTGAACAAAGAAAGTATATTTAAATAAATATTTACTATTTACATTCAAATAAATATAAGAATTCGAGCCAAACACATATTCCAACTCTAGGACTATCGAGAGAAATGATTTTTCGAATGAACGAAATTTTCCTATCAATTGTTTTGAGATTAGAATGTAATAAAGAGATAATAACTCGACGACTAGACTATATATAATATAGTCCTCGACTTTATATAATCTATTAGAGACGCGCAAAATTACTAGCTGAGAAAATAGACTCATTAGTAGAAGCGAAAGAATTCTCAACTGATGAACAGACGAGTGCATATATGTAATTTATCGCGTTTCCTATGATTTGCTCTAATTTCTTCTCTCGTGCCTCTCTCGCTACTCAGTGTTTTTGTCTGGAAAATCTGTTCCGGCTTATGACGATGTTTAACTGAAACGACTTCCTTCTGCATTTTTTTCGCATCTTCCTTTTCAGTGGAAAAATTATGCTATCGTTAATGTGCGTTTATTCACTGCTTTCATTCGCTAATTTGATATTATATATAATATTTGATATTTGTGTACGTGTAATTGTATACATAGGTATGATTATGCATTGAGATATTAGGAAATAAAAGTCAGCTTTATATCTATCGCTATTCTATTTCGACAGTCATTTATCGAACCTTTGTGAAATCAATCGCTTTATGCAGATTATTGCATATTAAAGTGTCTTTATTGTGTAAAATATCTTGTAGAAGGTATATCCTTCTAATATATAATTAAGGATATAAATTGCGTATATTACTTTGATAGCGAAAGTTCAAAGAATAATATACTAATATACTCTCTAGAAGAAGTGTATTAAATTAAAAAATGTAACAACATAATGAGATTGATTTAATAAATGTAAAACGTAAATTTTCAGCGTCTGGCCGCAACGAGCGAGCGTATCGTCAACTTCAAGGCGCGACTCATCACCTCCATCATCTAGAGAGCAAAGTCACCGACCAGATCAAATCCACGAAAGCTTATAGGCGAATGATTAGAAGATCCACGAGAGAAAAAGCAAATAGGCGAGGAGAGCAGAGTGTTTCCGTACACGTCACGGGAGCCAATGAGACAGAAATTTTCCATAACGAAAATAAAAAATGAGTGTCTCGTCTCCCTTCCACCTCCAACCCTCTTTCCCCTTCGAATGCTGTAGGAGAGCGGACCACGGGAACGACGTCAGCAACGTCGTGCACGAGGATAATTTTTAATTATTCACTTATTATTAGTATGTGGGAAGGATTGACCTTCCCGAATTCGCAATAGAAGGCGAGCGCGACGTTGCTCCTTGTGCCCGCGAGATCCAGTCGAGGAGAATAATTTGTTGTGAGATAAAGAGTGTGTGAGAAAGTGAGAATTAATCGAGGACAATGGGTACCTCGAAAATCTATTTTCCCCCTTCTATTTCTTTTTGTAAATTATATTATTAATATCTCTGACTTACATTTTATCGACTCGCTGTGCTTCTCTACTTCTATAATTTCTCGCGTATTCGAGTTTTTGTTGTTACGAGCTTTTGATAAATTATCGGGAAAACTACACTGCTTATTGTTTGTCTATTTTTGTACGCGAGTTTTCCCAACTTTGTTTGGTTATTTCTATTTATGCATTAGTTTATTTTCAACAAAAAAAAAATTTGTTTCTATTGTTTGTCATAAAGATCAAATGCGCGATTAATATTCCTCTCTTTCCATTACAGAAACTATCTACTAATAAATCTTGAATTTTTGTTCTTCCCTAGTTTGTTGCATACTCAATCGGATCGTTTGAAAATTTGTATTCAATTCTCTTTGCATTTCTCTACGTTTCTATTGCTTTGCTTTTTGTCGCATTTATATGATTTTCTGCTGGTTGAAAATTTCAAGCGATTCGACAAGTCTCGTGAGAAAGAACCAACTTTGCGTATGCAACTTCGTGAATAACTAATATAACTGCCTTCTTCTATTTTACATAATTATAAATTGAATCGTGCGCGCGAATAAAGCGCGAAAAATCTTGTATATAGTCCCGCTTTCGCATGCAAACACAGTGCCAGGCGTTGATGGTTTGTTAAACGAGACACAACGAAGACGAATATTTTTTGTCACACTTCTGAACGTCGTTGAGAAGAGAATCGATGCATTTCAAATGAATATATACGGAGAAAGTTCTTTCGAAATTGTAATATCCCACGGAGTTACACAGTTTTTTTATTACATGCTAAATAAATCATATTATTTTTTAATAAAAATAAACTTGGAAAATCACGAACGTCCCATGAATTTAACGTAAAGTATTATTTTTTCAAAGTTTTCACATAAACGACTTTTGCTTCTCCGATATGACAAACTGAAACAGAAAATTCCTGTGGTTATGTTTTATATTAAACGTAATATAAATAAACATTAGAACACATTAGAAAATATAATTTTCATTCATAAAACATATCTTCTGAGTAAACAGAATTTTTCTCGTAAACCTTGAATTATACTGATGTGAAAAGCATGCGGATAAAAATATTTATAGAATTGATGATTTACATGTGCTCAAAATTTGTCCAGAATAAAATAACAATGTTCATTCAATAAGGGTTTTCGTTTTATATTGTAAAGTTTGTCAAATTCATGTAGTTATTTTATATACTTGTGTCTTGAGAATCGAAATATAGGTTATCGTCTCTTTGAATGGAATAGCATGGCAAAGGATAATCATGTATGAAAAGTTTCATGTACATCAACTTTGTTACTTTGTAGTGTAAATAAATTTTATTACGATAAGAACAATTTTTTCGTTTTATTTTAGTGTAGAAATTACACAGAAATCCGAAAATTCTTATTTCAAATTTGTTTACGACGCATATATTTACCTATTAATTCCATTACGATTTGGCTTAATGTGCTATAAATTGTAAGAACATTAACATCGTGATAAGTAATTTCGTAGTACAGTTTATATATAAATATATATCTTCCATATAAAAATATTTACTTTCATTTTACAAAAATTTATTAAAGCCGTAAAAATGTAATGGTTACAGTATATATCATTTATAATTACATCTATACCAATGCAAAAAATCGATATACGATTTAAAAAGTCTTTCAAAGATACGTGAAATTTGAGTTTTTAATACTTATTTACGGTTACCGTTTCGTTAAATTATCGAGATTTACGAATAGACATTTTGATTTCGTAAATCTTTTGAGAATATTTACTGTATTGCAATATTCGTACGCAATTTTGTAGACCTTGTCGTTGTTATCTTACTTGCAGGTCTTTGTATTCGAGTACATTATTGTCAATAAATGTGTAACATCACTTTATTATTTTCATTTATCATATATGATCTTGTGCTCAACGTTGGTATCATAATGATAGTCGTTTGTTCGATATGATGAAATATTTTTTCAAAATAGTACTATTAGAATAAATAATACAAAATGTGACTTTTCAATTCCATTAGTTTTTTAGTCGATACAGTCATATCAATAAATCGTATCAGTAAAGTATTATAAAAACTCGAATGATATACGTATACATCGTTGAATGTAATATTATACGAAAAATGAATTATATACAAATTTCGTAATTATAACAGAACTATAACTATAAAATACTCATCTTCTCATTTGACTTCACCGTTAAAACTAACACACGCGACAGAACAGCTGCTGCTACTGCGACGCGGAAGTGATTGTTATTCCGTTATCCCGTTAGGAAACGAAAAGATCGTCTTCATCGTAGCAAGAGCCCCATCGGTGGTGCTATGGTGGTGATACCAAAGGCGGTTCAGGCTCCTCTGGTTCTCCGACGTATACGGGGTCTCCTAGATGAACGATCCCATTAGGACTACGAAGACCAAGATGTATCCCCATCACTGGACTGCCCAAAGTATGAGGTCGTATTTCAGGATCGGTAATTTCTCGGTACCTAAAAACATCATTTTTTCAGTACAACACAATTGTGTATTCTCAGTATTTTTGACCTCCTGCTCTTCCGTACAAAAAAAAAAGTTTACAACTTTTAAGAAAACGTATCTTTTCAATAATTACTGTTGTAAATATTTTCCTAGGACTATTCGAAGAAATAATTTTTTCAGTGTAAGTTTCAAACCCAGCATTATAAATTATCTGCTCATCGCAGTGCATACTCACTTCCTCAGTGTCTTCAGTGGCTCGATCTTGGGATTTTTCTTGCCGGTCTCAGGGTCAACGGTCGTGAAAATACAACGTGTACACGGCTTGACATTGCGAAAAACGACATTTCCGATTTTGATCCAATCCCAAGTATCCTCTTCAAGAGGCTCGGCACCTTTTACAACAAAGTTCGGCCTGAAATTCAATGGTGTCACCGGATCTTCCAATCGAGTGTTCAGATCAGCGATTGACGCCTCATTTTCTAGTGTGTAACTCGTGGCGTCTGGATACGCACCCTATATAATGTTTATTATTTAGACTTAAGCCACTGTAAGAAACCACTGTAGGAAACTATGAAATAAATGTTCCTAATGCGTTTGAAAGAAGCAGTAAGTGATAAAGCAGACCCAAATGAAATAATTCTCGAGATAAGCAAGAAAGGATGTACGAGACCGTACACGTGCAATTACTGTTGATCCAGCGGAAAGTATTCCTGTGGCGTGAGAAAAAAATTATCTCGCTTCGTAACTCTCACGCCCCTTTATATACGCGACTGCAACATTCGAATGTACTTCTACTGGCATAATCCTCCATTATCGCGAAGTGGGAAAGAATTAAAATGGAATATTTCTTCCACGCGAACATTAGACATGCTTTCGAGCTGTTTTAGTAAACTCGTCTTTGAAAGCTAATATTATAACATCGTACATATATATTATACAGCTTTGTGAATTCTACTTTTCCTTTCCGCGAAATGGCGATAAATTAGCAAGCTAATGAGATTTTTATTTCGGTTATTATAATTGAAAAGAATGATTCCATCGAGAAACTTACCGCATCTCTACTCTCGGTGAGCGGAAATAGTTGATTTTTGCTTCGTACATCGCGCGTAGGTTTGTCCAGTGGATAATACACCAGTCTCAGGCCTGTATCCTCCTGAAGCAAGAAGCGAGAAAGCCAACGAGCGACTTCTTCACCGCAGTCGCATGCAGCCACAGCTTGTCCCCATACGGCCGCTCGAAAACGACCTCGTAAACGCGCCAAGTCTACGGATACGGACATCATACCTGGAGCTTTCAGAGTTAACACCGAACCGGCGACGCTTGGTGATACCTATATATGGATTCATTGATCATACTTCAAAAGGTGTGACTTCGATTTAACTTTATATTATTATTTCGAATTCGCATTAACTTGCTTTATTAATTCGTTCATTTACAAATCATATGCTCGAAAATATTCATGTCACTTTCAAAGAAATTCCTTTAAGCGTTTCACGGAACGAGTCGCGGTTTCAAGCGAACGTTTGTCAAAAGCCAATATTGATATTATTTCCTATTTTCTTCGAGTTATTTATGAATTAAAAAATCAATTGAACTCATTGAGTTTATCTTATTGAGCAGCGAGATCAAGAGCGACCGTTCAAGAGAAATACGCAAAAATGAATGCGTTAGCTTAGAGATAGATTGCGGTATAAATATCCTCAGAATCAGATTCAGATTCAATGCAATTATTATAAACTCAAAATAAACTTTTATAGACAAAATATTTACGTTATTTTCAATTCAAAATTTGCATTTTTTATTTAATAAATTATCTTGGATTATTTAAATAATCAATACATACTGTCAAATAGTGAATGATCG
Source organism: Apocrypta bakeri (assembly GCA_018906985.1). Taxonomy (NCBI): domain Eukaryota; kingdom Metazoa; phylum Arthropoda; class Insecta; order Hymenoptera; family Pteromalidae; genus Apocrypta; species Apocrypta bakeri. The sequence goes on along the minus strand of JACCIA010000008.1, from coordinate 4,729,936 downwards.
CTATTTCAGATGTAAGAAATACATTTACATAGAATTTTTTCCCTTTGAAAATGTAGTTAAAGCCTGTCATACGCTAGAAGAGAATCGAGCAATAAATTTAGCATAACAGTTCGTCCATCGTGCTGACTTCCTACTTCTCCGTAGCTCTGCCACCTGTTCTTCTCGTCGAAAGATAAAAAGTGGGCCGCGAAGAGGAGCAGTAGACAAATAAATAAAAGGACGATTGCAGCCGTCTTAAACCTTAGCGGTACACGCTACCGCTAAGGTTTAAGACTCGCCAGCCGCTCTATTCAACAGCCCGTAAAAATCTATTCTCTCGTATACTGTATATCGTAGCAGTACACCTGTGCGAAAGAAAAAAATATCGACCGAGAGACCGGACGACTATACGATTACAATGCACATCGATCAACCGGCCGGATCTCTTTTAGACCGGCATTTTTCGAATTAGTTTGTAATTCTAATCGCTCTAATTGCTGAGCCAACAGGCTCCGAGATTCCTTGTATATATTGTTTCTGTGTTTGAATACACGCACCGAGTTGAAATAAAATTTCTGTAAAACACGACTTTTTACGTGTCAAAACGATGTACTGCGATTTGAGACAGAAATGCTCGAATTATAAAACTGTGCTTTTGTAATTCTTGTTTATTATTTGGTAATTGAGCCCAATGAAAAGTGTACAATCCATTCGAATGCGCAACAACGCAGTATTTCAAACAAAACGTTCTTTATCATCCGCCGAGATCATTTATCTTTTCCAGACCAAAAAAAAATGTTATCTCTCTATTCAAATATTAAATCCGAGTATAATTAACGTTAATTCGCATTTGTATTAATAAAATAAAAACAAAATAACATAGTGTGTGAATAGAAATCTAAATAATTACGCCAGTCCTGCAGCGAAAACCAAAGTATTTGATTGCAAAAAATAATTTCTTTGAGTAGTCGTGGTAAATTGTTTACTTCAATCTTTTCGTACAAAAAAATTACTTACTAAATGTTGCTTTCGAATTCGAGCAAATACTTTCAATTGACGAGCAATTTTTTTAATAAATAAATTTTCTTGGAAATAGCAACCTTATTGCAGTATACTCGCTTGTACAACAAATCGGCTTTGCACATTAGAAAGATAAAAGAAAATAAATAAAAGGAAAATTGCAAATAAGGAAGGAAAAAATGATCTCACCTGAACCATCCTTGGCATCTGGCGACCAGTAACAAACTGACCATCCAGATCAATGACCATCAGTGTCCTGTCCCTTAACCATCCCGACTTGAGTCCAAGCATTGTGCACTCCATGAAGTTGATCCGGATAGGTCCTAGGGATTTAACCGGAAAGCAGATAAGGTCACTGAGCTCGCCAACCTTGCGCCACTTTGACGGTGGCCGGTGACGCTGACCTCTTGTCCACCACCACCAGACGAAGAAGACAGCGGTGCCGGCGCCAGCTACCGCTGCGCTCACGTACGCCAATCTCGTCCTGTCTACAAGTGTGCATAAAGAAACAATTTTTTTATTTTTTTCGCATTGAGTTTTCCTCGATGTTGGCGAAGAGACGAAAGGTTGTCTCGATACTAGTCGTGCATTCCGAAATCCATTATTACTTCCGATCCCATTGCGATATATCTATTTACGGGAACAGTTACGTATACAATTACGGGTCATTACGGTTTGCTAAAAGGAGAGCGTTTCGTAGCGGATACCTCGGCTACCTGTCAATCAAACTCATTCATAAGACCAAGTTAAGTAGGTAATGGGCTTATACGCGAAGCTGATAACGGAGCTAAAAACAATTTGCACTCGACTGTTCTAATCGCTGTTGCAACACTCCGAATTGTTTACTATGTAAGAGTTGAAAAAATTAACGACAACTACATACTATTTGCTATGCATATCTTTTTACTTATCGAAATACGTGAAAAACGACTGACCTGAAAATGATAATACAGCCGACAGATAACAAGAAACTTAAGTGAACGATCAAGTGGTAGTTTTAAATTAAATAATAATCTTATCGAGTAACTGAAAAAATCTAATAATAAGTCTAATAATAAGTCTAATATTTCGCATCGAAATTTCATTTGTTTAAATTGTTGAAATGAACAAGTGAAAATTTAGTCACGTTCTATAAATACTTGAATGAAACGCGATCCCTACCAACGCTATAATAATATTGTACATGCACCAGCATGTATATAGTTGGTGAAATCGATCCATTGGCAGACGCAGCAATTGTAGCGAGCTGCGTTTCATGGTTTGTGGAGCGAAAAGAAATATTAAAGGAATATTATTTAGAATCCACATTTAGTCACAATTAATTATAATTTTTATCTAATAACACATTTAGCTGGTTACTCGCTTAGCAACAAGCGTGCATTAGTAATAATAGGTCAATTCGTTAATCGTTTTGTATTTTTTATGCGAAAAATAACATTGAAAAAATGTTGTCAAGACTCACCCATGACAAACCGAATTTCCAACTCTACGTCAAGACTGTATTTTGAAAATTTAAAGGGGCCTCGTAAAGAGTGCAGAATTTCTTCACTGAGCTCGGTGTCTACTGGGCGGCTCGATAAATTTCCAAGCGGATCGGAAGCCGGCCGCTGAAGCACTGCCCCGAGGCCCCCGAGCCCCGAGAAGCACAGAAGGCGCGCGCACACTGTTTTCTCCCCCTCTCTCTCTCACTCTCTCTCACTCTATCTCACTCTATCTCGCTCTCGCTCTCGCTCTCGCTCTCTTATTCTTCACGCCCTTCTTCCATAAAAACGAGAAAAAAACGACTATTCTATTTCTTCGCGGATTCCTTCTTGCAGGAAAATGTCCGAAGAGCTCTTCCTTCGTCGATTTCTTCTTTTAACTGCTATGAAATAAGAGCCAAAGTACCGTTCGCTCCGCGTCGCACGTGCGCTAACTTTGGAGTTTACGCGGACGACTAGGACTACGAGAACGAGACTGAATAATACGTGTATGCACACCGCGCACACACACATGCGTATACATATGCGTATATAAGTATATTGTGCGCATGCACGCGTGAAAAAGATGCTTGTAAGTCTGGTACATTATGCAGGTATAAGGTATAACAGTCGATGTGGAGAATATTCTGAGCGAGCACTGGACTAGTACTTTTTTATGCGCTTTTTGACTTAACGTTTTACGACACTGATGCAAGCCTCTTCTTGGTTATAACTTATAGATATATGAAGAAACTATGAGGGCTCGTTAGAAACTGTCGAGGTGCTTATATTTTTCTTCTACGTTTCAATTTGTCAATCGGTACGTTTTCATCCGTTTTTTCTTCGGTGTTACTCGCTTCAACACAAGTGCAAACAATTCGTTTACAGTTTTGTTTTTAATGCTGAAATACTGCAAGATAATATGCATTCTAACAATACTTGGTTTTTTGTTCAAATAGAACTAGAGTGAATGAAGTTTGTACAATAAAAAGAGAACTTGCTTTGAACATGTGAAACAGCCAAACATTCACTATTCTGGATTTGATTATTTACCATTCCGACAGGGATTTATTTCAGAATTCTTGATTATGAAATCAATTATTATTATTACTGACTATAAGTTCATATGCTTTGATAAAAATGCTTTTACGATTTGTCCAATATCTGCACTTATTCGAAGAATTTTCAAAAGAGTGATTCGAAGAGTTTATCAAAAGTGCACAATGACTTATTGACATACCTTTCATAGAATTAGTACTCAATAACATTCAATATCGGTGACTCTGTAACGCATTATATTGGTCTATATGCAAGATCGGGATTAACGCTAATACTAATAATATGAAATATGCCTCTAACGTACGGAAAACGGAAACAGAAACCTGACAAATTATACTTTTCTCCACATCAATCATAAGGGAACAATTGCGCTATGAAAGACGGTAGTACCGATAACTTTATAGACGATACTTTTATTTATAAAAGAATGATATTTTTTATAACTGATGATCGTGGATAACTTAAAATTCTTCTCTGCCTTACAATATTACCCGCGAAGACTATCCAGATATTCATTGAAATCGTCGCTGCCAATTAAATCTTTTTATCTTCCAAGGCATTCTTACATCCGATTTATCAAATTAAATGTCTCGAGAAAGATAATATTTTTTCCGAAACTTCTATGACTTAAATTATCGAGCGAATTCATTTATCACTAAATTTTACATTTCTTCGCATTCTGAGTTGTTTTATAAATATATTTATTAATTAGTAAATGTTAACTTTCTTGTACAAAAAACATAGCAAATTCCGATAGTAATAATAATAGTAGATTAGTTTCTTACAAATAAAGTATAGCGATGGAAATTCCTGTAGCTGAAATTGAGCAATCATGACATTTTTTCGTTCAAATCACAGGTAATCGAGTTACCTAAGACTCGTATCGGTAGCGACATCGATGCAATTAAAAATAATCAATTAAGATATATCGGGATCAGCTTGTACCGATAAATTTGAAACCTACATAACCGACGCTAGCAATCGCTTAGATTAAACGCTAAATTGCTCCACAATGAATTCTCCGTCTCTGTTTTAATATATAAGATATGCGTTATATGTATATATAAACATGAGCGTACTCAATAGTTGTTATGAAAGAATAATATTTCAAACAACGTTGATTGTCATATTCTTGTCATATTCTTGTCATATTCAGGAGTCATACAATGTTTAAGCACTTGTCGCTCCTTCTATATTTTCCAGCTTTATTCGTTCGATTAAGCGGTAACCATAAATTAATAAAAAGACTAATTATTTATTTACGTTATTAAGCGGCCTTGACTATATTATTTTTCCAGTATTTACTATAATCAGAGCTATAATGTACTATAATGTACTACTATAATAAATATAATATACATATATTTATTTAAAGTAGCATGTCGGGTTCGTGAAAAATCCACTAGAGGCGCGACCATAGCTTAAACATGAATAACACAGGATAAGCTGTCTTCGCGAACTTGAAGTTCGAGTTTGAGATAATCAGCCAACCTGGTGTCGAGACACACTTTGTTTTCGTAACGTAGAAAGTGGGTGTTTTTCAATATCGTCAACAGATCTCCGATGCGATATAATGCAACAGATCCGTTAAATTTTACCCTATTCAAGGCTAAACTGGAAAATTGCGACGTTACTTTGTTATTGTGACTGAGTATTGGTGACTGCGTCAATTAAGGTGAGTCATTTGAACTCTGGTTTCTATCATTTTTCGAGCATTGAAGTGTTTCGACTTTGTCAAATGCAATGTGACGATTGCCTGCGAATCGTACGAATAAAAATAAATTCCGATAATGGAACACGATTTCTAAGCAACATTTCTAACCTCATTGATCTCCAATGATTTATTGTTAGTAATTATTTCGTGACGTCACAGTTTAAATTTCTTTTGTTCTTAGCTACTGTTACTCTTTAATAAAACTAACAATTAGTGCACTTCATTTTAAGTTTTAATTTCCTTTCATTCTATCTCTCCATTGAATTAGATTTCAATTCTTATGTTCGCACACAAGAACTGAAAAAAAGATGTATCTGTAATACTTGTTTCAATAAGAATTTTAATTTCTTTTCTGCTATAGTATGAAATTTTTCAAGTATACTTTTGCTTTGAATTTACACATTAAATACATCAACTCTAAAAGATAACCTTTTGTTAATAAAGTGCTTTCATAATGCATCATTCAATAAAACCACTGTAATCTCTTGCAGTAAACATTTTTATCATTCGACAAGCATGTTGATGTACGTATTCAAAATTCAAATATTACATCAGAATAACTTACTGTTCCAGGAGCAATCATGCCGCTGTTATACAGTGTTGTTGCAAGGGGAACAATCGTTCTTGCAAAACATGCTGCATGTGCTGGAAATTTTGAAGAAGTAACAAAACAGATTCTGGACAAAATACCACCTCAAAATGAGAAAATGACTTATTCACAGGGACCCTATTTGTTCCATTATGTGTGTGAAGATAGAATTATTTACATGTGCATAACAGATGATGTAAGTTTATAAAGAACATTGTTTTAATATATATACTGATATCAGTACGTGAACGTCAATATTAGTCATGTACATAATATCTATTTTAAAAATATTACGCAATGAAAATTTATCCAATATTGATATTTATGACCTTATCACTTAAATCCTGTTTTCCTTTTTTTGATTATATAAATAAACATAGTACTTATAATGTTTACATAATAATTTACACACATATTTTCTAGCTTTGTATCATAAAAGTTTCTGATTTTGATTTTATATGGAAACAAATTTACTGGGATTTCCAGTTGCAAAATATCATCGTGGTAGCACTAAGGAATTAAAATTAAATCAAATTTTTCAATTAATTTAACAGGATTTCCAAAGATCGAGGGCATTTCTTTATTTAAACGAAATAAAAAGAAGATTTCGAACAATGTATGGCGATGGGGCATTAACTGCATTGGCATATGCTATGAATACAGAATTCGAGCGAATTTTAGCTAATGAAATGGTATGTACACTTTCTCCATTTCCATTCTCTAATTATTTTATAATCTGAAATAAATATCTTATGAAATTTTCAGAAACTGTATAGCGAGTCAAAGGATTTAGATACAATTTCAAAGGTTCATGGAGAATTAGATGAATTAAAAGATATTATGGTAAAAAATATTGATAATTTAGCAATGAGAGGAGAACGTTTGGAATTGCTTGTGAATAAAACAGAAAACTTAAGTAACAACGTGAGTCATTCCCTTCTTTTTATAATTTTTGACGTTATGGAATTGTAATAATTTTACGTTGGATCTCATTACAGTCGGTAACATTCAGGAAATCTAGCCGTAATCTTGCTCGGTCACTTTTTTGGAAAAATGTTAAGATGTATGTAATTCTTGGTGTTGCCTTAATTGTAAGTAGTTTGATCGACTTTAAATTTTAAAACGACCATAAGGTTTCTATTACAATCTGTTCTTATTACAGCTTGTAATCTACGTAATCCTCGCCATCTCCTGCGGTGGACTCGGGTTACCTAAATGTGTTGCAAGCAACTAAGATTTCTACGTACAGCCAAACGGCGTTACATTTCTTAAATATTTTTAATATTGTTTATGATTTCTCGCTTATATTATCAGAAATAATGTGAAATCATTATCTCCAGTATGACACAGAAAATATATTAGCATTCTGAAGCATGCATATAATGTTGTAATGACATAAGGGAAGAACTACAAAATTATTCCAAGCGAGAGAAAGAAAGTTTGTAAATATGTTATTCAGTACGTAGCAGTAAGAAAAACTCTTTAAATGCCAAGTTCATTCGTTAAACAATTGAACTATGACTAGAATATATTTTTTATTATTCTTTTTTAATATTGTATAAGAGAAAATCTTTTAAATCTGAAGTTCATTTGTTCTCGTCAGTTTCGGTTAATATTGATAAAAATTGTGTGTACATATATTTATTTTTCTGATCAAAGTTGTACCTTTAATTTTCAATTAATATCGTCGAAATAATTGTAACTTGTTATTATTATTAAAATTTATTTAGCCATTGAAAATTTAGTGTAATTCATCCATGTAATAAAAATGATAAATCTAGCAGTTTTTGTAAAACATGAAATTACTTATTACATATCACAAATTCTATTATTTTGAATAAACAGCAGCATATAAACATCAAATATCTTAACTTATTAAGTGACTAGCTTTATGCCATCAGTTAATTTATTTTTCTTTTTATTTTATATTTACTTTACAAGCGAACTAGAAGACTTTTGAAAAGCGGTAATTTTCAAGCAGAGAAAGTAATCAAGACAATTTGAAAAAACTAGCGGCATCGGTTTCTCGAGTGTTAACGCTAATTAACCGAAGACAAAAGCTGAAAAACAAAGGAAAAAGCTCGACGAGTGATCGAACCAATCGGCTTTGGGAGATTTATCAAGACGAGTCGCGCGCCACACCGCCTTTACGCGCCATTAGTCGCCAGTGAAGCAGCCACGTAACACGCAGACTCTGCGGAATATATACCTCTCGAGGAGTGTACGATCAAGAACAGAGGCGCTTTACGCCGTTCGCTCCAAGGGTAGCGCATGCCCCGATGTGCAGCCCCCTTTTGCCTCTCTACTGATGCTGAGCTCTAGTGTTATGGCTTTCAGGTCTGTATACACATAGAGCTTGCACCCGCAGCTTGCGAACTTGCGATAAACTTTCACTTTTTCTACTGAAGTCTAGACTCGACCAAAAGTATTAATCGACCAATGTAATTGTTAGACGAAAAAGAAAATTTCTTTCATTCGAAAATATTTACTCTAATCCAATGATTATATATTTTTGTTTCAAATGTAAATTTACTTTCAATATTAATTTGAATTACAGTAAATATTTGTTTAGATATTAGATACACTGATTCGTTAATGGTATGACTTTTTTTTGACTCCTGATAAATATATATAGAATTGAAAAATTAATTTTAATATGGTTAACTAATTACGTCAATGTCATATTCATATAAAAGTACTTATCGATCTTCGAACAATAATTTTATGCACTCGAACAAATTTTTATTTCTAAACAGTAAGTAATAGAAATAAGTTTACTTAAAAATTTAAGTGAATATACTCTTCTTTGAAAAACGATATATTTTAACATTTAACGATAAATTTCTTTCAAGACCCGAAGTTTATTTTAGTATGAACACTAAATAAGAATAGACACTGACTTCGTTGATAAGAGACGTTTCATTTTCTCCTGAAATCCAATCAATACTAAATAAAAAGCGAACAACGCTTGATTCTCTCCTTTCGTTCCATCCTACCGCCATATACCTATGCTCTTTTAGTATGGAAAAAGAAGAAAAACCGAGCAGCGCTCGACGCAGTAACTTTGTTCTCCTTCGTTATTTATGTGAAACTGTCGTATACCTCTCTTTCGGTACATCGAAGGGCTTGAATTGCAAATCCCGTGTGACGGGGACGAAGTTTTTCCTCTGTCTTTTTTATCTCCAGCCCTTTTCTCGTTGCTTCTCTTCTCTCCGCGTAACGTAGTGTCTTGTGAAATTCCAAGGACTGCAGGAGGTTTTGATAGAAATTAAGCCGAAAACATCTCCAAATATTGTGTGCGTGCACAATGCACCTGCGCACAATATGAGCTTTCCAGTAATCGCGTGATTCTTTGCTGGCTTTTACAGCAGATTTTTTTCTATCTTTTCGAAGTTAATTTATAATAGTGAGTGCTTTGCCCTCGGAAGTTAAAACATATTTCTTTTTATCGGAGTATATAATCGCTGCCTGAGCTTTGTGCTGACGACCTACCACAAAACTAGTAAAATTTCAAGGAACACCTATATTATACTATTAGTATGTTTTTGTACCTCCGAATGGTCCTTATCACTTAACTACTTGACCTTAAACACTTTATCTCGAATCGACTGATATATATATATATATACAGAGCTTATATATGTATACTTGCCGTCTGTATTTTTATTTCGCTCATCCTCGTTAGATTGCAGTAATGCACGACAATAATATTTTTACATTCTGTCAGAGCTGACAGATTATCGAATGAGGTAAATTTAGTCGACATTCCTGGAGAAAACTTGGTTAATTCGTAATCTGTAATTGTAATACGTATCGAACGATTCTGAAGCAGATTACGTCGTTGTCGAAAACAATAATTAAATGTTGTAATAATTCTTCTCCGAATACCTCTTTAGACATTGAAATTTTGACAAAGTTTCAAGAATATAATTTTTTTTTAAATAAACCATGTATACCTTTGAACATCTCATCGAATCTTAAGAATCACTACTCCGGACATCAAAGGCACGCAAAAAAATAGAAAAGCTCAACAAGATGCGGCTATTTGGAGCTTTTCACGGGAAAGCGTTATACACAAAGTAAATACGCCTACCTTTCTATTACACGTGAAAAAAATAGTATTATTTGATTATTCATATTAATTAATAATCAAATATAATATTTTTTTCTGCAGTTAATTGTTAAGGAAAGACAACATCAAATTTTAACAGTAACATAATAATTCCTTTTTTTGATTGTATAATTATTTTATGTTTATCATAACTGTCTGTAAGTAAATTTGCTTTGATAAAATGTATTTATTTATAACACTTTCAAAGGATTTTCAGTAAATTACTTATTCAGCGATTAGAAGTTTAGTAAATTATTTTCGAAGTTGCAACACATTGATTTTTATAAATAGTGAATTTTCACTGTGTAAGATTTAAAAAGCCGAAAGTCCAAAGGAATCCGACTATTTAAACGCCCTAGAATTCACCCTCACCAACCTCCGTCCCTGAAGCCGCTGCATCGCGTACACATCCCGCGCGTCGGCCGTTACTCTCTCTTTCTCCCTCGCTCTATGAGGGAGAGAGATAGTAAGAGCGAGAGCGAGAGAGAGAGAGAGAGAGAGAGAGAGAGAGAGAGCGAGGGGTTCGAAACAGGCGTTTGCACTCGCGGCATCCTTCTCGGCGTCGGCGGCGGTGGTGGTAAAACTGGAAGGGTAGGGCGGGAGGGGGATGATACAGGCGGGGGTGCGCCGACGTAGCGCCGCGACGCCCGGGCCATTTCGGGCTCGCGCGCTCCACGCGCCGGCATGTCGTCCTCGACACCGGTAGTCTCCGATGCCCGATCAACAAGTCCGATCCGCTGTGTCGATGATCTTTTTTGCCTCTGTATATGCCTACGCACATAAATATACGCTGTGAAGGATGTAACGCGGATCGCTCCTATACGTGTGCGCGTTAAGTTCCATGGGGTTAGATCGAGTGATGTACACGTGAAAGAGACTGTGCTCAGTTATATACCACATTATACGAGACGCGTCGAGAGACGCCGGTCTATCGGAGCCGCCGCCTTTTCCCGGATACTGCTGTTGCTGCTGCCTCTGCTGCTACGGTTTTGCGAATGGAGCTTCGCACTGGTAGGAATGTGTGTGGAAAAAAGTACTTTTCATCTTTTTACAACGGGATCGATAACTTCGATTTGGATTCGATTGCATTATTCTTAAGACAATAAACAATTGTGGATGTGTAAAGTAGAACAAACTGTGGATATGTAAAGTAAATTAGCAGAAACTTCCATAATCGAAAATATTTCACAACGAATGCTATAGAAGTAGGTTCCGTAATGTCTATGCGTTAATGGAGAACTCGATTGTTTTGATTGGCATTTACTTTCTCTCTCTCTCTCTCTCTCTCTATTCGTATACCCGTAGCTTTGGTATGCAACATTTATATATGTACTTATATCGATGACCGGAGCCGCGAAGTCGATACACGCAGCTTCACACATATCACTGAATGATTGAAAAAGTTTGCTTTGTTCATTCAGACGTTTGCTCCACATTTTCGACCATTGTTAGGCTGTATAATTTTCGATATGTATTATACATATATATTATACACTATTATACTATTATACATTCGGATACTCTCTTCATATATTCGATATCCGCGGATAGATTGCGCGACTGTATTATATGTATATATATATATTTACCTGTTTATACTTTTGTGCTTGGGTACGTCATTTTCGCTCATGTCAAACGGACTGTGCAACGCGTTTCCAAAGAGAAACATGCTTATAAATAATGCATACGCGGCGAATCCAGAAGAACAAAAAAAATTTGAACTTCACCTAAACGTGTTTATAAACGATGCGGGAATGAATTTATATAGGCAGAGAGAAAGAGAGATAATAAGGCATAAAACAGAAAATTTCAATTCAAAGTCATTTTTGAATTGAAATTTGACATTTTGACGTTTTCACTTGAATTAGATTGCTTATCCAACGAAAATATATAAAACAAAAAAGGACTACCAGCGTCTTAAAGTCGCTTTCAATCCGTTAAACGAAATCGGATAATTAATTGACTTTACGCATACAAAAAGGCAGTAGAAGCTTGGCACGAAATAATGAGCTTGCGAGACGGTATACCAGCTATGATGGGCCCATTGTTAATAAATCTGATTTAGTCCAAAGCACACCACTGGGATAGTTCGCAAAGAGAGTTTCATAGCCGTATCCATATTCGGTTGAACCGACTACCTCAAATATAGCTGTACACATATTTAACAATGACAATCCTCTCAAAGCCAGCCCTTGCCACTATGTAAAAATAGATACAATAGAATTGTTTTAACTACAAGTAAATGAACACGTTAAGAGAGAAAGAACCATATAGAACTATAGAGGTTTACAAAAAAGCACGTGAATGATATACGTGCATGTTGTATACCACGGCAAATTGCGCGCTTTTAGTTGAAAGGCCTTCGTCGCTGCTATAGTTAACTCTCCGTACCCGTCGTGTATGTATAATAACCGAAGATAACTCGATTTCTAGAGGCCAGTTTGATACATCGAAAAATCGAAGTAAACTTTACATGCTGTAGCATGTAGTATAGCATCTCTTGTAGCTGCACTTTATTTACTAGAGGTGCATAATTTGTCTTGTTTGTTTATTCAACTGCAACATGGTAGGTATCGAAATTTAGGTGTTGATCTCATAATTAGTCGGGAGAGATTTACAGGGAAAATAAAAACAAAAGTTTTTCTATGAAAGATATATCGGGCATAGGGCCTACACACATGTATAGCGACCGTCATAATGGAATAGAGAGCTAGTTTCGCTTCCCTGCAGCAGCTTGATCCCCAATAACCTTCATTTTCCGTGCGAAGAAGACGAAACTGCGGGTAGGGGGAGACCGTTCGTTGCAGCATTCCTATAAAGTCACGCAGCTCTCTTTCCCTCTCGGGTATAATATTGCGAGATAAGGGCGGGAGATCTAGACTATATATACCTAATCTATATATACATATAGGACTCACCGTATTTTCCTTGATATAATCGAACGTGTATACCCGCCATCTGGTTGAAATGAAAAAGTGAGATGTTTCGGACTGCATAAATTACATTAGCAGTCATTTCTTGCTGTCTTATTCAGAGCATTATTCTGACTGAACATTATTCTCGCAACCGACTACGATGTTAGAGCTTAAAAAAACAGAACTAAAGCATTTCATTGCACCACCTACATTGCACGAACTCTTCGTACAACTCTTGCGCAATAGATCCTCAGTCATCGTACTACAGTCGATACTATTGTCCCTTATATCTTTTGCAGAACGGAGGCAAAAAGGCCAAAAAATGAGCATGTCTCGCAACACAAGTCCGCCAGATAAGAGAACCCGCAGCTACGAATGACCACCCCCAAAGGTAATTTATATTTTTCTTATATGCTTAATGCGACCCCGTAAAAGTTCACCGTGGCTAATGGGTTTTGAGCGTCGAACTTACCAACTGAAGCAATGACTCGAATTTGCGCATGACGAATTCGGATTCGAGGAGTTTCAGTCGCCTCTGGCGTACATGTCTTTCGATCAATGGGTGAATCCAAGAAACTCCGGAAATCTCGTTAAATTACGCTAAACTCGTCTCGCGATCGCTTTTCGACAAATGTAGCGCGAAAACGCTGGTGTATGTGTGCGACGGTTCAATAGCGACTTCGCGAGGCCCTAATGAGACTACGAATGCGTACGTATTTCACACTTTGTACGAAGAATGTGTGCTTATATACAGGTACGTGTCTGTATATGCATATACAATTATACATATATATGCTGAGAAATTACATTGTGCGTCCCTCCTGGCGCACTAATTATTCTTTCGCCAAGCTCGTCGGGCGAGCGAATGTTATCTATCCCTCGCAGTAGAGGAGCCCTTTCTCATTCACCCGCTCTTTGATTGACTTTTTATTTTGCACCCGTTGTATTGGTCGTGATTCTTCGACTGTTTTTTTTGTTTTTTTTTTTATAAGCTCCCTCGCGTGTAAATATTCTTGTAGTCAAAATTTTATTAGGGAAGTGTGCAAGTTTATGCAAATAGTATTGAAGAGTAAGAAAAAGTTTCATCTGAAAAAAGCTCTTAAAAAATCAATATTAACGAATCGTCACCGGATGACTAAACTATACATACTTTTTTACTTTACTATCATATTCCTATTTTCTTTAATCAGTCAATCGTAATTTTGCGTTACTAGCTTTTCTCATTTTCCACGAATGCCGCTTGCGTCGGCATTGGTAATTACAGAGCCGAGGAAGACAATGGACAATTGAAAAAGGATCAGCACTGGAGAGATGGAGAATTTTTCACATCCAATTTTACCTTTTGTTTTTCATCCGATTTTCGTGTTACTTTCGCAGACGCCCTTGTGTAATTAAAAAAGATTTTGCGATGGAAGTTATATAACGCGCATGTCGCGAGCACAAATAGTTTGGGATTTGTGACAATCTGTGCATTTATCTTCGGGATTTTGGGAACTAAAGAACGAGCAAAAAGAACACACATCGCGGTAACAATAAATCGCAGCGTCCCATAAATCAATGAATCCCCGAGACTAAATTCCAGTACACCAACGAGGAGAAAAACACGCATACACTCGGGATGTAAGCGTCTAGGGTGACCTTTTGAACCAAGCCTGGAGAACGTACGCTTTGTGTCTGATTGGACAAAATACAAACTCTCTAAACCTAAAATAGTGAAAATTTCGTACTTGAAAGTGTTTAATAACAATTTGTAATAAACCTTCGCCTGCCAAAGCAGTTGACATTGACAACAAATCGTTTCTTATCCATTAAAGACGTGACTTCAAAGGTAAATCTTTGAAAGAGACATCACTATTTATATTCTTTTAAATTTTAAACCATATTATAGTCAGTAATAATACTGATAATGACAATAATAATCGATTCTAAAAAATACACAATAATTGTTTTATGGATAAGAATTAACTGTGATTTGAAAGAATCATTATTAGTTATATTATGTGTTGTGTTATAATAAAAACTTTTACATTGCAATATTTATAAAATCAAACTTTTTAAAATAACTATTAGGCTTACATTATTAGGCTGCATAATTTTCAGTTAAAAATAGCGAATATTCATTTTTTCATTTTATTTTGGGGGACTTAAAATAATAAATTTAAAGTCAATAAAAGGAGTAACTAATCCTTCCCCAACTTTGAATGTCCGCAATAAAAAATGTAATATTATAGCAAAGCTAAACAGTAAAAAACACGTTCGTTATTAAAAAATTCAACATATGTAACCTTTCATCATATATACTTTTCCACGTAGAAAATGCTTCTCAATGTTATTTTCTCGCTATAAAAATTCCAAACTATGCATCCTCTCTTGAAAGCTGTCCGTCCACTGTTTTAGTCGCACGCCTTTTGAAATTCCTGGCGCGTCAGGACTCAGACAGACAGGGTGAATCCAGGCTGAAGTCTTGGCAACTCTTCAAGGTGAAACTTCTAAGTGAGGATAGAGAGAGAAAAAAAACGAAGAGTAACTGAGAAGACAAAGAGGAAAAGAAGATGGGCGAAAGCTCGCCGGATCTGAGCCTCCGGTTGCGCCGGGGCAGCTCGGACTCCAGGGACTCTTTCTACATGGACTTTGCGCAGGTGAGCAAGTGAAGAATTTCAATTAACGGTAGCCGACGGCTTCTAAGTTTCATGCGAAAATTTATGAATTTTCCCTAAAGTTACACGAAAAAAGAACATCATTTAAATCTCATAGTTATACGCGAGGAGTGTAATTATCAGATTAATCGTAATTTTTTAGTATCTTGTGCCTGTCCTCGTGATGTGTATGTATGACTCGAAAGAAAGTCATTTACAGTAATGATATAACAGTTTCGCATTAACCACTGACCCGAATAACCTTAAATCACTTCTTGCAGGTTCCACTTTCCTCTCTCTCTCTCTCTCTCTCTCTCTCTCAGTGTTTATTATCAGACTTGCTCGAACCAGCCTGATCCCGATTTCATAGACTAACGTCGTGTCCTATCTCTGAAAAAAATGATCTAGATTATTTTCCATTCTTCCCGAAGTACTGAATACCCTCTGATCTTACGTATCCATTTCCTGCACGCTGTCGATCTCGATATCTGATAAGCCGAGAAAAGTCATTCACGTCCAATGACGCGTTACATTATTTCATCCACCGGAAAGTCTCTTGTATACAAAATATGCTCTATATAATTTATATGAATATCGACAGAAAATATCCATATACGAGTATAAATATTGTTCGGATTCGATTAAAACTTTGAATATATTTGTTGGCTAATATATAATATATTATTGGCTAACTTTGTTACAACAAATTTATTGAATAACGATATTACATCGTCAAAGACGTAAATTCGATTTCATTCCATTTAAATATGTATTTGCAAACTATTTTGTATCACTAACATTCATTTCTATTTAGTTTTGTTTACAATAACAAGTTACGCTTTATATCAAGTTAATATCAATTTAGATACAAAAATTATACAAGTTGTAAATAAATTGTACATATTTGTATTAGTTTTCGAAACGATTCGATCATAATTATTGAATATTCCAAAATAATTAATTTCGTAAACTTATTTTTCTTTGGACAAATTATTCAAGTCATACGCAAGTTGTTTAAAATTTCAAAAAATTATGTTTACATTTAAATTGTATAAAAATTAATTTAATACTCATTCAATGCACCTTCTATTGAATCTTTTACATAGAAGTGCGCATTCATAGTTTGTACATTCCGATTTAAAGTAACTGAACGTTATAATTTGAGCAGAAAATTGTGTATCGATTTAAATTGTCCGATATTGCAGGGTATAGACTCGGACATCGAGGAAGTGCCACGAACAAATGACAATCTAGACGCGTTGCTGGCAGAGTCTCTCGATGATAATGGAACAGACTTACTTCCGATGGTCGCGGAGGACATACCAACGATACCGGAAGAGGCATCCGAAGAGCTTCGGCTTGAGGAAGAAGCCGACGCCCTCGAAGCTGCCCTCGCAAGCGCCAAAGAGGCCTCGGCTTTGAAGAAGGAGAAGGACAAGGATAAGATCAACGAGTAAGCGTTGTATAGCTCATATACTTTTTTTTAAAGGGACAAAATACTTTTACAATGATGATTCGACAATTTAATATTACAAAGTAAATCTACCTATGGTTTCTCGAATTCTGAAAACAGAATTTATGGATAGATTGAGCTCTAACGTGCTTCTGAACATTCAATTTACAATCCATCCAAAAAAGTGTAATCCATCCATCAGTTACTTTTGAATTATCCTTAAAGAACAAGTCATATAGACACTTCGTAGATTTGATTCTGAGGCTAAAAAGTTTGTACTATTTTCATGTATACAGTTGATTATTTATCTCGCTCATACTACCTACATCGCTAATTACCAAGAAAACTCGAGCTTTTTTCTCGAAAATTCTCTCGAGACATCCGTTTGCGATATCGATCCCTCACTCTTTATTCTGTAATAATGCTTGAGCAATTAGCAACTTCTGAATCTTAGAAATCTGAAATACGATTATGCTCATCTTCGCAAACTGGAGAAAAATAACGACGACGAAAATACAAGAGGAAACTTTCCTCGAGCCGTTATGCGCGATTAATTTTCCAAGCGATATCCGTCGTGAAAGCGACGAAAGTTCTGCAATAAATGGTAATTCCCTCAATGCAATTCGAGTGTCTAACCATCTAACTTCTAAGAATATAAGCGATTGCAAGCTCGAATTCTTTTGAAATCGAAACTAATTTACTTTGTTTTAGCTTGAATTTTAGAAGAGAAAATATTTTTAAAGTCAACGCGCAGATAAGTATTGAAGAATTCAATTACGACCATAGTCATGATATCGAGCGCTCGAGTATTCCTGTGTCAATATCGAAAGTCCGCCATTCGATGGGTCGTTAGTAAAACTTTTGTTCTGTCCAGTGCATCTATAGCTATTTGTGATCAAACCTTATCGACTGGTCACTATAAAGCAATTTTAAAATAATGATAAATCATCGTGCCGAAGCGTGAAGTGAAAAATTCGTCGAACATATATATATATATCCCATTATTACCATTGTTCCCTGAATTCATAATTCCTCGATTTGCATGCGGATATTCGATCAGTCGTGGTTGCTCACATTATGCACATCGAATGGAAATGAAGCCTGAAAACGAGCTTTTTATGTCGGACCGAGGGTTTTTTTTCCTCGACCGCGCGTGAACGTGTGCACCAAAACGCTAGGGAACAAGCAGTCACACGCACACATAGCCGTTTGAGAAAAAAGTTCTCGTATCATACACTTTCTCTAAGGCTTCGCGGTGAGATGGAGAGAGAAATTTTCATAAAAGGTACGAGAGAGCGAGGAAAGTGCGAGGGTGAAAAGTTTGTGCACGATAAATGATGAAAGTACCTCTCTACGCGTATATATATCTGTAACTTGGGTTTTTTTTCCATCGCTGCCCCGCCGCCGAATTCCCACGTGTATAAAAGGTATAAAAAATGCAATGTCTCGGGATGTTTGTGCAGAATTCCAACGCAATGGCTAAAATACCGCATTTTTCTACGTAGCTTTTCGTCTCCGACGATCTTCTCTTCTACACCCCCACTTCTTTCTCTCGGTCTCATTATCATCGTGATCGTGTACAGCATCGCATAAAGCGCGGCGCGCGGATCGCTGTGGTCTCTCGAGTCCCTTAGTCGTCGGTGATAGCACGCTAACAGTGGCCGTCGCGCGAGTCCAGAGCGTGAGTTCATCTCCGCGATCTCCGCGGTTCGCTCAATACGAAAAGTGCGTCTTGAGGACCGAGCACAAGGAGATGCTTATCAAGGAGACGTCACTCAGGTAAAACAGAGTGAAAGAGACTGCGGAGCGAGATAATGACTTTTTGATTGCTTTGGCGAATTGCCATATTGCTTATTCTAATAATTCAGTTGAATCACTGACATAGTGACAGGAAGACGTATCTTCTATATCGAATATTTAATAGTAAAAATAGTCTCTATGTTAATATGTGCTTTTTCTACTGAAAATAATACTGATATTCGTTACGATATTGTACATTTTATCTGATTTTTAGATAATCAATGCCGGTCTATTTATGAGAGGAACATATTCCTTTTTTCCTTTTTCTTTCTACCTCAAATTATTTTATTTCGCTTTGTAATAATGACCTCAATGAGTCGAATGAATATTTTTAATTCTAATAATAGTGAAAAGATGAATTTTTCCACAGTAAAACTACTTTCGCTATTGAAGATCATTTTTTACTATATCAAATTTAGAGTGTGCATGTACATTGTACACCTATATGTATCGTCCGCTCCTTCACTCTCGCATCGGCCAATTACACCGGCGCGCGGCAATTGAATCACACACAATTGTAGCACTAGCATAGCGCCTAATTTTAATTCATTGCGGTCGCGCACTTTCTTTTCAATCCAGCAGCGCGTATACCTTTGCTTAATAAACCAGTATGTGAGCGCGCGAGCTTCGACGTACAGACAATGTATAATAGTCGGTAAATCGTGTCATGCCTATAGGGATAATGGATAATGGATAGAAAAATATATACAAATATTGTTAGAAACATCTGAGATATATTTTATCGATAATCTGAACGATCGAACAGCTTATCCAAGTCGTCTTAATCCGTTGAAATCACTGTCGCATGCAATTATAAAAGTACTACTAGTATAATTTATTTCACTGTCTGAACTGACTTAAAAATTATAAACTCAATGTAAATTTGACCTTTTAGATTTTCAAGTTTAGTAAGAAATTTATACTCGCAAATATTTTTAACTGATGATATTTACATTCCCAGTAATATGAGCTACCTCTCTGTAAATTTTCCTCGTGCTGGCTACAGTTAAAGACTCGATTATACGAGTAAAATAGGCATTTTAGTCATTGAATGAGATAATTTTATTGATATCTTTATGTCTTATCTAAATTCTAGTTTCACTCAGAAATTGAATTGTTTGATGTGAAAATTCATGGTCGAACCTTCTTAAAACTGAATTAAAAGACTTTGATCCTTTAGGAGATCATTATGATGTACATCAACAGCTTATTGAAAGTATTTAATGTACAAGTTTAACCAATTTTACAAAATCCAGTCCAATGCTTTCCTAAGGAGCAACAAACTATCGAAAATAGATATGAAGTATAAAAAATGTTAAAAATTCCCAATTTGACTGTGTATTTTCTATATTTGTTCACACAGTTGATCGAATCTAGTTACATATGGAAAAAGCTAATTCCGAGCGTGGCAATCATTCGCACGCGCGTACGGGGAGCCACCGCGTACTGCTAAACAAAGAAAAATACACCCCGAAAAAGTTGAATGCGCGCCTGCTAGAAGCAATCTATCGCCTATTACGCCCACGTGGCCATAAAATTCCTGCTCGTAATACGCACGGATCAAGCGATAGCAAGTTCGATTTGACGAATCGTTTGTCTCTTCCGCACGCACTGTTTCCTTGCATATGCTTCTCAAGGAAAGCAATATCTCGTGAAAAAGACGGTATGACTGTGTATATATTATACAACCGTAAAGAAGGGAGCGAAGAGAGGTATTTGCGCAAAATAAGTAAATGAAAGATATATGAGCGTGGAATAAGCTAGCTAGAGAGAGAGTTCAAAATTGGATTCTCCAGGAGATTTTTTGACGAAGACGCTTATGCATTAAAAGAATAACATATAATATCACATCTCGACTCCCACTTGATTCTTCATTACATCTTTGCCCATTACTGTTTTCTTTCTCTCTCTCTCTCTCTGTCTTTCTGTCTCTCTTTCCACATACGCGCACAAAGAAATTTTGGCTCCCTTTCTAAATGTGCATGTGTGCACACGCAGGCATCATATATGTACAAAGCCAGCATCTTCCGTTGCCAGAGCAGAAAAGGAAGCTCCATATCTAGAGGGTCAGGACTCCGGAGCCTGCGGGGCGCGACTGACACAATGGCTCGGGTGCTCGAAACGCTGAGTCAACCCCCTGCAACTGCGTAGTATGTCCTTGCACACGTTCTTTGTCTCGGAGAAATTTCTTTCTGTCTGAGTCTTTCTTTCAACCACTCTCTCTCTCTCTCTCTCTCTCTCTCTCTCTCTCTCTCTCGTTTTTGGATTTTATTTCGAACATATTTGATAATTGCTGTCCACAATTATTCTTGCTCGAGAAAGTTCCTATATTAAAAACAGCTATTAGCTAATCCTTCTTTTACGCTAAAACGCCATCTTTATGCTACACTTTTATTCTCATTCTCGTACTGTAAATTCCGTCGTTACTGTTTCTCTTTTCATTACGCAGTTGCGTATTACCCACCCTTTCGGTCCACCCTCGCTCGTTTTTTCTTCTCCCTCGGATACACGTGTACGTACTCGGATATACGTATGATTCTTCAGAACTCGACGTTAGATTAATCGAAAGCGATGTGACTCGAGAAAAAATGCAAAGTCACGGAGGGAGCTTAACAAGAAACGCTTTTTTTACTTCTTAATTGCGAGACATAGAGATGTGTATAGACACACGAGGAGCAATTTTTCTAGATTAATGTTCCGGTATTGTCAAATCGCTTTGCTGACTCGATCTTTGAGATGGCGAAAAAGAAGTCCGCATCTTCCCGACCCCCGTATCCCCGAATTGAGCCCGTATCGGAATACACGGGTATCATTTGTATGTATACATGAGACGCAGACGACGACAACGTCGTTGCCATTCATCGTCGCCGGCTATGTATCTATTCGAGCTCTATAGAGACCGTAGCAGTGTCAATGTGACGTGCTTCGCGCCCATTAAATATACGCGTCGAGTTTGACCTTAAATTAGAGAAGCTACATGCTATACACATAGATATAGTATGTATAGGTAGGCACGCTGCGACTGACCCGAGATACATATAGATAGGTGTCGCGCCGTCATGATCGAGCCAATTTTTTCTCCTGCCTCTACCACTTAATAATCGTCCGTATAATATGTAGCATGCGTTTAGCGCTCTATGACAATTTTTTATTTGCGACAGCGAAAGCGGAAGCCTATCATTTTCTTCGAATCGTATACCGCGTCGTTTATACCTCTATGTACGAATCAAATAAATTAAATCTAGAATACTACGGATCCACTCAATCGTATACATCAAAAAGTACATCAAAATACCTTATATTAATAAGTGCTTTTTAGATTGAAAATATGATAATGATAAGCGTCTACAAATTCTTTGAAATTATTCTGAACTTTAAAGGTCTGTAACAAAAATGTAAATGTAGTACAAAAATGTTATTACAGCGCTAAATTTGTTCCTTACAAGTATATTAAAAACACTGTTTAATAGGATCTATCAGAAGTCGATGTTATCATCCTTTAGAGAGAAATATATTTTTTTTAATTTTAGATTTGGCATAGGCTACAATTTGAACAATTTGGTGAACTTTTAGGATTTAAAAACAAAATTCAGCTTCGTAATAATATCAATTTTTTGTTGCAGACATTCAAATTTTAGAGAGAGAAAAATTCATTCTATTTTTACTCAGATTAGTGTATATTTACTATAGTAAATAGTTAACTGATGTACAAATAAAACTAATGTCACTATTAAGAATATTGAATTGTTCGCTAATTCAAGCTCTACGAGTGTATAGCGTCTGTGTTAACGTATGCAGAGCCATTATAAAAAGAACTTGTTTATTATTATCCTTATTTACTTATTATGTACCTTGCAATGTTTGCAGTTGGCCGGGGCTGCCTGCAGCTCTACCATCGCCTGCTTCCCCATCGGCGGTGATCGTCTCGCCGGAGACGCTTTCGAGACACAGCAGTAGCTCACCATCGAGGAATAATAATAGACAGGCTCAATATGTACTGGCGCTGCCTTGTCCCACTGGACCGACAATTCCAACCGTTTGCTATCCAGTGCCAAATTATCTGGAACTTGAGGTTACCACCGATAGAAACTGGAAGCACCTCGGCTGGTAAGTTGATTCTACGAATTAACAAGATTCTACGAGTGAATTCATACAAGTTAACAAAAGCATTGATAAATTTTAGTTTCGCTCCAATACCCTTGACTAACTTTATTCTTTACCATGTATGTATACAATAGCGAAAAACTGTAATTATGTAATTATATTATACATATTTATATAATGCCCTCGAGCTACAATCCATTACTCGATTACAATCCATTACTGAAATCGACTTTATATTCTATATGACTTTAGAGTAATAATATTCTTATTCCTCTCCGGAGTCTTTGTAGTTGACTTCCCTTTTCAGTGAACGCACAAAGCCGATAAAGAGATCGCAGCGTATTTGTATAAATTTTCTTTCTTCTCGGTGGCCTCGAAGACAGCAGAGATTGATATCTATGTATATATATATATATATAGATCTAGATAGAGTTATTGAACGGATCGAAAGATGCAAGAAAATTGAAATCGAACGGAAACGCGTGGCGCGATTCGTTTCATGTACAGGCGTCACGAAATTTTCACGTGATCCGACACATACATCGATGATCCTGCCTCTCGTCTATCACAATTACGGGCACTTTATCTCTCGGGCAGTAGACTCGCACCGGCATGCACGTGTTCCACTTATATTATATATATGTACACACTTGCGACATATATGTTACATATCTGCCTGCACCTATACAAACAAACACACGACAGTAGCGAGTATATAATGCAGCGCAGTACTAGACGGAGAGTTAAAAAGAGGAGCTATATAGCGATTACGCGCAATTGAGCCAATTTTTGATAGTCGGTGCTCGTGTACCTCACTCTCCGATCAAATCGGGGTGGATATCCGCGGACGTACTGTATTATATATACAGGTTTACGTAGACGACGCGTCAGTCTATCGGACTACATTATTTCGACTACTTTATCCGGACTATTGACTGTTGGGTGATCTTTCGCACCGGATGATATGCGATGTATACATCGTCTGTAGGCTGTACATACCGGTATCTGTAGTCGGGAAGATCGATAAAAGAGCGGATCACTATTAGGGCAGAGGGAGATTGCTACAGCTAAACTGTTTTATTGAGGATAATTCAGAGTGGTTATATGGTATATACAATCGAATGGTAGCCGCATTGTTTTACATAACTACATTTTAATGATGTGTATTAATAATACGAGAAAATTCATGAAATGAAGCGATATGTTGTGAATAAAACAAGAGTTCACGACTTAACGGCGTGATATCAATGCCAAGTGAATAATGACGAAGACACATTTATTACTCGCTTATATTTCTATATATCGTATATAATTTGCTCGCTACTCTAATACATGTATAGACATGTATTACCATCGGTCGTTTGCGCTCGTGACAAATTCATTTTTTATTGCTTGATTGCGTATTTATCTATGCGTTTATGGGAGAAAATATATAAAGTTGACGAGCTTGGCCACTGGCCATAGGGTCCGTTACCACTGAAACGCGTGCAAAAAGCGCTAACGATAGCGACGATTTTAGCTTTTTTATTTTTAGACTATATATTTATAAACGGTTATATTTATCTATAAAATCTTCTTTACAATATTCGTCTTCATAAACATAATACATAGTCTACAATTGCACGGATCGAGTCTCTGATGAACTATGTTTCCAGATATATAATAGATGGAAAATATAATAGAAGAACCAGACATTAGAACGAAATTTCAGTCGAAAGATAATAAGCTGTAAAAGAAAGTAGCTCCGATCAGTTCTTTAAAGGAAAGCTTGTCTCGTGCAGCAGACGAGAGATTAAAAGCTGGTCTGTGAGCCTTAAAAAGTCGATAGCGACGAAAAAGCGAGTAAAAGGAGCGAGAAAAGCCTCGAGAAAAATCGACTGGTACAGAATAGTCGGTAACGGCGTATGTGTGCATGTGTATGTGGGTAGTGGGTACGCGTATGCGAGTGTGTAAAATCGCGGAGACGAGTAGGAGAGATGAAGACACGTATATAGACTTGAGCGGAGGAGCTTTCATTTGAAGCTTAATTTCCGTGAAATCTCTGTGCCGCAGCGATGCGTTCGCGACGACTCTGAGCGCCCTTTACGGCAAGCTGCTGGTCGTCATGGGCATCGCCTTCCCCATGGCGGAAGTCATTTCCACCTACATCCCGCCCTCGTTCTACGAGGCCTTTTACCTCTACCTCTACATCGGCAGCATGCTATTCCTTCTCATCATGTACGCGACCATGTGCGGCGACAGCAAACCCAAGCAGAGTAAGTTTCTTCTTTTTTTTTATGTTTATGAATATCTTAACTTGACAACTTCTTCAGATTAATGCTATATGCCATGTATAGCGACAGTCTTTTAAAGAAACAGACCATTTTTAAAGCGATAATTCCAAAAATAAGAAATATATATATTTACAAATATTTTAGCCATAAACTTTTGCACTTACTTCGATATTAGAAAATATACGTACATATGATTGAAGAGGTATAATAATGGATAGATAAAGCTTACAATTGATGAGAATATTCTTTAATAGGCTCCTTTTAGTATGAATACAGGTGTTTGAGTGAACAGAAAAGATTGGTATTGTGGTAAGGGAGTAAGACACCTTTCAGTGAGACTAACTAAAATAAACAATTTTTAATAGTTATATTCATTGCATTCCTTATATATTGAATACTGGAGTTGTAGCTGAATACACCTTTAATTTGAGTTTTGTTTCAAATCTCTAAGTAAAGACCTCCTATAGTAGGTTGTTGAACAATCATTCTCCGTTAAATTGAAAGTGAATTAATCGATCGATTACGCTCAAAATCTGCACGAATACTTATTGATATATTCTCCAAACTATAAATCTAGGTATAATCATTTAAAAGATGTCTTGCCCCTTTAACGGAACTATATAGATTTGGAGTATCATATATAGAATCCGAGTATGGATTTTTACTAAACCTTGATATCCTAGATATTTAAGGATGCCTTTTCAAACCTCCGTAACAAGATTGATCTACCTATTAAAACAAATTCAATATGCCAACTCTTTTAATTCGATAACAGTTAAATAGTGCTACGAAATCAGTGTAAAAAGTGCACGTTAAATTTGCACTAAAAAGTCTGCGAATAATTGTTTAAGAATAATAAATGTACAACAATTCATGTATTTGAACAGCGATCTCAAGAATATTTAATATTTCACGTTGCTTCAAAGATTGTGCAAAGAACATGGTCTTATTTTTCTATTAGGAAAAGATAGACCACATTAATCGTATGAAAAAAAAATTAAATTTATACATATTCTGTGTATTATATAATACTTGCATAAAATAAAAATATTAATTTTAGTTACTAAAATGAATTTAACATTTTTGACAAAAATTCAGATCATCCAACATACAACTTATTTGTTTGATAGCTCACGAAATTTTTACAAATTTTACATAATAAATAAAATTAAGGAAACAATGTACGTCAATAAACCACTCAATAATCGCTCAACCAGGATAACATACTGAAATAAAAATAACGAATACATCGATATCGTGTTTGAACTTATCAATTGCATCAATAGACATATTTGTGTATGGTTTCTAATAGCTTGATTTACTATATAAACCGGTATATCGATATCTCGGTTAATCCTCTGATCCCCTTTGACAAAGTATATCCCTGTCATACGAGTAGAGCCCTATACATCCCTAAATAACAGACCAACTTCCTTCCCCTCAGAGAAGCAAAAGGACATAAGCGATCTGGACTCGTCGCAGTCGTCCTCGGGAGTCGGTGCGGACAGTGACGGCGCCGAAACAGGAGGCTGTGGTACTCATCTGGCGGCTGCTCGACCAGCCCAACACTACGGCAGTTTCTATCTGAGAATGGGTGCGGTAGCTTTTGGTATCGGTTCGATGATCTATTCCGGACTTGAATTTGGCCAGTACTTTGAACTCGAGCGCAACACCAAATGCCACAACATCATGCTCGCACTCACACCCGCTACGCGCATGGCCTTTATTTTCATCCAGATGTACTTCATCTTTCTCAATGACAAGGTGAAATTAAAGATTTATTTATATAGAATGATGTTTATGAGTAAATCTACAAAATACAATTTATATAATATGTTCTTGAGTATTTCCAGTTCCTCTCCAAATTATTAAAATACACTTCGTATAAACACTGATACATTTATTAATAAGTATATATTTCTCGATACATGCGTACATAAATTATCTGAGTAATAACCGAGTAATTAAGTAGAGATTGTGAAGGAATATTAATAACAACACAGTGGGGTCAATCAAGTCTACCGATTCTTTATTTCTTCTCCTGGACCATAAGAATGGTTTCCAGTCGTGTTTCTTGATCGACTAGGTAATATTACAGAACTAAGTTAGCGTGATGAAAATTGCAGTTTATATGCACGTGGTCAAGCTGCTTTCTGTCAGAAGAGAGAGCTTGAATACATATACCTATGTATTCTATGTACACCTATGTAGGTGCAGCAATAAGTGAACATCCACTCAAAATACGTATTTAGATACGTAAAATAATATTCTTAACGATTTCACAATATAATTACTAATTTGAATAATAGACTCAAAAAGCTTTTTAATTTGTAAAAAACGAACCATTAAAAGCGTTTGAACTATTTAAAATAAGAAAATTTGTCGTTTTCTGGAAAACGGGACCTATTTGAATTTTTTTTAACTTCTTTTCTACTAATTGAATTTGGATAATTCTTTGTTGGAAATAGAGATTTTTTAATACATATTTCGGCTATATGTCGATTATCGAAATAACGTTTCACTCGATGAAAATTGAAAAATTCCAGAGATTCAAAGTATGAAAACATCATTTCGAACTTTTTTTGCATTTTTGGCAATAAAACCCACGTGACAAGCTCAAACAAGTGTCTAAATAACTCTTTTTATACGGAAGACAACTAGAATCGAGGGAAACAGTTTCTAACCGCGATGTACCCTTGCGTATTTTGTTCATTTAGTCATACAGAATACGTACACTATGTAACGACGAGTCGGCGTGAAAGTTTCATCAACCAGACAACCCTGCTTTCGGTAAACAGAATTGTCGACTTTCTATTTCGGTACTGCGTTTATGTATGTAGAGATACGTTCGAGAGACAAGTGCGGTCACTCGTCTGTGAAAAATTCGAAAGACGCGTACTCTCCTTCTATACATTTAGAGAAAGAGCTCGTACTTCGGAGCAACGCGGCGTGTCGCGCAGCGGTTTAATGAAACAGAAAAGGGAGCGCGCGAGAGGGAGTCCGTATATACGCATGTATATAGCATATACTTCCCGATCGCTTCAGCGATCTTTCTTTCCCTCGGTTTCTCGTTAACGCACTCCCGCGTGTAGTTATTTTCTCGCCTTTTAGAACGAGAAGAAAATGGAGAAATGGGGGAAAATTAAAAAATTAACTATTGATTGCGGCGAGTAAGCAAAACCGCCGACTAGCATATAATTCGGAGAAAAAAGCTCGACGACGAAGAAAGGAATTTAGCAACCATATAGTCGCATCAGAAACAGAAACTGATCTGTGTCGACGCTTGTTTGGGTGCGTCGACTCTTCAGACTTGAATATTCTTTACGGAAGAATTATTGGCTCGATGCACCGAAGAAAGCGTCGAGAGAACTATGAGATTTACATAACGTCACTTTTACGACGCTTTACGCAATGTGTTCACTGAGCGTGAAATGAACTATGGTAGATTTAGATTCTATGTGTTTTCGTAATTTCTTTTAGCAAATGAAAGTGTACAGCCACAGGGTCATGGCGCGATTTGGACTGATGCACATGATCGGTACGAACCTCTCTGTATGGCTTAACGTCCTAGTCCAGGAGACGAAGCACGAAATCCTTACGTTCTACAACCCGGAAAATAATTCTCTCAGGATTTCTCACCGTCTCGGTAATGAGCATAAAAAATTATTCAAATAAAAAAAATTGATGCTTGAATCTGCATAATGTTTTCTTGTATCTAATATTTGAACATAAATTTAGCTTAAGTATGAATTGTTAAATAGAATTTAGTAGATTTATTTACTCACTAACTACACATTACATACAAATAAATGTACTTTTTGATTTAAAAAAAATATATATTTTATTAAAGCATATTTTTATTTGCATGCAGATTAACATTTTACGGCAAAAGTTATTTTAGTTTCAAATAAATATTTATTAAAGCTAAAACATTGTTTTTTTTTCTTAAACATAGCAAACTTTTTTTTCAGTATACAAAATATGATTTTAAAGCGATTATAATGGTATATTACAGGTACAAAGGCTGGTCATATACACTTGCAAGGAGGTCACGGACACGCGCACCTGATCAACGGAGGCGGACAGCAACTCATTCAGCACGCAAGACTTCCACGTGGATTGAAAGGTCCTCATCACATGTTCGAATGTCGACGTACCAACATCATGGGCTCACTTGTTCAAGATGCTAGTCCTTTTCTCTTTCCCTGTACCATCGAATACAGTCTCATTTGCGCAGCTATACTTTACGTTATGTGGAAGAACATCTCAAAATCTCATCCGAAGAAACCCGCTACGCCACCCGCTAGACATCACACTCATACTTCGTACAGGTGAGCTTGAAGCACACGTAACATTGAAATAGTTGGAACTAAAGAGATGGTCTAATATTAAAATTTTGATTATACAGAAGATCACCTCATCACTACAGCGTTGACTGCGCGCGAGCTCACAAGGGTCTCTTCCTGGGTATCCTTATTCTAGTCCTCACCATAATCTCCCTGATTCTGTTCTTCGTGCTGACCTCGCGACCTGAACTGGTAAACCTAGCCGTGACCGAAGTGAATATCTGCGAGCTGACGCTCTATGGGATGTCGACGTTAGCGACGATGATAGGGATGTGTCAAATGCGAAAGCTACGTTATGATGGTAACCGAAATCTCGAGCTCGACAACATCCTCCTCGTCGCGGCACAAACTGGAATGTTTATCTACTCGACTTTCACAATCATCGGCAGTCATTTCACCCTCGAGAAACACACGATTCTAGTGCTTATCACCGCGTTGGCTAGTGTCGTACAGACAACTTTCCAGACAATATTCATTTTGGACGCTTCGAGACGATCCATAACAACTGCCGAGCAGATTCGATACAAACCCGGCAGGGAAATTGTCACATTTTTACTAGTCACGAATTTGGCTATGTGGGCGATCAACACCCTTGAGAAGTCCAGAGCTGAATCTCATCCCGTGCAGCTTCACTTCTATGGACTTTGGGCTTGGACCATCATTACTCACGTCTCCATGCCATTAGCAATCTTCTACAGGTATACTTAGGATATACGTACTATTTCATTCAAAAAGAATATTTCAACTTCCAAACGTTTCCAATCGACTCATTAGTCGAATTAATATATGCAATATTGCTCATAATTGAATCAAATTTTAATCTTTCGCAAGACAAATATATCGCCATCTAACAGCGCTATGGTAGAAATAATAAAATGTACCGGATTTAAAGTTTGATATACGATAATCGTAATGAACGATTTTACCACTTGCTCGCTTATTTGACTAGACGTTTCCTACCAGACAGTAGGAAAGTTAATAAACATTTCGCATTTTAATTTTGAAGTTAAACTAGCATTTCTTTTTGATCGGAAAACAATTCCTTTTGATTAAAAAATTCAGCGTTTTGAAATAAGAAAACATTTAGTGTGGAGAATTTAGCCAAAAAGTAAAGTAGGCCATAAAAGTAGTTTGACTATTCAAGCGAATACAATAGTTTAACTCAGCACTTGGTTCGTTTCAGGTTTCATAGCACCGTTTGCCTGTGCGAGGTGTGGAAGAAGGCTTACAAGGTTAAGCCAACTTACATGTGACGCAAGGGATCGTCCGAGGCGGCGCGCAAGAGGAAGCGCACACTCGGCGCCATCGGCAAGACAGCTAACAACTGCCACCTTGTCCAGCGACCGAGCAACCTGCCCGCGCGACTCGACCGCATCGCCGAGAACGATCCCACGTACTTCATCTGATCGCTTACACTCGCGAAGTTCCAGCAGATCGCCGCCCAAAGGGTCCCACCTCGCAGATCGATAATCATACTGCGAGACGAGCTTTGAGCTTTTCCTCGGATTTATGCGTCCCGATAAAATACGCAGTCTGTACCTCCGAACGTTGGTATCGGTTCGCATCCCACTAACCAATTTGAGTCCGCGTGAGAGGATTAATTAGCGCCTGCGGTGGCTGTCGAGTATTTTATCGCAGCGCTTAAACTGACATATTCTACTTCGACAAAGGGAGGCCTGGAGGCTGATCAACTGGAAATTAGCGAGAATCGATGTGACCGTATGCTGTGATTGCGATAGTCCGCGTGACCTCTCCCAAATGCTCTGGAGCTTTCAGTTCGAATACCATATCCATTGGCGATCACGCTTTTCCATTTACTACCGTGTGTTCCATTTATACAGTGCGAATAAGCGAGCTTCCAATGGATGTAGCTTTCGAGTTCACGTTTTCTCAATCGATGTCAACGAGTCCTAAATTATTCCTTGTGCGAGAAGCGATGCGAAAATAAAGTCCCAGCTGTGATTGTCAAAATTGAAGCTATATGCCCCGATTGAACGAGCAAACGCTAGCACGATCGAGGAGAAAATTCACTCTCCGAAGCGAAGGTTGCGACGAAAATGTCGTAAGCTATCCGCGCAATTGTCCATGTACTATTATGTAAAGTGCACACGTTGTTTAATTAGCTTGCGCTCCTCGTCGAAAGAAAATTAAATGAGAAAATTGTTCATGCAAACCGATTATTGCGAAAGTACATATATATGTAAATATATATATATCAGCTTGTCAATAATACACCGCGCGAGGCATATAATGTTTTACTCTATCTTCAAAAGTATTGCGACTTTAGTGTTAGGGAAAATAATTGCAAAAGGTTGTGGAGTATTGTGAAGCGCGTAATCGCCTCGTGAATATCGCTTCTACAAGCTTTTTGTCCATTAGTATTTAAACGAAAAAAAGACGACAGCGCGTTACGTTATAGCTAGAGTATCGTTCTTTTTTCTTCATTTGCTTCGAGCGATGGCCGGAAATAGGAGGTGCGAATTGAAATGTTTCAGCTAATGCCATGTAATAAGATGCCTATCGCACGCGTAGTTCATCCTATTCTAGCGTTAAGACAAATTAACAAAAACAAAAGGACCACTTCGATATTGTAGAATTATTCGATCTAACGTTTTATACCTTTTTATACGTCAAATTTTTACCAAACTAGTATTTTTCCCAAAAGATGGCTGACATGTCGGAAGTAGATGAAAACATGAAACATAGTGAGAGCCTAGAATTTTCGTAAATAATATAATATCTTCGTAAAACTAGAGACGATAAATGGTGATATGAAAACATAGTTTTATCACTATTTGATAATAAGTTTTTTAATGACACTCACCTCTCGTCTTCCATAGAGTACAAAGTATCGGGAACCAAATCTCATAATGGAAATATTCTTTTTTAACCTTTTGCTAATGATGCGACAGAAATTTTACCAGGCTTATACGGACAATTCTTCATAATCGAAAGGTACCTGTTGCGCAACACGACAGTTAAAGATCTTTTTAATACGATTCATTTAATAGGATAAACGATATCGAAACTACGAGATATAGTTCCAGGCAGAATGCGAAATAGCAAATGACACGATGCAAACAAGTAAAATAAAAATTTTTCAAATAAAATATCGAGTACCTATAAAACGGCCAGTCATATATATCAGTGAAAGATTTAAAATCGCTGGCGATCGGTAAGAAGATAAAAAGCTCGGCAAAGCTGAGCTTATGATTATTGTCACGAGAATACATCGGTATACTCGCAAACTTTGTTTTATTATATACATCCAGTGAGGAATGAATGTTAGCTAGTGCAACAATTTTTTTTCGAAAAAGAATTATAAGCGAATGGATGAAATCAAATTAATGAAATCACGAAAGAAAGTGAACATTAGCGATTAAGTATAGACACATGTACTGAATAGCCGGAATACATTTTTTCTCATTTCTATGCGATGATATCTAGTTACGGGTTATACGTATCTATAGTTGTGTTAATAACGTTAATACAGAATTGTTGTTTTTATGAATTTCTCATATAGCTCAACAAGATGTAGTTACGTCGACGTTGACGAGCAAAATTCATTCGTAGAAACTCTTCTAGATTAAAGATCAATGAAAATGTGATATTTTTAATTGTTTAAGCTTAATTGCGTAATGTATGCCAAATAATAATTTGCGCGAGAGTCCGCAGCGAAAGAAATGTGAAAAAACGAATTCTTATCCCGAGTATAATAGTCGGATTTTCAATTTGAAAACTAAAAGAATAAATAGATAAAAAAAACAATCGTTCGAAACGATCGATTTTTTGACTGTTCGGTTAATTATGAAATCCGATCTAGAGCAATCCTGTAGCTGTAAAATAATAGTTGACTAGTGTAAGGACGACGATTCTGTAAATACGAAGGAAAAAATATTCTTCAGTGTTTTAGACTAGTCGTGTCGACATGTTTCTTCCTATTATATAATTGAATTATATTATATATATACACACACACACATATAAAGCTATATATACATATACATATTTATTATTGCGTTGTTCTATTATAATATTTATTGTAAACGTCGCAAATGTCGACACTACGTTTAACAGATACTAATATTCAAAACAAAGAAAAGGAACAGCATAGACACCTTTAAATTCATTGCGTTTGTGCTGAGATCAAAATGAATATCTTACGCTTGCATTGAGATTAATAAATTTGTTCGCTAGTAGGACAATGAGGTCTAAAAAATTGTTGGGGCACTTGCTGAGAAATTTAACGCTGACTATATTCTTTCGAAATTTTTGTTAATGTCTATAGTAAATAGCTATATTATATGATTTTAATCATTAGAATGACAATGAATAGATATTTGATTGATAGCAATGTATTTCAGAAATAAAAAAAATTGTAAATCGATAAAAATTGTTTGTCATTGTTCATGTAATCATCGGTCTGTAAATTTGTATAAAATGCTGAGATTTAAGTTGTTTACGTCGCTAATCGATAAGTAACGCCCTGTTTCTCTCATCGATGCATCTGTAAAACGATTAATTGAAAAAAGAACAAAGAAAGATGAATTGGTTATCACAGCACAAACGCGCTTATAACAAGTCGCATTTTTCTATGTCCGCATACTCTAGTTCCTACGCAATGTTTGTACTCTTGTACCCTTTATACTATTTGTACCTTACGAATCGCAATACACAGTCGTCCGGAATCATCGTCGAGATTGAATAAAGCATGAAAAAAGATACAAGAGAAAGATATAAAAAAAATTTTAAAACTTAACCGTCTTATTGTATACTTCCTAAACTTTATCTAATTTCCATCTAATTTCCATCTAATTTTGTTATTTTCAGAGATATTTTCGATTCGACGAAATAGTCTCTCACTGAGTTATAACAACACTGTCCGAAACAAACTTTAGCTCGAAGTGCCCAGCGCCTGCACATAGATAATGCGCGGCACGTCTATACACGCATACACATCAACCTGTATACACCTCAACAACGCTCGATCGGCCGGAACGGCAACGCGTAAACGCTAACCGATCGAAACTCAAAGCCTACGGTGGAAGTCAATGACCCGACGACAGCTTATTGCGAGAGAGACTCTAGTCAGCATACAATGTCTCTTATCTATGTTCGCTCTCCATGTACCTTTACCTATATTGAGACAGACTCTCTTGTTCCGCGAAGCAACGTCGTTGACGTTGGCCAAGGTCGATTGTAAACGTGGCTGCGGTGGCTTGGATCCGGAGAAAGTGACGTCGCGTTTACTGATTTCTCTATAGGTACGATAAATCGACTCTATTATATCGCGTGTCTCGCACGTGAACTCTTACTGCTGATAATACAACTGATTTTCATGTACACACGCGCTCTCCCGGCATTCGAATAGCTATAGGTATACGTAGACTGCAGCAAAGTTCGGCGAATGACGCTGTGGTTATTGGGCGGTTCGAGAACAATCTCAAAGCTGTACAATTTACTTTAGCGCTGTATCTACCTTGCAAGTTGCAGAGTGTCAAAGTTGCAATTTTTCTAATTTTTTCTGTTTTAAACATATTTTCAATAATTTGCGTCCCCCTGGAAAGCATTTTTCACTAAAAACACAATTTTCACAATTAATATTTGTGAAACTTTACAAATAACATTTATAAGATTTATAAGTCTTAAATTTGATTTTTTAAAAGGATTACTCATTCGAAACGGCATATATAAATTTATAAAAATACCTTTATTCACTGCAAAACTATTCTGTCTCATAGATTTCAACTTGCGAATCAAGCCCAATTTCTAACTAGAAATAACTTTAATAATCAAATGATCTGATATTATGACTAAAATACCCAATTAACATGTATAATCACAATACTGAGTTACCCAACACCTCTAAAATGTACAGAAAGATATCTTACTAAACTGAAAAATTATCTATCACAGTCTTAAGATATTTATAAATGTACATTTCTTGTCAACATAGAATTACAAAAAAAAAAACAAAATAATATCGAATTTGATAATTTTAGGTCAATTCAAATGAGTAACACTAGTTTTAGTTGCAATTTAAAATTATTTCGAAAAACAACATTTTCGTCACTGTCCAATCCGTTAGAGAATCACCCATAACACATATGGGTGTACACAGTAAGTGCCATACGAAAGTTAAAACGGCTGAAAGCATGACCGCATTCCGTAAACAAGTATCTGCAGGAATAATTACAGGTTGTTAATCAATTTCGCACAAAAATTATTGACGGATGGCTTCTGGAAAATGATTGTACGCGTCGAAGCTCGATCCCACGGGAAAGATCGTAGAAAATTGCGTTTAATCGCACCGCGTCAACGATTCTTTTTTTTCGACGTTCACGTAATCAAATCATCCTGAGAGTTACTTTCACAGAGATTCTATAAA
The DNA here is from genome assembly GCA_018906985.1 of Apocrypta bakeri. Lineage (NCBI taxonomy): Eukaryota > Metazoa > Arthropoda > Insecta > Hymenoptera > Pteromalidae > Apocrypta > Apocrypta bakeri. The sequence continues at coordinate 4,694,089 of JACCIA010000008.1, read as the reverse complement.
ATCCATTGTACGTGGCAAGACTGCTTTTAGAAAACTAGCAATAAACAAAGTGAACCATAATTTGTTGTGCAGAGTTTCTGATTATTTCCGACAATTCATTTATTTATACATTTATTTCCGGAGTATAATGCATTACGATACATCAATTAGGCCTTCTATCCCATGGTCCAGTGTGAAATTGCTTAGAAAACGCACTTCCATCTACGATTAAACCTCGCTAGAAATGTAATTTTATTAAGATTAACGTATACCGAGTAGTTCAAGATACAATAGCCCGATGTGCATTCGATTATCTATCGACGAATGAATCTTGTTGTTTTTTCTTCCCAGTCCAGATGCCCCATGAAGCTGTAATTAATGGGAAGACAAAAAAGATACCGCTTTGTCGAGTCTAGTCGCAGAACGCTTGATGAAATGGTCTAGATTAAAGAAGCCTAGCTTATTCTTAACGACCCAAGAAAAGATATATAAACAAATGTGAAAAAAACTCGTTTGAATTGAATTGATAAACCTTTGCTAAGAATCAAGAGAGCGCCGTAACAATCGCGATCACCAACTATGCGTAGCTAACAAATGAAGGATAAAAATATATGATGTATTCAACGAAATATAAATTTCTGCAGTTTAATGTCCAACTATTTTTTAATTTATGTGACAGTTCGATTTCTGCACATATATTAACGCTCGATAATTAATCGCTAGAAATGTAATCTGTGAAACGTGACATCGATAATTCTATTCTCTATTCGAGTTCGCGACTTGTGCAGCAAAAGTTAAGAATCTCCATCTCGACAGAAAGTTTCAATCTTTTGCTCTCTTTGTCAAAAGTAGAGCACAACGTTCGCTCTAAATCCCGCGGGAAATCCCAGGTAGTATACCTCCCGACGAGTGCAATCAGCATAAGCTTATACGTAGCAGTCCGCAGTCAGCAGTATCCGCAGAGATATATTCTCAGAAGGAGGTAAAATACTTGCTGGACTATGGTAATCAGGCTTGACGATGTTGTACCGAGAATTTCCGATGTCGTAATTTGCAAGGATGAGTTATTGACCGGCATTCGAGTCCTATGTGTGTATAAAGTATATCTATGTAAGACACGCTACCACAAGAGCAATATATAGCCTTTCGGCTTGTATATACGAGAGTGACTCGTTTGGATTTGTTTTCGATCTTTTTTAATCTCTCTATATGTGCTGTTATGCGGGTATGAAATTAGTATCTACCTGCGTGTATTTTGCATCGAATTTTATTGCCGTGGAGAATAAATATATTTTTTTTTGCGCGCGAACCAGATTTATAAGGAAAAAAAATTCGATGTATGCCGTACACGCAAACTTGCTATATAAAACTTCTTTTTATTTGCTATTCGAAACTCGTTTAATTAACCGCCCGTTCTAACGAGACTAACAATCGCATTCATGGATCTCTAACACGTATATATACGTTATATCTTTCCTCTTCCGAAAATAAAAAGAGCAAACTCAGAGAAACATTCTCTTGTATGCACAATAGTTTCTCTCTCTCTCTCTCTCTCTCTCTCCCTCTCAATATATATAACAAAGATACAGAAGCCTTGAGTGAAAGTCTCTGTAGCCGTCGTCACGAAATTTCGAGGAGTTTCATTCTTCTTTATCGATTAAAAACTATAACGGATTTCTCGCGCCTCTGCACATAATGTGCACATAGAAATACAAGGTACGTATGAACGTTCTATCAGGTGCAGTGGTCGATTGCATAATGCACCAAGCGTGCGAACGAACCGACCCTTTAGACGGCTTCCTTTCGACATCCTCCGATGTACATATTTCTATGTTCCTTTTTCAAGTCGAGATAGGCGAGGCATCTCGAGAAATGTTTTATGATTGTTCGTTTCTCCCTCCCTCCATCCCTCTCTCTCTCTCTCTCTCTCTCTCTCTCTCTCTCTCTCTCTTACTGGGTTCAATGAGCTTGTTATGTGTTATACACAGAATAGTTATTTGGGCGAGCGGAGAAATCGCAAATATTATATTCTCGATCGTTTCGTTTTCGAACGCAAGCGGGTATAGCGAGATTTTTAGTTATGGGATAATTTGCCGAGATACGTTATAGTGCGATATGCCCGGTCATTATATACGAGCGTTTTCACCGTTTAACTCGCGGCAAGTATTGTAAGTCGAGGTCCTTACGCCGTAGAAATGGTCATCATTGGTTACGGTCATTAAATGCTGAATTTTTCGAGACAAAACCTTTTCATTATATGATCTACAAAAAACTGCACACTCCAATACGTGTGCTGTTGTATACATAAGTTTACGAGTAAATATAGTTTATTCAACTCGCTTTTGACGTATATTTCAGAAACAACCGCTCGTGATAATTTGTCGTTAATAATCACTTCATAATACATTCGCTCTAATTATTGTTTTCGATCTATATACGAGTGCGATCGAATAAAATTATAAAATTCTCACCACACGTGCAACCGTATCAAAGTTATTAAGTACATTTAGTACGAAATAATATTGCTCAATTCAGACTTTGACGAGCACAATTTGCGAATCGCGTAATTACATAAGCAATATTTTACCTGCGAATTATTTTCCTCTTGGATTAACGCTTTCCAGTCGCATAAATTACGCAATAATCACACGTACGGTGAGACGCCTAACTGTGAAATACTGCTAACATCGAATTTTTCCAACTTTCAAGTACTCAAATTACAAAACCTCATTAATGTCGCATAATGAAAAAATCTACTCGAAATGACTGAAAAGCTAGAGACAAAAATAATCAATATAAGTAATTACCCGCGGGTATCAAATGTATAGAAACGAAGAAGAAAACCGAAACAGAGAAAAATTAATTCGACAATTCGTGAAGGGTAAATCGTCGACATAAAGAGAGGTATGAGACTATAAAAAAATTGAGTAGGAGTAGGGCGAATGGGGCGTAAAGGAGCAAGTGAAGGGAGAATAGAGGGTCTCAGAAGAGTTCCGAGTTAACGGATGCATCTTTTTTTGTCCCCTCTTCCCACGTCGTTTAATGAATCTTCGTGCGCGTGTACATTACGATTCGCGAGGGAAGCTTGCGGAGACTCGTTTTCTTCGGTAATTACGGGGTAAGCCGCCGTGCGACCCCTTTTGCCTCTTATACGAATGTATAGAAACACGCTCTTTCTTCTCCGATTTCCTACACAACTGCAGTGTCGCCCTTGCGAATTTTTTCTTTCTTACATCTTCCGTCTACGCATTGTTTCTTATTTCGGTACGAGAAAAGCCCATCCATGTCATCTGAAAATTTTAAAAAATATAATAATTAACAATGGTTAATAACACATATATTCACAATTTTTCAATTTTACAATAGTATGAAAAATAAATGTATAAGTCATCTGAGATGGTGAACTGCTTAATATTATTTATGGAGATATTTAAAATAGGTATTTAAAAGATTTTCTACTTTTAAAATAATTTAAACCTAAGTATTTTTGAATCTAGTTAGCTTCATGAGTTACGCAAATAACTCATTCACGGCGTATGAAAGTTTTAACTTTTCCCTAATGTACAGTTCAATGAAATGTTTACAAAATATAATATATTTAACACTAAATTTTTTCTTTTCGCAGTTTACTGCAAGTGTATAATAGCTGTATGTATTAGACAAATATTTTTTTAAATCTAACAAGAAGTAAAATAAAAAATGTTATTAAAGCAAAATACATAAATTACTAATGATTAACTTTTACGACTAAAAGTATAATATACAGCAACTACAGAAGCGTAACGAAATTTAAAGTTTATTAATTTTGGTAGATAAATATTTGATAAAAAAACATATTATTTGCGATACGCTTTGAAAAGTATAAGAGAAGAATAATTTAGTTCTAAGCAAAAATAATTCAGTTTTCCTGGTTCCCAGAAAAGTCCCCCCTCGCACATATAATGCACATGGAGCCCCTCTGCTCCCGCATTCTTCACGGTACACCACGGGGGTAACCTGCGCCCTCGCGCATATAACACAAAGATCAAATTGGTACAAAGGGCTGCGCGAAAATGTATTATACTTTCTCTTCTCAGCGGTACTATTTTAACCGAAATTCGAGAGGATGTATACACGGGGTTAAATTTCACCATAAATTAGGTCTCAACATCATGTGTATTTCAACGAATCGCACTGTTGGTGATCGATGGGAGGTAAAACAGAATTTTCAGACTATAGAAAAGTACATTATTTATGCAAAATACATTATTTTTGCTCCGTGTTTCTAAATAACTCTCGCGATAGTAATGTATCATTGTATAAATTGCGCAATCGTTGAAAAATTGTAGGAAAAAATGATGTTGTGTACAATCAGAAAAAGCTCCCCCGTTCATGATTGCGCATACATCTGGTGCGAAGATCTCGCACTGCGCATAACTCTCACCCCAGTGATCCCATAGCATCGTCATCATCGAAGCCATTGGCCGTAGCACAGTGCAGGAGCATCAAAGCGAGGGATTGCCCACCCCCTCGCCCCCCATATACCAAGCATGGAAAATACCAAGTGCACCCCCGTCCCGTGTGTCTATATACTACATACATCTATAGGTGAGGTATATATAGCCTCACTGCTCTCCGCGGGCAATGTATTGATCGTCTTTTCCCATGGTAAGGGCGATGGGGGCGTAGTTGGCGTCCCCATGGAACTTTCTCTCTCGCTCTGACCCGTCTCTAACACGATGCAACCCTCGGATCAGGACTTTCCGCCCCTTTACCAAAATCTGCTGTTCCGTACACGCGCATTGGTGTACGTATATACAGAACCGCACCGGTGTTCACCGAAAGTCAGCCGCTCTTGCCCGTGTGTACGTGCGATAGAAAGAGAGGTAGAGATAGAGAGCGCCGTTGACTATTAAGAACCTAGATGCGCAGAGGTTTCGCATAAGCGATGGAATATATATATATATATATATAACGAGGGGATGAAAATCGTATACGCGCTGGATCGACGATGCGCATGCCTGCGCCGCGTGACTTCCCGGCACACGACAGCGCGATACACCGCACACACTCCTGTGTTTACATCGCGCGTGCAGCTACACTCCGTGTTCTTCGCGTTCGAGTCCTATATATACATGTGTATACATATACACTTGTACGCGCGCGCAGATATACGCCTGTATAAACACACGCATACACGCGTATTTATACAAGTATTTTGGCTTTTATTTTTTCTTTCACCGTCGCGAAGCAGTGCAGCTTTTTAATTGGTGCGAGTGAAGTGCATGTAGAGGCCTCGAGCTGGAGCAAAGCTGACGAAAAGTGTTTATAGGTGAGGTGTACGGCATTCATGGCGACCGGCGAGAGCGGATTCTCGTGGCCCAACTGATGCCGGCAAACCGACTGCGAAAAGCACCGGTGAGTCCGTAGAGCTTTAATTCGGCTCATTGGGTATGTTTTTCTATCTCATGCGTATCGTTTACACTCTTGCGGGATGCCTTTTTAAATCGAACGATAATTCATGATAAATTCCATCCGTCGTACACGACTATTATCTCTGAATGACTAGCCTTTTCTTTCCGCGACTAATGTACGCATGGAAAGATAACGCAAAAACATTAAAAATCCGAGGCTCTACTGCTATACCTTTGACCGCCCAAGAATTAAATCACGCTTCAGTTAGTACCGGCTCGAGTGACCGATAGTGCATGAAGAAACCCAAGCGTATCTATACGTTTATACCTGTATTTTATATATACGTATATATCCCCAATCCCTGCACAATGATATCGACATCGTCGTCCTCGTCAATTTGTACGATTTACCTGGCTTGGCCGACGACGACGTTGACCGTTTTCGCTTTTACTTTTCCTACGTTTTTTTGTTCGACGACGAGTTAATGGAATCGCGCTTTCATCCTGCGTACGAACCACGCGGACGTGACTATAGAGTTGCGCGAAAGAGAAGACACGCGGGAGGGAGAGCGTCGAAAGAGAGCTAATGGAGAATATAAAAAAGCGAGAGTGAAGAAGGTTTGAGTGAAAACTGAAGAGATTTTCCGTTGAGATTTAACTTCGGCTCGATTTTATTCATTATAAAACACACCACATCGATTTGACATCGATAACGTTTTCGGATTAGTCTTACTCTCGTGAAACTTTGAATTATTTATAAAAGAATTCTTATTTCAACAGTAATGCCCTGTGAGGTTAAAATCACTAAATATATAACGGTTAGGTATTAAATTTCAATGCATTCCGAAACAAAGCATAGCCTATAGAAATCGCTTACTTTAGGGTCTCGAGACTAGTCTGATGTCAACCCATCAACGTGGTTAACCAATTATTTACATCGGGGTTCTTCTTCGTACACTGATTGACAGTATAATTAGCTAATTGGCAGAAAATAAAAAAAACATCACTGGTATAACGAAATAAATACGTAACGATAAAAACGTTAATCTATGTATATATGTATATGTGAATTGAAATAGAACCGCTCGCAGGGTATACGTAATATAAAATATAGATAGACTTGGCGCACGTCGAGCCAAAAGAAAGGGAGAGCGCTGTAGCGGTTGACGGCGTAGGGTAAGTTCCCGATGAAATTTTCGCGAGAGCTTTATCGATTTCGTGTGTGTCGAGCAACACATTTACGCGCAACAGGCCCTCGCAGTTCTGCATCAACCTAAATACAACTAGTTTCAGTTGAATTTAAAAGAGCACGATATCTCCCCTATTCCAGAGACTTCCCATTATTTTTCCATCCCGGCGATAATTTGTATTTGACAACGACAAAGCAACTCTTGTCTGGGATAATGCGATGGTGAAATTTTTTGTCCTAACTACGTACTCCGCCTGTACAAGCATAGAGGGAGAACAGAACGTTATCTACGGGTACCAGCTGTGCGCTTGTGTCAAAGACCTTGAATAACGAGAATACACAAAGAAATAATGAGAAGATACATGAAAGTACTAGTCATTAGAAACTCAAATTTTTCTTTTCAATTTAGAAAATATCCGAAGATCCGTTAAAAATGTTATCCGTCTTCTGCATTGAGTAATGGCATCGAACTCTATACTTTCATCTGGATGCTGCAGACATACGCACACTCACTCATACATAGAAGAGCCCTTGGTATATCAGACTCGATATAGAGCGAGATGGGGTAGTAGCAAACAGAGAGAAAGAGACGCAGCAAAAGCAAACGCACGCGAGGGGGAAACCTCGCTATTATATAGCGGGGGCTGAGATCGCGAAAAAAGCGCTAGAGAGAGACAGCGCAAAAACAGAGGGAGACAAGTGTATACGGTACAGATAGAGCAAGAGGGAGAGACGCCGCGAAAATTCGCACACAGCGGGGGTGGCGGCGCTGCCTGCGCTATACTCGGCGTCCCGACGCTCATAACACACGCTCTCTCTCTCTCTCTCTCTCTCTCTCTCTCTCTCTATCTCTAGGGGTCGACGCGCGTTCGCGCTTTTTGTTTCACGCGTTCCGTCAACCGAGCAAGACGCGTCGCGCGACTGTTGCGCTCTGAATTTTACTCTTAAAAATATACTTTCGTTAATTACGACCGAACTATGCTAATACAAGTGTGTATGTATCTACGAAAGTGCCTTCACGAATAACAAACGTTATCTCTAGTGCATAAATATAGACAAGTTCGGATAAGCGTGCGCGCGCAATAACAAACCGCTAGAAAGTACATCCACCGCACACATAAACAATATTCCCGCCGATAATAACAAAGAGAGCGAGTGTACGCGCGCGCGCGCGCGCTGTAAATCTGCAAGAGCAAAAAGCAAGAGGGAGAGAGAGAGAGAGAGAGAGAGAGAGAGAAAGGAGCGGTGGTTCGCTCTTCCTGGGGACGAGCATTGCCTCTCAGACGTCGGCCGGAGCTCCGAGGAGAAAGGACTGCTGACAACTCTATATAGCCAGTACTTCAGTTCTATCACGTGCATCTTTGTGTGTGTGTGCAGTATCTCTCTTTCTCTGTGCCAGCCTGTATACCATTGTTGGAGACAGAAAAGTAGTGCGCGGAAAAGTAAAATATTCGCCGTTAGGGTTGCGCGAGACGATAGACGAACGACAGAACAAAGCCCGATGAAAGCTTGTAGCGGATTTTAAACTTTTCTCCGATCTCTACTACGTAGACTAGGTGGATATTAACGCTCTCTCAGGGAGACTCTCCACACATACGTATCGCCGAGAGGGATACTTTTTTGCGAGTGAGCGAGTTTTCATCGTAAGGCCGGCAAAGTGATTTACGAGGACTTGCCCTACATCGATGATCAAGATGGTAAGGAGATCCGATTTTTTATTCCTTTTCTTCGTTTTTTATATTTTATTAGGAAAATATTGCAGAGCAGGTCTCATCCAGCGAGGTGTTTATAAATAGAGAAATCGATATAGACTCAATCTTGCTCTGATGCGTATACGCTGCATGTAGTATTTGATTTTATTAAATTACGTCGTTACAGTGACGATGAATCCGTCAAATTTATTATAAATCTGAAAAATAATTTTTATAAATAGTATATCCTGAAGCTCGTGAAAATCCGCCACAATTTCTGTATACAACACGAATTGTACTGTGTAACCCCTGCGCGCGCGCGCGCGGACAGATAGAAACGAAGTGCATTTCATTGTTTCTCTATAATTTTCGAGGTATTTCTGTCGAGGCTGAGAGATAAAAAAGTGGCGGTTTCTGCTTTGTTGACGATGCATTGATTTTCACGATTAATTCAATTACAGCTGCTCGATTGAGCATCAAGATGGGTTTGCTATTGAAGGCAGTCTTTCATGCCATTCGACGAGTATTTTTCAGCCTGAACATACGGAAGACTATACCTGAACAATATACAACACGGGTCTCGGATAAAATTTTTCAAAAAATACATATAACGTTATCGTCCATAAAGTAACAACGTTATACTATCGATTTTAAACGTTCAACCGGAATATTCCGCAAATAATTCAATAGCTTTATTTTCGAAGCCAATAACTTTTAGCGGTTTACTATAATAGTAGTTTTTCTTGTGGTATTCATAAATTAAATAACGAATAATGATTGCATAATTAATAAATATACGATATTCGATAGCGCTTGATCTAATACTTTACCCTTTATTGGAAATTGAATATTGGCACGTTCATATTGGAATTTTATTTCCAAGCCACAAAATGTCCTTTAATTATAATTGTTTAGTTACAATTTTATGACCAATCTGTAAAAATGTTACAATAAACAATTTAAAAATATATATAAAACTCCAGCTACGTTTAGCCTACGATAAACCAGCTTTCCAAATTCATTCCACGTGAAATATGTATACAAACGTCGCGCAGCTGCCAAGATCGCCGAGGCGACGTCTCGTTATTAATAAACCAGCTCAACAACCCCAGGTACAATATCCCAGATAAAATCACTCTGTGCGTCAGCCGAGATACGAAGAAATATATATATATATATATATATATATATATATATGTACAAGGCAAATAATATAGCGTTATCTAAGTAGTAACTTCTACAGAATCCCCTTTCTCGCTTCCGTTTAGTCAAGTATATATTCACTTTCATCGATTCCAGACGTTTCCGGCCCATTCACGCGGACGTTTCCCCTTCCATGACTCTGCATAATGTTTCCGAATTACTTTTCTATCTTCCTCGGAAGGCCTCGAAGACCTTGAATGGCTGCAGTTGAGAGTGGAGTATTATGGAAAAAAATCATTAATAAAAGTGTGTATAATAGAACTGAGATTTAACCGATTATCCTCAATCAGCCGTGTTATATGATCGATATGTGCACTTTTAGCGGTAGCTTAGATTTTTACGAGACGTTTCCTGTTTCGAAATATTAATTACTTAAATGGATAACGAGACCACTTACCAGAAGCTACCATGTTTTTCGTGCACTACCGTTCACGCTAATAAGACGGTAAAAGAATAGCAAAGCATTTCACCGTACATTACACGCGTAGCGAATGTTTATTTCCTCTTGCAAAATCAAAAACATTTCTATATCTATAGTCAAAACATACATAGCCCCAAACTTTCCTTTCACGCCTTACCTGTGTACATGAGCAAATCCATGCTCAATTGGAAACAGCTCGGTACCTGGAAATATAACAATTTTTCACGAGGGCACTTGAGCCAGGTCTTATTTTCCTCGTTACTTGTTTTCTAAGTAAGAAAAACGCGGGGCTTACAATTTTTAGCAACAAAATATTGAAATGTTTATTTAGCACGTTACTCGTCATCCGATATAATTAAGAAGTATATTCTAAAAGTTACCATTTATTAAACTTATCCGAACCAGATAAGCAGATAATAAGTTATCGTTAAAGAAGTGCAACAAATAGCAACAGATACCGTTTTCAAAAATCGTTTCCTAGATAAATTTTTTATTAAAAGGAGTTTTCTATCAAAATGTTTTAATTGCATATATTATATATTATATACAGTTAATGGCATTATCAAATATCAACGAGATCAAAAAATGTCTGCAAGCGCTTCAACTTTCAAAAAAAGTATTTGAATAAACGAATGCCTGATAAAACAATAAAAAAATAATAGTTTACAAATTATTTCGAAAAATTGTCCAGGAGCAAAGCTCAGTGAAAATCAAGGGGAAAAATTATTCTCTTGAATGCGAATGTATGGACACCTGGATACTCTATTCTATAATAATATATATAAACTAACTTTTTTTATTAACCGAGGTAGTCTAGATTCGTAAGAAGTCTTATTTCGACGTACTCAATACGTGAAGTATGGCTAATTTAAATTTTCATCTGTCCTATTCTCCTAGGAAGCTTTCAATTTGGTCATTTGCGAAAACATAGTTGGGGAGGTTGTTGATTCTGTATTCTAGCTTTTCTGAAGTGAATAGCGCCAACGGACTGTTCAGTTTTTCATTAATTTCTGCTTTTTAGTGAATACCATTGTACCCCCTCCCTAAACGTATCGAGAAATAATATTCAAATGAAGGTAGAAAAATTTATTTTACACGCGTGTATTTGCCATTCTCGCTACGCAAGGCAATGAACCCCATACTCGTGTTGAACCAACTTTTTGCACTTGAATAGAAATCTATAATTTACTTTATTGAATTTTGTTTTTTATCTCATACTGGATACTTTTTATAACTTTTAAAAAGGAAAACATTCTTTGGGATTTTTCGAAGTGTTTTAATGCAATTTAAATTTTAATAATATATTTTAGAAAAATTATGTACAAATAATTGAACGTTGAAAAAATAAAAATTCTGTTTATAAACTATAACTCTTAGACTTTAAATGTTATATGTGTGACTGAAATGAAATGTTATATTGAAATTAAAACATTCTTTTTCTTTTAAATATTCTTAAACTGTTCTTTGGCACTGTACCTTAATAAATTTTTTTAGATTTTTCTTTCATGAAGGGTCTTTAAGTTGCAGGAAGTAAAGTTGACATGTTCACTAATTTTAGTATTTTATGTCTATTTTCAAAAGAATCGTAATTATCCGGGGAAACATTTAAATAAAAACACACAAGGGGCGTTTGTTAAAAAATTAATTAAATTTCACAAATAAAAAGTTACAAAGTTGTAGGCATATATCGTAATAATTTCTTAAATCATCAAAGTCGTCAAATGGAGTAATGAGAAGGATCGATCATAAGTCATGATAAAAAATTCATGAAAATGTTCTGTATCCATAGAAAAGTTTCTACGAAGGTCTCAGCCTGTTAATCAAGATTTACTTCTAGCTATCGTATATGAGTAATCACTAATCGTATCATAAAGTATGAGTTTCTCTAGATCGATCCCTATATAGGCAACCGTTTCATGCATGATCATTACAATATACAAGGAATTCCAATAAGTGCATCTTTAAAATGTGATAGGAAGCATGCTGTACAAACAAATAATACATAATAGAAAATTGCTATAACTAACTTATAACTATAGCATTACGTCTCTTTACGAAAATGAAGCTCCAAATTGATCGGAGAATTCCCTTCTAAAAATAAAATGAGCTCTTCGACAGCATTAGAAATCGAAGTTCAGCCTAGCGTATGCATTTCGTTCGTGCGCAGCCCTTTCGCGCACTTCGTGCTCCAGATAGTCCAGATAGACAGCCACGAATCCAGTCGGGCTGCTGCAAAACCTCCTTTACCGGCGGCAGTGGTCTATCTCGCGCTGCGGCCGTACGGTGCCGCCGTGAGTTTGCTCACCTTTTATTTCGGATCTCATCTGTTTTCTTCTCTCACCATCAAGTTGGTCTGCCTTTGTTTCTCATCTACGTGGGATGTGTCTTGCCTTCTCTCCTATGCATCTATATATACTTGTCAATACAAGATACAGTTATCCAGGAAAGGAAATTAAATTGTGCTATAGAAATAAAAAAATATCTAGAAACAGATGTGATACGAAGCTTGAAATTCGATTGAAACTTGAGAACGGGAGCCCTAGAGAAACTGCGACTATTGCAATGTTGCATTGACCGAAGGAGATTGAGGTTAATAAGTCTTCGCTTTTTCTGTGTCCAATGTTGTACTTTGTATTATAGTATTGTTGATCATTCTCGGATATACTATAGAAATTTAATTTTACTCTAAACTCTTTTTATTCGTTGTTAAATTAACGAGTTGTTAAATAACAATATTTCATTATGCTTGTTAAAACTTCATATAAATCGTTAATATTGTAATCCCATATCAATGGCTCTCTGTTAAATATATATTCAAAACAAAATCTATACATACAATAGGATGTATTGTAATTTGTAGATAAATTCTGTCCGTTACTGCCATGTATTTATATAAATACCAATGTTGTGCACGCAATCCACCAATAAAAACTTATAATAACCAAAGACTCATCCCCGTAGAAAAGTCCTTTTCCGAACCGTGAAAGCAATGGATCCGTCAAAGAAGTGTCATTCCGAATCTAAAATATTCATTCTACCTCATCCACCCGTCCAGTCGAAAATGGCCCCAAGCCCGCACTCAACAAAGCTGAACCAAAAGCCCTGGAGGAGAAACGCATCAACGGGATGTGTGAAGACTACGTCTGTACGCGACGGTTCCTCGACGTGCCTTGACGACGATTCAGGTTTACCATACTGACAAGCCAATGTTTTTTATCGCATATAAAAAATATAAGTAAAGTGGAGTAAAAGACTTTGACATAATTATAAAGAGAACTATCGACGGGAATAAATAATGGTCACATGCTATACTATTCCCTCTCCGAATAAGCACAGTCTTTTATCGGTCGCAGTTCTTATATCAAGCAATCGATCCATATTTACAGAATAGAATAAAAAAAAACTCGCGCGCATTAATTGATTGACACGAATAGTCGGTTGTTCGCTCTAATAACGGTTAATGGTTCGGACAGGGGGAAAAAGGCAAAAATAAACTCTGCATATGTGTGCTCGTGTGTTTTTACACAAAAGAAACGGGATCGATTGGCTCAGAGGAGGAATAATAATTCGCCATGTGCACAACAGATAGAGGTGAAAGAACGAACTGTAACAATAGCAACGAAGAGCTTCCATGTCTGATAATTGGAAACTTCGAGACCGCGTGGACTGATCGATGTTTTCGCCGCAATAGCCAACTCGTTCATTGCGCTCGGATGATTTTTTGGCAAATAGTATCAACTGCTCCGGATGCTGTCTATTATTTTCTTTTTTATTAGTTTTCCTTTCTATTTTTGCTGCGACGATTTACAAGGTTTATCGAAAGTGGAGAAGAAATACGCGGCAATTAATATAAGTGCGTGGCTTAACCTCGATTTTCTCAAATATACATACATCACAGATTTAGTTTGAAAAGCAAAATTGTTTCCTGGACTTGAAAACCTACCTGACCCAGATGCACTCGAAAGAAAGATAACAGCGCGGAGTTTTTCGAAATATTTTGTAACGAGAGACTGTAATATTAAAGTTTGTAATTAAGGAAATTTGAAAAACTTTTAACGAATTGAAACTCAGCGAAGGTGAGGTAATTGGAGCTAGGACTATACTTTTTTAGTTGAAACTCTGCTTAAACATATATTAATAGCTTCGAAGGCATTCAAGACTTTAAACGTGATTCGCATTCCATTTTCATCGAGCAAAAAAACTGCGATTATTAATATTCAGCTTTATCGATGATCTCCTAACAAGGAGCATTCTTTGCAATATTCAGAGTAGGAATAATCGATACCAATTTATGGGCAACAACAACAAAATAATCTATAATTTTTTCCAATAATTCCTCGCGCTATTGATATATCATGCAATAATATTTTTTCCATGTATATTGTTTATTTACTTATTTAAGCAGAAGAACATTTTATAAGAAAAACCTATATGAGTAAAACGCAATTACTTGTATATGGGATGGCGTATACAGTAAAAGAATTATAACTTTTTATAAACTCGTAGTTGACAAAGTATTTCATGTTTTTAAATTATGCATAAATAAATATTGCATCCTCTAACTATGAAGCTCTTTATTTTATTTTCAATACATCTTTGTTCAAACTTAAACTTTTTAACGCATTTGGCATGTTGCTAAAAATCTTAATTGCTACATTATTATTACTGACTATTATGACTTGTTTCATTTTTGTAAGTAGTATATTCTTATTTCTAGACTTTACTGTATTTCTTTGATACCTATCTCTTGATTTTTTTCTATATAATACATATAAAATTTCGGACGCCTGCTTAATTTTAAAAATAAAATAGCCTCGTTCTAAAAATTCTGTTACACGATAATAAATAAATGTAAGTTTTTCATTACGGTTTATTGTTCGGTATTTAGAAATCATCCTAAAATGCGATATAAAAAGACAAATAAAAACACAACCTCACCCGGAAACATTCCATGCAGTCATAAGACGCATTTGCCTGTGGTAAACAAACAATTATCCATCACACAGCCAGCAACAAGAAGCAACGAAGCCAACGAACTCTCGCATGAAAATCCATCCACAAACTATGCATGCTACACAAGCACGTCTGTAAACACGACACATATAAAAAAAGTCATCTCACGCTGTCAGCTCGAAAAAATAGAGAGAAAAGCCGCTGAGTTGCATAGAATCGTCGCGTGATTAAAGTCTCGACAGACGTGACGAGTAATCGCGGATTAATCTATAAATGAACATCGGAGTAGTATCCCATGCATAGAATCGATGATAATACGATAAAGTCGAGCAGACAAAAGTGTGTTAGCAACTGAAGAATTTGTCTTTTGAGTCGAGAAAAAATCAATGTAAATACATGTATTGAAGAAATTTGAACGAAGGTATACGTTTAGAACTCGGAATACTTTTTCAAATTCTCCACCGCGCTTCACGACTCGGTTAACATACATTAGCACGCTTCTACTAAAAATAAGCGCGCTCTGCGCAAACCACGCACACGAAAGGGAATACTGAGAGTAACTTCTAAGAGAAAGATATTAAAATCCCTCAGAGTCGGGACCGACGGCTGCATCAGCATTTTATTGTTCTCGGTCTTCTGTGTCGGCAGCTCTAAACGAGCGTGTGTATGCAAACTGCATATATATATATACACTACATAGGTAAAGGAAAACGCGGAGGAATGCGTATAAGGGGCGTAAAAAGAGCGTCGAAAGAACCGCTAAAAGCTCAACGGTATACACAAGCCGCCTGGTTCTACGTAACAGATATATATTCGCGTTGCCGTTTTGAAGAAAAAACATTTCTGTATGTGTATAGTCTTCGCGAAGCCAATGCAAATATTGTACCGTCGTGACTCCGTGTGCACAAGTGAAGCAAAGGTTGATCAAAAAGAAAGGAAATGAAATTCGCGAAATCTCACGATATTCTGTCTGGACGAATCAACGCTTGACTGTAAATCAAAGCAAGGGACATTCATAGCCCCGAAAATGTCGAGCAACCGTAAGAATAACCTTCCGCGAAAGCATCATATTCGCTATATATTATATAGTTGTTAACTATACGCTGGCGCAGTCAGCGCACGCACTCACCCACACAAGTCACGACGGATATAGCAGAGGAGCAGAAAACAAAACGCCTCTGCCGTCGCGAGAGCTTTTCTCCTGGGCTTCCAGTGTAGCGAAGTTGTCGCTCGGAGATAGGTCAGCGAACACGACGGGCTTCTTCTTCTTCCTCTTCTTCCGGGTATACTCACGTATGTGTTGGCTTTAGCCGTTAATTCACGACGAAGGTACGCCGCGTTGTAATTAAGGGCGCGGGGTATTACGAAGAATCAAAAGCACGAGTGTCGATGATAGGCGTGATTTTATCTATGGCTTCGAGAGGTCTATTAATTGTGAAAGTGAGAATGAAATCGAATGTATTGAATGGTTTTTCCGTAATCATGTCTAAGAGGGATTTTCACTTATTTCCTCTCTGGGCTTTGGATATCTGTAACTAAAAGATTTATATTATTACAAAGCTTTTTTTTCTAAAACTACGCTAAAAAACATTTTTCAATAAGATCTTGCAGAAATTGATCATATCACCCTGTGAATCGATTTGTACTTTATTAATGACACATGATTAGTGTTCAAATCGATAGTTCAAAATGACATATAAATAACGTTATTTGAGATTTGAATTATGCAGAGGATGATAACATCAACCTTTGGCAGGTCTTATTAAAAAATGTTTTTAATAAATATTCAAAGTTAAGGGAGATAAATTCTCGTTAAAAAAATTAATTAATTTCTGGCATTAAAATCAATATCTAATTTACTCATCTTGTGCTGTAAACGTATAATATTTATAGGACCTCAATTGGACGTAAATCAAAAGTAATACCAGAGACACTCACAAAAGATGGGAACTTTTATCAATTTCTCATTTTTTTATCACATATTTTTTTTATTAAATTTTTTATTAAATAAGTCCATTCTATTAAACGTATATAATTTAATTTAATTTCGAAAATTATCACTAAATCAGTTAAGATCATCTGATGTCAGAAGTCTACAGTTCACGTAGAGTTGTCATTACAACTGATGCAGAATACTTTTTCTATATACAGGCTTGATTTTATACACAAGGTTATTAATATTACTATCTAAGTAAACGCTTCGGTATACAATTAATGAAATCGCTAATAATTGTATAGACTCCAACTATATAAATTCTGCAGAGAAATAAATACTTAAAAAAATTATTTCTTTGAATAGTTCTAGAACAATATTATGTTCTAGAATGTACATCAATAAATATGAATACATACCCACATAATAAGTATACATTTTATTTAAGATGTACCTAAATTATATTATTACTTAATATTTTTTAATTGTACTAATTCGTTATACATCTGATATTTCTTAATTAAATGTTACGTATTACATTTAAATAAATATATCCTTTATGATTTTCAAAAATTATTTTAGGTAGTATTTACGCAAATTTTTATTTGTATACAGTAAATAACGTTTTACCAAAAACTATTTTCATTTCAAATAAACATTTGAAATCCATAATATCGTTCTTTAATCCAAATAGGTATTCTCTTGTTTCAAAACAGCAATTATTCGTGTATATACATTTTTTTTTTAAATAGCAAACATTATTTTAGTGTACCCCAAGCTAAGTAAATTGAGGATATTTGGAGTTATTTTAAAATTTCGGAGTACTCGTGATACGTGAGGTTTATTTTCTTCTCTTCAATCGTATGCAGCAAATCGTAAAATTGTATAGTTTATCGACCCGATTAAGTCAATTTGAATGTTAACAAAATATGATATAAACCGTAGATTTAATATCTTTAGTTATAAGTATAACTAAAGTTCTATTGGCGGCCGTAAGACAAGACGTCAGTGAATTAAAATACGCATATTAATAGCTCACTGAGATTTTGGAATCTTCTAAAATAACCGGTTATTTTCCGGACAAGCCGAATATAATCACAAACAAATGCTATTCATTACAATCATAGTATAACAAGTGTCAGAAACATTTGAATTTTTCGGTATATTTTGTAAAAGTAAATCAATATTTGTCATCTTATGTATACTTTGTTAATAATAATTTATTATGAAAACAAACTACATTATTGCTTAACTCCCGTGTTTCAATAAGCTTTCGGCGTATATCGATAAATGAATAAAGTTACTTCATCGATGCACGATCTATTAATTAAATAAAACAGAAACAGAATTTATAATCAATATTATAAGTATATTGATACAATTATAAAACAAACTATACAGTAAAAAATAAGATAAAAAAGAAATAGAACGCGTTCGAAAGGACTTTTAAAACGTAACACTACCGACATCTGCAAGGGTTGAACTTGAACCATGACAGACTCGCAAGTCGCATACACCGACACGCGCGCATACCAGTCCAAAAAGCCATCGCTCGACTGTCGCCGGTCGCCGGTCGTGCCGCTGTTAAAAGTTGCGCGCACGTGTCCGTCGCGAGCCAACGTACACAGAAGCCTTTTTTGGCATCGAAGCAACGCTTCGTTCGTGTATGGAAAAGCGCCGACCGGTATGCATCCAACAAATGCGTCAGCCAAAGGAGGATAGAGGAAACGCTATACCTATAGTATTATTGTCTGAGCAGACGAAGCGATATATACATACTTCATGGCGAATGCGGGGGTTTCAACGATGTCTAGTTCTTTTATGTTGTTCTTTATTCAGAAATCTCCCGAGGGTTACTAAAGTTTTCACGGATGATATTTTCATTATCATCCGTGTACACTATTCTCGCGTGTACATTGGAAAAATGTATTCGAGTGGCAAAAATCAGTCGCACGCAGTGTAATTGAATTTTGTCGAAAACCGGCATACTTGCATCCTATCTAAAAACCGCATTAGCCGCTTACGGCACGGAAGACGTATCGGTGCAAGTAGTCTTTCTCTCTCCTCGTCTTCTCAATCGATCGCGATCCACCGCTGAGTACGTGAAATATATCTATATACTCAGTTAGGTCGCGCGGGCTTTCTCTCCGACTCCTTTGCAACGGTGCCTCGCGCCAGTCCGCAACGAGCATCCGCCTCGTAGCAACCTACTCCTTCCGCGAGTTACCTTCTACGCTGTCGGCTATATCTATATAACATGCGCGCGATGCGGCGCCTACTCTGGCCCGCTACACTGCGGCAAAACGCCTAGACGCCGGCGCCGAGACGCCAGTGCCGCGCGACTTTTCTCGAGCATCGTCATTTACGAACATCGTGTTTGATTGTTTATTTTTCTGTTGGTTTCTCATTTTACGGTGTAAGGTGACATTCTTTCGGTGACATTATTTCGGTGACATTTTTACGGTGACACACGGGAAGGAGAGATGAGGGAAAGCGTGATGAGCGAACAGATGACACCGGCCGGCAGATCGAGGAGCCGTGTCAAGGCGTGGTTTAGATCTTGGCTGTCGAGTGACAAACGATCCAGTTGGTTTCTTTTTTTTTTTTATTTTCTACGCGATTTATATTTTGTAATTATATGTAGGCAGTAATTGTATGGATTCTTTGCAATTATACTGTGTTTTATAGTCCTGTTGGCTTTGCACAAGCGAGAATCGAATGGATCGAATTAAAAAAGTGGTTGAAAAAAAAGTTTTAATTAGGCAGCGTTACAAGACCGACGCTTCTTATTTGGTCAGAGACAAATAAGTTTGAACGCAATGTAATCAAGTATTTCGACAGAAGCACTGGAACTACTTCTTAAGGACATAATAGTTACTGTTTAACTAGATCTTGCAATGTATCAACTGAATTAACTTTTAATTTAACTACAATTATTTGATTACATTACATTGATTAATTCCTCATATTTTTCGGGGATGTTAAATTCACAACAATGAATACTCGAGTGTATCAGAATTATCGTAAAAACATTTACTGCACCTATAACCATCTCCTTCACGGCTCGTAAAACTTGATGTCTTATATGTAGTAAAATGGCAGCGACTCTGATTTAAACACCAGTCGCACATCGTCCAATTAATATTCCACATCGTTCTCGATGCATAAGTCATTTTTTCTAAACAATCTCAATCGACGAGCAGATACTAAAGTAGTAGCTAAAACCGGTTCGGCACGAGTTCTCTTGCGTCTATGCATTCGCTATTCAGACCAGTTGATTATTTGTTTGTTCGAAAGCGTAGGCTTAAAATACAGAGATCTCATTGTATTCTAAGTTGAAATCACGGCTGACCATAAGCAAACTGTAGGCATGGATTAACTCTTATAAGAATAAGAACAACCAGAAACAGCTCCTCGAGATTTTTCTTTTATTCCCTCGTACATAAACTGAATAAATGTATTCTCTAAATTTGAAATAAAGAACAATTCACTGTTCTTAATAATGAAATTACTTTCATATCTGCAGAGGCAAGCAAATTTAACTTGACAGTTTAACGATTCACTATTTAGTCAATGGCAATCTTACATGTATAATTAATTGTGCAAAATCTTGCAAATATAAATTTTTTTTAATACTGTACAATTATTAATTATACGTTTCAGAATACGTTATCATTAAAATTGTATACGGTTAAGAATGTTGATATTGTTTTCAAGGGACTTTTAGATATTTATCCTATGAAATTGCGAAATTCCCAAACAACAGTTCTGAAAATTTACATTGTTTTCAATCCAAATAACACTCATAGATGCATACTTATCTACTATTGTAGTGCGTGTTTACTTTTTGCGTCTATTACCGCGAGAAGCGCGCAAAATATATGATAATAAATTATAGTACTTAAATAAAAAAATCTATGCAGTATGCGAATGAAAAACGTCAATGAGTGTGCAGAGTTACGTACAAATGTTTGCGGATGGTTAAAGCCCATTTGGTTAAATACGACTAAAATATAACGGTTTTACGTATCTAAGTATAGAATGGTAAGACATGCGTGTTAAGCTGTAGTTTCGCGTTTAATCAACTGCAAGCACTTTCTTCTCAAATTTCACGAGGATAAAAGTTACATACGAGCTAAATGGACAGATTGTATTTCTAATAAATGACTCATAGCCCTATAGAGATTAATCAACATTTGATACGAGACAATACGAAAAGGAGATTTGATAAGATGATTTATTATTTTAATAAATAAGACAACTTGATATTATCCAGTAAAGCTACTCAGAAAAATATTTTTAAGCCTAGTCTGATGAAAAATCAGTACATAGCTACACGTAGGCAACTTTACGACGATACGTATTGTAATTTTGTGATATAGCCTCTGGAGCAATAGTCAGAATGTAAGAAAACCGTATTTTTTGTCTCGTCTGTTCAGATCGTGGAAAACCATCGTCAGCAGCGGCACCAGCAGCAGTCGGTGCGCTACGCGAGTCCGAAGAGATGCAGCGGTGCCCGTACCTGCACGAGATGAAGGAGCGCCTGCTGTCGCAGCCTACACCCACGGACAGTCTCGACATGGATCGCCTCGATGGCAGCGGCGGCACACCCGTCAAGGATCATCATCACACCTCGTCCCAGCATCATCACCGCAACGATTATCCGGCCCACGCAAATCCCGGGGTAATACCCGAGCCGCCGGAAATGCCGCCGGACTCTTTGATCGGCACCGTCGTCAAGGTATCCACTCGCTAACGGCATCGCCCGCATCGCGTGATCGGTCTCTTTTTTTCAAAATGCTTTTTCCATTACATTTGTCCATCTCTCCATGGCTGTACTGGCTTCGGATGTAGTGGAAAAGGGGGAGATTGGGATATGTGGTTCCTTACTGTAGAGCTTTTTGTATCTGCATGCGAAATCATCCTTGCTAGCAATCTATTTAATAACACGGATAGAAAGAACCATTTATTGTAAAGTCAGTGAATTACAGTTAAGAAAAGCTTCTTTAAGGTTCACACCTTGCTGAGACTCGACTATTGCTACTCAACTCTTTCACTATTAAGATATAATGCATCGAGAGAGACATTATCTAATCAGACCAACCATTTTTTAAATTTCGTCTTTGATGGATTTTTTAAATTCACTTTGGCTATCGAATTGAAAATTCATCATATGTATCATTATGGTATACATAATTGTATTTGATTGAAAAATCAGGAAAATGATGGTTTTTTCATTCTAAGACTCATTAAAAATATAAATAGTAATAAATAAATAAAATACAATTACAGATGACATTCCGAGGGAATAAATGTAAAGTTCCCTTAACCCTTCAGGAATTTAATACACTTAATGTCGAATTCATGAATTTTCTATTACAAATATTAATATTTTTTTTATATTAAATTACACCTTTACAGCTTTACGTCATAGATAATTTCTAATTGAAGTTTTTCGAATTGATGACTGATCGATTTTTAGAATCTAATTTTTTAATTGTACAAGCAACTTCCTTTTCGCGCAGTTGTACGTTTGTAATTTTGTATTAGTACGTTTTTATGTACGATTATTAACTGCTAAGAAACGATATTTACCCTGAAGGTTTTCTATTGCTTACTATGGATCGTGCAGCAATCATGCATTCGATGTTAATGAACATCTTTTAATACTAAGAAATATTTATTTATAGAATCGAACGAGGACTTTAGGGCAAATGATTCTTTCTATCAGTAAATTAATTTGGTCTCAAATACATTTTTTCTACTGTCATTACACCAGCCGACTCTTTTTAAACCACAGACGCCATCTTCTGTAACGGAACATCATAACGACCGGTCTATTTATTTTTCGCAATCGAGAGTAGGCGATCGTATAGGCAAGATGAAAAGCTCAGATGACCGGAAATTTATTCATGCGCCAGTTAACGATGTGTCGCGTTGCACATCCATACAAATACACAAACACACCGTAGGCGGGAAATTTGAAATTCGATGTTACTTCTTGTGTCTACAACGCGAGTCTTAAACTTTCATCTAACGGCAAAAATTGCATTTAGGTCATTGGTATGCATGAGTCCTACGATTACCTGGACATTTTCGATGCATGTTATCTTTCTTATTTCTGCATGACATATATTTTCTAATACACTCTACCGAGATTAAACCGTTCAATTCATTTATTATTTTATTCTCGTATAATATATATTAACTCGTATTTTCGTTGTATATCGTATGACGCAACCTCTTATTTCCATGAATTCTCTCAATTAAACATTACGATACAATATATAATATAGCTTTCTCTGGCGTAAATCCAATAATCGATGAATTATTTCCCAATACCAAAGCACATGTGAATTCGACTTCATAGGCTTATTCAGGCTTATTCAATGCATAGAAATTTTCACGACAATTCATATAAATTAGAGGGCAAAATTATTTAAAAAACCGCACTTTTCATGCTAGAAGCGCACATTCGTCTGCATCCACCACGCCCCTCGATCTCCTCGAAATAGATTGTAATGCGTGACGAACGCAAAGTACAACACGCTATTGGTAAAAAAGGAAAACATAAAAAATAAACGAAGTCGTCGAATGACCGTCCATTGAGCGGGCGGCGACGTTATGGGGCCTTTGACAAATCGCGGTATCGTTATTTTTACGCCGAGAGTTTTAAATGGATAAGCAAAATTTTGGCTGCTCTTGTAGCTTCTTCAATTACCTTTATTGCTCTCGTCTGGCAATATTATGGCATACTTAAAAACCTCCCCATAGTCGAGGAATATGGGTTTTGCAACATTTGAAAAATTATGTCAGGGTGTACATCTTACGAAACACATGTTTCTTAATTTCAAAATTTTGGTTAATACTCAATCATATACACAGTACTTATTGGTAAAATAGATAAGGATACAGATATACATAATGAAGTACTAATATCTAATAATAATATCTAAAAACGTTCGAAATCGACAAATGTCCGATTTTTTTAATGTGATTAAAATAACTTTAACTGAATATATAGTAACATTTGTTTAATGCGCCAAAAATTAGTTTTGAAGTGTAGTCATTAGCTCTTAAAACAATATCCGTTATTTCAAAAAACAGTATTTAAAAAAATCATTATATTATACTCTCGAAAATTGAAATATTGAAATTTTTTACAAAGTAAAATAATTCACTTTTTGAAAAAGCATAAATGCACTATTTAAAAATGTTAACATACACACTAGTTAAAGAAGAGTTATTCGCTATTGGCAAGGTGAATATTTACTATTGCATACAACTAAACAATTGTGTTTTAACAGTGAATTTTCACTAAATTCCAAGTTGAATGGAAATGATACACTTCACTCGGTAACTAATGGTAAAAATTCACCAATTATTAGTAAAATAAAGATTGACTATTTCGAAGTTAATGATTTGATTTCTTTTAAAGTGAAAACTCAGACCTCGGACAAAATAAGTAAAATTTTCACAATTTCAAATTTGGAGAGTACTTACAAAAACAACATTTAATAGATAAACATAGATACATGCTATAGCCTCGAAGTTCTATTTTAGACGATATATTCTTGAATAATTTAAGTTGAGAACATCAATTTAATTCTCTATCGTAATATATTCTTAGTGGCCGCTTAAAAGGAAAATCGCAGCACGATCTGTTTATTTTGATATTTCAGCTGAACTCTGACGGTTACGGATCTCACACGTCTCCGGCACACGCGAGACAACCTCTGGTGCCTCAAAACTCGAATAATCAACCACTTTGCCTCACACCCACGCATTCATCGCCTATGCATTATAATCCCAATCTGCCGAAAAATGCCAAGTAAGTACCATCAATAATATCGCTTACACAATATATACATGATATACATATTGAATTATTTGTTCGTTAAGTTATACAATTACAATGTATCTCGATAATCGACTTATAGAATAAGCTGTAGCAATGATAAAACAGAATGGCGCCTGTACTCACAATGACTTGGCTATCCCTGAAAAACTGTAAATTTAAGCGTTGATAAAGTAGAGATCAGCTTGCTGCAGGTAGTCGGTAGGTCAACTAGATTCACAGCATCCCGTTGGTGCAGCTTTATAAGCGCGCCTTTCTTACAAGATCAATTTTAGAATTTTTTTATCGTCAAACCTTTAAAAGAAGCAAGTCCTTTGATAAACCCAGCCACGAGTTATTTGTTATTATTGTCATATATGCGAAAGATACATTGCTCATATATATATATATGTTTCGACTATTTACGAAAAACATATACCGTACAGCAGTTTCCATTTATATATGAAATCCTCATTTTTCCTGAAAATGGATATGAAAGACTGCCTCATCAAAATTTCACCCAGTTTTCAGCTTTCGAGTTGTATACACAGGAAAGCTGTTCATTAATAAGCGAGCAAAATGAACAGACATTGCGTTATGAAGTACGAGAGATTCTTGAAATGAGTTTCACAAAGTACATATCTGACCAGTGCGTTGCTACTTGCACGTGTAATTTTGCTTCTGAAACTTATGATGTTTTGTATTTTATTAACCTTCCACTCGAATACGAATCTATATTTATATACGATGTTATTTTATTGTTAGAACTATGCCAAATGTATTTATATATTTTTTCATCGTGTCCTATGTTATACAATATATATTTCAGACAGTTTGTTATGCACCATGAAATTAATATGTGAATGAAATTATTCACATGTGAAATTGATTTTTAAAAAAGTGTTATTTGATGTATTGAGTTTTTTGTGGATTATAATGCCATGGATTATAAAGTCACGATTTATTCCAAAACAATAAATAAATATGAGTTAACCGAAGATGTTATGAAATATATACAGAGTTTTAAACTTACAATTTTACAAGTGTTTTACATTGCGAAAGTTCGGAGCGTTCGATTCCTTCGATAGCATACTATTGAAAGAACCAGACTCTCTAAATATATTTATTCCGAACCTTTAACAGGATTTGTTTACATTTTTCACTCTTTTAATATTCATTCCTATATCCTACGAAAAATTACTTCGGTTTATAACAAAAACTATCCTCGCACAATGCGTATATTAAGTTAATAAATAGATATAAGTTACTAGATATTAATACATGCATATATATGAGTGATTTTCCGAGGAATATAAGTTAAAAATTTGTTTCCGTCTCATTTTGGGAATATTTGAATAATATTCCTAAATGATTCCATGAATTTTATTTGAATTTATTGAACACTTTTGTGAGATGTCACAGATTGCTCGATAGTAAATAAAAGCAAACATATGTACAATAGAGTAATTAGTAAAATTTATTGAATTAAAGAAACATATGTGTCTATTCAAATGTCATGAAGGAGTGCAAACTCAAAAGTGAGAAAACGATCCTACTATCAAATCCAGTTAATTCAGACATATACCATTAACCTATGCAAATGTGCCTGCAAAGTTTCATTAAAAAAAACCCGATTGATCTGATTTCTATAAATCATTATTAGAAGTATATATGTGTGTGTGTGTAATGTACTATATTTAAATGTAATAGCAGATTTATATCGAATAGAATTGGAAGAAGAAAAAATCGATCGCGGCCAATCGCCGACAACAGCATTTTTCTCTCTCATTCACTCTCGAGATTCTTTAGGTGAATAATACATCTTCATCCGGCAAAGGACAATGTCCTAGCTCGCCCACTAGAAATAAAGTTTCGTCTCAAGTACGAGCGATAAATCGAAGCCACCTATTATTGTAGCAAGTTTGAAACCACCAGTTGGTCTCCGTTGTCATGCGACCAAGCATAGAACAAAAGGCGAAAGAAGATGCAGCGCGGGGCAGTTTGCCGCCGGTAAAGTTCGTCGAACCGCAAAGAAAAGTCTGCACGACACATACATAAGTATTATTAAGACTCGCTGAACTGTGACTTTCAGCAGCGCATGTACACGTCCCAACTGTGTATATAGAAGCCCTGCAAATGTCTCGAGGAAGTCTCTGCCTTTTCTCTGTAATTTCTACTTCATGCACGAGTTCACAATTATCGGGGAATACATTGTTATACGACTGTATTTCATGATAATTGACTGCAGTATAAAATGACACCAATGCCAAATCGAGTTCGAGTCAGTTTTTAAATGTACGGGATACCCTTCCACCCTTCCCAATACACACACACACACACACACACACACACACACGCGCGCGCGCGTACACATGTACTGATACTTTCGATCCTTGAAATTCCAAGCGAATCCCTTATGACCACGGTACATTAACTTCGAACGGTGTTAATGCACGATGCGCAACGCATAAAACCGAGGGGAATCGTACAACAGGAAAGCCTATCTAATTCCATACTGATACACGTATACACGATCGTCTCTTTTGCTTAAATTACCTTTCGTAATACATCTTAATATATTACGAAGATATATTTTACAATTTTTCGACGCCCCGCTTAATGAGAATAAACTATATTTTAACATAAACGTGATATATTCCATCCACGATCGAACAAACAAATCAGCGGCGGCACTGGGTAAAGAACTCGATCGTCAGCTTCTGAGCGACCGTACATCGATCCCCGGTAAACATCCCCCGAATAATCCAAAAACCAGATGTGCAATCTTGTAACCATAAAAATGTGCATGTAACACCCTTATATAGACTCCCATCCCCCTACCTCTTCGTCCACAAGATTCTAGTTCGTAGGACGCGGAAGCGGCGGCAGCA
This sequence comes from Apocrypta bakeri, assembly GCA_018906985.1. Lineage (NCBI taxonomy): Eukaryota > Metazoa > Arthropoda > Insecta > Hymenoptera > Pteromalidae > Apocrypta > Apocrypta bakeri. The sequence continues at coordinate 4,666,599 of JACCIA010000008.1, read as the reverse complement.
CCGCTCCACGCGAAATCAATACTCGCGTGCGTGAGGGAACAGGAGAGAGAGAGAGAGAGAGAGAGAGAGAGAGAGAGAAGCTGCAACCGTCAGCCGCACGTAGTTTTGCAATCCTTGAAATGCGAGAAGCTCTCGAAGATATTTGCGACGTATAACGAGATTATATTGCTGACGACGAGTAATGGGCTTTATGACCGAAGAACCGAGACTCCTCTATTTCTACGGTTTTTTTTTCAAATAGAAATACCATGACTATAAACGAACAAGTTCTCTAAACAAGAACTACTCATCTCTCGTTGTTTCTTTCAATGGATTTTCCGAGAATGAACTTTCACGTTGATGGAAGCATGATTGTAACAAGGTCACGAGTACTTCATTGTTGACGTTTCAAAATGAAGTATAGACTTCGCATTGGATCTCTCTCTGAAGAGACGTTAAAAATGCAGATCATTTTACGCTGTGTTTAAAGCTTAGCCCTATACGCGAATCTCGGAAGGTTGTTCTATTATTAGGCTTTTCTCACTGGGAATAAGGAGATTTGTATAACGTTGGAATAATTGAGCTACCTATTAGACGGAACAGGCGACTGGGGCGTTTCAATTGAAACAGCTTGCTGTAATTCAAAAGTTAAGTAGCTCTTAAACGTATACGCCTATCGTCGCGTGGAACATGACATCTCGAGAGCTTTTCTTTTCTCTCTCTTCTTCAAAGTCAATTTTCTTCAATGTAAAATAATTCATTGAATTGTTTATTAATTATAAAAATAAAGATTCAATATGTTAAGAGTTAAGATGCCTGGTCTTATTTACTATTCGAGTAAAGCTTGCGTTGCGTTTTTCAAGTCTCACCCTCTTGTGTAAGCAGTTTTCTTAAAAAGTTCAAATATCGCCTTGTCAACACACTCAGCGTTCATTCCAAACAATCTTATCTTATCTTATTAAAGATGTATAGCGTAAAAAACACATCGCAAATACATGATAAATAAGTAATAACATAATCGAGCCACATACACAACAGTCTTAGATAAATAAATATATATATATATACATAAACTGGAGGCGGGGCACATCTATCGCACGGTACCGGAAGCTGTATCGGTGCGCGCGCACTTCTCTCTCTCGCACCTTCCCCCCTCCCCCTTCCCTCCTCATCTTTACGCGGAGGAAGGTCAGTGAACTGGGTGGTAGCGTGCGCGCGGCGCGTTATCGAGCGGGTCAGTGGGTCGCCGAGAGAGTAGTCCACCCCGCTGTTCCTCCCTCCTCAGCGGATAGAGGCGTTTTCTTCCCTCTGGAGCAGTCGAGGATGATGTCGGTATTCTGTGCATACTTCCTATGAGCCGGTTTCTCGGACTCCTCATTCCTATCTTCGTGCGTTAGAATTGTTTTTCTCAGACTAGAATTTCCTCTTCGGGCTTACAATATGTAGAGGTCCTCTTGGAGAACGGATTCGGTCAGTATGGCTTATTACAAATGGAAGAGAATCCCAAAAATTGCAATTCTGTGTATTAGCATTGTTTGTGCCAATGTGAAATTGGCGGAATTTATTTAATATAGACTCCCTGTCTCTGTCTGAAAGATGTACTATAATCATATTTACCGCATCAAAAAGTCTGTCCTACATATTTTTAGCATTCAAGCGAGTTGCGGCTTTCATGAAGCTATGGGAATACTTCATGTAGTAGATACATTTGGATAATTTGTTAAGCGTTGACCCTAGAATAACGAGCAATTACCGTACGAACAAAGAACGTAAATGTACATCTTCCATTTGAAAATTTGAGGTCGGACGATCTATTGTATTTTGTATTAACTTGTACATTTTTCATTGTTTTCGACATTAACATACATCTCGATAATCCTCAAAATGGATATGTCGCATTACGCCCTGAAAGAAAAAAATTCATTATTACAGGCAGTCATCCGCGCCGTTTTTTTCTATTTGTACAGGTCGACTCAATAAAGCCATCCCAAGTACATAATGGCGACAAAAAATCAAAACAGTATAGACACGAACTTCCGTTCGCGTCTGCGGTTAACTCAATAAGCCACGTGCACAAAACAAAAACCGACTGAAATCGAAACGTTAAATAAAATATAGGAAAAGCAGAATGAAGCATCGTCCACGGTCCGACGAACGCTATGGGACGTTCAGGCAAGCGATTCATCGTACAAGAAAATAAAGAATTATTGAAAGAACGGAAGGAGAGGATTGACCAATGCGACAGCCATTGACTATTCGCTTCGATAGTTTCCATTTGATATTTGATCTTTTACTACAGGCATACGCGTCTCGTCAATTTAAAAAATGAGCATTAGGCAAGGTATTCTCAATTGACACATCCAAATTCAAATTATATAAACGGTAAATGCATATAAGCTGAACAATCTATTTTAACGACGAATCCTCCTGGCAAAAATCCTTTACCTTTCATATCTCTAGCATCGTACACTCTATCTTCAACAATTTACTCCAAAATCCACACACATGCATATATATATATATACAGTGTACCGTGTAAAAGAGAAAGATAGAGAGAACCTACCCCACCCTTGTGCGCGCAAAAACGCATCAGCTTGCTCTTCACCCATACATAGACGTATATACATAGCAATATCTCTCCCTCTCTCTCGTACACACAGCATCCGAGTGCGCGGTGCGATTGCGCTTGTGCAAGAAGCCGTGGCGGTGGCTGCCCGGGGAAGAGGCGAACCTCTCCCCCGGGCCGGCGGCGGCGCTTCGCTTCGCTCTGCTCTCGCAGCCCCCAGTCAGTCTCTCTGGGATGCTGCTGCTGCGGGGGCGGCAACTCTCGTGATAGCCACCGTGCGTTTCTCTCTTAACGTATAGAACGTATAAAACTGTGCTGCGTAAAGAGAGAAAGATAGAGAGAGAGAGGGCCCAGGAGCGAGCCGTGCCATACCCAGCCTGTTACTACTGACACGCAGCGTACGCATCGTTATTGTATATCTATATACATATTTTCTTTTATCTATCTATATATCAACATCTGAGAGGATTCGTCGTCTGCTTCAGTCGCACAGGCGTTTACGCGCTCGTACATACTGCGGACGTAATAGGAACAAAGGAGATCGCTTACGCCCTATCGGAACGGACCCCAGTGCGCGACACCCTTCCGTGTGTGCGTGTGTCTACAGAGTCTCTTTCTTTAACGTCTCTTACATACCCCACCCTAGTATACCTGCGCGTCGTCCTTCCCCGCTCGCAGCGTCCTTGTGTCGAGACAAGAGCCGGGGCGCAGTAGTCTCTCTCTACGTGCGCGCGCTCCGTACATCCCGAAACAATCTCTCGACGCGGTTCACTGAAGAGGAGCAGACTACATGCGAGGTGTCTTGTGTGTCTCCTTTATTTCGGCAATATGCTGCTTGCTTTCGTTCCGCCACCCCCTCCCCACCCTCCCATGTAGGACGGACCAAGAGTGTGCGGTCAACCGGAGATCTGAAGAATCGCAGCTACATGTCTCGAGTGTTTGTTCATTTGTTCGTTCCGAGAATCGATGCGCTATACAGAAGTGTATCTCGAATCCAATTGGTTTATTGGTCCCGATAAGGTGGAAGTGTCAATATCTCAAAGGCAAACCGTACGATCTCTTATCCGTTATTAATCCGGGATTTATCTCTGGATCTCCTACGCCCGAAACTTTCCCATCGGCCATTGCCGACCCGCGAACCTCCCACTTTCTCTACGCACCAACTCTTCTCTGGAATGTCCATAGCTTACTGCGCTTTTTTTATCCGATTTCCAATCGCCTTCTTATTGATTCTCATATTATAACTTCGACACTACCAGATTCTAATAACGCGATATTATCGCGTTCACTCTTAGCGCAGCAGATCCCAAAATCCGTTCTTACGAAAGAGGAAGAGAGAGATAGACAGAGTCTCGACCCAGCCTGCATCGCGCGCGTGTATCGCAAGTATACATATACGTGGGGGGTGGGCACGGAGCCTGAATAGAGCGCGCTTTATCTTCTCTCTCTCTCTCTCTCTCTCTCTCTCTCTTTCAGTGAAAGAACGGTATAGAGGAGAAGCAGCGTTTTCCACGGCTGCAACGGCCCCCCCTGTCATCGATTCGGATGTTCTCCGCCCTCTCGCGGATTTTCCGCTATTTCCATCCAGCTGCCTTTTTATAGGTTGACCAGCCTATTTTTGGACGCCTTGTTTGGCTCTGAATATTTCAGCGAGCTAGCACTCGAGCAAGGTTATCGAGGACTAACTTTCAGTAGTAACGGGCGAACTGGTCGGACGAATGAAATTATCTCGTTGTATTCGGGCTACTGCACTTCTATTCAAAGACCCTTGAAAGGTACATCATCTAACCGTTACTACAGTTGACTACAGTTGACTACGGTTAGAAAATCGTCGTCATAAAAGATTCAGAACTGACCTCGATTCGCTTTTGCTCGCAGTAGGATTGTACCTACAAGTATAGAGATGGAGTTAAGAGAGCTTTTATCCGAGAGTACAAAGCGCGCAACAAACGGCGTAAGGACCGCGAGTTCACCAAAATGGCTGGTCCGCGCCTGCGCCTCTGTACTTGACGTTGAGAATTCAAGCGCAACGTCTTTATCCGCCCCAATTTCATCGTCATTCCTTCATGGGCTCCCTACATATACTCTACTGTTAAAACCAAATGCAACAATTTTCTTTATCCTTATCTAAATCAATTTCACAGTTCTACATATTCTAAATTAAACCCGAAACATTGCAGACGACGAAACTTGTTCAGAAAAAAAAAACCATATCTGACCTTTGACCCTTCTAACAGTGTTCTCCAACAGCACCTGAGTTTTTGAACCTCGAGTGATAGACTCTCTAAACGAGAGTCGTTCTCAGCCGTAACCACGGGTAAGAAGAAGAAGGAACAAGAGATGCCCGGCGGCGGCGACTGCAAAGTTGCCACCGTCGAGGTCGAAGCTTCAGCGGCCGGTGACAATACCGCCACGTTACCGGTGACTCGACCTCTTAATCCGCAAGCTGGAGCTGCCGCTGGCACCGATCAACCGGCCAACGCTCAGGACAATGCCGAGAAGAATAACGCGGCTAACAAGGAGATGGAGCTCAAGAATGTACGCTCCACTCCGGCGAAAAAGTAAGGGATCCCAATACTATTTCCTCCTATAGACTTTTCAACAGATGCAGCTCTTATAATATCCCAAATATTATACAGTTGAGATTGTCTATTTATGGACTCCGCGTAAACTCTTCTCTTATTAAGCAAACTCTGCTATTACATCGTGCCCAAGTGCATAATTGCTTATATATATGTGTGTGTGTGTGTGTATTATATATGTGTGACTTTGAACGAAGTTGCCATCATACTAGAATTTCAACCGCTATAAGATTCAGAAGCCAAATTACACCTTTTATCGTGTCAACACAACGTGGAAAGAAATAAAAGTCCTGATCGGATAAGAAAATATATTTATACGTATCACGTGTGCCTGCTCGTAACAACACCCGACTTGTGAGTTCGGAAAGTTACAGAGTACTTATTCACTTGTTTTATAAATCGAGCGTCCACTTATTTATACTCGTAATTTATTTATACTCAATTATAAATCGATTGAAAATAGTTCGCTAACGTCCGCGTGATTTAATACAGCGGAGGCTCTGTACTTTGGTCCGCCGTATAAGATCTATATAGCGCATCAAAGCCTCAATGATCAATTCGGATTATATCGCGTGTGCATAAACTTGAACTGATCTTCTCAGCCAAAAATTTTCCCACAGCTTTTTAACCCTCAAATGAAGCAGCTCAAGTTTCGCGTATATCCATAGCTTTATATTTATTCCCTTCCTGATTTTTTAATGTTTGCAACAAGTTATTTAATATTTTACAAAGCTAATTTATTTCTTAAAAAAAATATTTAATACATTATTTACCATGATCTACCAGAAGTTCATGCGACCTTGATTAAATTGTAAGATTCATTGCTCAAATAATGTTAATTATACGTAATGTTTGGACTTTCGAATTGTATTTTATTAATTTTTTAGTATTTATATTTTTAACGAATATCCGAAAAGTATAAAAACATTATTTCGTTGTTTTTTCCAAATAAATTAAATTATTTATACTGTCTCGGATATACGCATCCAAGCAACATTTAAAAAAATTATATCTCCACAAAGGATAATAAAAGCAACTTCTGGTAAGTCTTATTTAATAATGTTTTTAACATTCTTTTGAGAAAAAAAGTGAAGCGTTAATATTGTTAAATTTTCTAATGCAAACATTTGATATTCTTAGAGGAAATACGTGTAAGCCTCCCTGAAGCTAGAAAACTGATTCGATTAAGTCGTAAAAAAAAATTACAGATGCGCGAAGGAAATTAATCAGGAGATTCGGAAATAGAATGATTGATGGATTAGCCGAGATACTTGTTGCGAAGTATGATTTACGATAAAGAGCTGTGAAGGCAGTGGTATATCTTTATCGAGGCCCCGCGTGACTTGATCAAAACGCGACTTCGAATGTAGAACAGAGATACACAGAGATACACAGAAGGAGATCGAGTTAATTTGCATTATCGAGTTTGGCGGAAATATCAGATACGATATTAATTTCACACGGTGTTATCGGACTTCTAACAAGGACGTTAAGTTATTCATCGAATCGTCTGACGTTGATGCTACATACAACGTACTACTGTCATACTTTCGATTTGATTTCAGAAGTATCGAATAGAAAAATAGCAATGGTTAAAGTTCGATTGAAATGATTCTCTAGGTTCTCGGTAACAAAGCCCTATATTGTTTGGAATATGATATAAACTGATACAGACTGATTACTATAAGTAATGATCAGTAGTGTATCCCGAGTGACAGGTTAAAGAAGAAATTCAGCAATTCAGACGATAGTTTGGAAGTAAATATACATTTTATAAAACAATTAAAACTTATCGAATAAATTCGAATTAATGACCGCATGTAGTATATTTTGCTGAACCAACAAAATTTAGTATAAATAAATTGCGTCCCATAAATAGGTTAGGATTACCTATTTTTGTAAGTGTAGAATTCCAGTGCCCCTAACCGTTTGAACAAACTCAATTAAAACCATAGAGAAAAACAAGTACATATCGAATTCTCCCGATAATAATTAATTAACTACGCGCAATTGACTCAAGGACATGGAGGACACGAGTCGAAAGTTGCTTTACTAATGAGCATAATATCTAGCAACTCGCGTAAAACGAGGGTAAATCAAAGTCAGAGAACACAATAGCTGCGTCGCTCTGAAATAGAATTTCCAGAGCGCACACTTGAAATGAGAGAAAGAGAGCGCAGTCGGGTACACAGTGTTACTAGAGGAAAAAGGTCGGAAAATAAGGTCGACGCTGCGGGAAATGGAATGGTAGTGTACACAATAGGATAGACAGGTCCGAGATACTTTTACTTTTTTCACCTTTAACAATAACAATGTTTTATTTCCACTGCATTGACGCACTGTCAATCCGAAATGCATATTTAAGCGGATAACTTTCTCGAATTTTAAAGCGTCAAATCTGCCTGACCCTCATTAGACAATTATCTCACAAGAGTCAGGGATAGAAGTCTTGGAATGATCCATCGAGAGGACCGCGAGACAGTCTGTCGAAATTGCATTTACGAGGGAAGCGTTGAAGCAAGGCGCGTCACTCGAGCTAAGGCGACAGCTTCCCGATAACGAGTATATACATAGAGACGCATGCACGTAGCCGTGTGTACGTGTATATTTGTACGTATACGCACGGACACGTTTACACAGCGTTCGCTCTCCCTGTCATTTTCGCGAGTGCAGTAGCGTGCAGCACGGTCTCGGTTATTGATCGCGTCGCCGCGTGAATATATACGCCTGTGCGTGTACTTCTCTTGGGCTCTCTTTCTCTCTTCAGTCGCGCGATCTCTTGCGTGCACGTTTCAGTGAGTTGCTACCTGAGCCGATGCCGAATGCAACGGCGGGAAATCGCGACGCCGGCAGTTCGCGCTGAGCGCTCGAGCTATTCGGATTTCCCGCGGTCCTCGACACTTTTTTCGGTCTTTTGCTGTAGATATATTATAGTCGAGTGGCGTAGAATATGCGATGTATAAATGTACATACATACAAGAGGTGTGTGGAGTGGAATAGACTTTCTTTTATCGAATAGTGATTATGGCGAGTGAGTTGAGGCTGTCGATGGCTGGATTGATTTGGGGGAAATTATGTAGTTCGCGCGTTAGTTATACGACGGCGGAAGTGAAACGAAGCGTCATGTTTCCAAGGACAAAAAGTTTTTCCAACGTCGTTTCTCCTCAAGGATTTAGCGCAAATTGTAAATTAGCTCTCTCCAGTATATATATATATATATATATATATATATACAACTTGGACTTTCTAAATTTCATTTAGCACAGCCTTTTGTCGACAAAAACTTTTACGCTATAAATTATAAACCGGCGTTTCATAAATCGCAGTTAATGAATCATAAGCACACTGTCGCGCGATATTGATAAACTTGAAAATATTTTAAAGTCAGCGTAAAAGTGTCGCAATAAGTTTAAAGTCCATATTATTCTCGAGATACTAACGAGTTCGAGGAAAATGGCAGAATTGCTATTTGAACGCATGTGCACAATCGGTGAACAGCAAACAAGTTGTGACTTGATTGTGCACCTGATGCGCGGTTGACCGCGACAAATAATTACTTTAACAGTTCAGACACGCAAGTTTTATAATTGCAATACATTGTAACCTGTTATAAATAACTTGACACACATAAATATAAACGTATCCTTTCGACCATTTAAATACATCTAAATTATTGTGAAAAAATTATCTTTATATCTGCCAAATATTGTCATTATAACAAAGTGTTTGTATTGTTTGCGTAAAAAAAAAGCCTTTTTTCATACAAATATCGTAGATATCGACCATAACAATGACTCGAAAAATAGAAACGCGTACGAGAAAGAAAAGATACAATGCAGAAAATGGAACGTCGCTGATAAAAAGAAAATAGGGTAAAAAAGTATTTCTTTACAATTTTTCAGTATAAAGTCGTCCGCGGTAGTAAACAATTACTTAAAACAACAGTACTAATACGCAGTGATAGAATAAATTCATTTTCTCTAGAAAATCGAGCAAACCCACTGATCAACACTACTACGTTCTCGATCAAATAAACAACTCAGAAGCGTAATAGATACATTGAAACGTATACTATTTACATAATAATGATCGATCCGATTCAAGGCAAAGATAAAGTCTACCGAGTGTAAAATTCATTAAACCTCCAGAGATGCTCGCTGAAAGAAATATCGTGAAACACCTGTTCAAAATCAATAAAACGCGAGACGACAGAATATATATTCTTGGCAGCAAATAAAACGTCGGAGTCGATACTCGGTCATTAACCTTCTAAAAAGCTATTCCAAGCATCAACGAGAAAAAAGTTGCAAAACATGGACGAATCTCTTTCTATGCATCGCCTAGACTCGACGCCCGAAGCCAGAAGAGCCGGAAAGTAGGTACTTCGAGATATCGACCAGTAGCTCTAGAGAATCCACCGCTGCTGCTGCTGCTGCTGCTGCTGCTGCTGCATCGCGGGAATGTAAAAAGCGCTGACTGCTGCGCGTCTCTCTTTCCTTCTCTCTCGTCGTGCTCCTTTTATAGATAGAAGCTGCTGCAGAGGGGAAACTGTGACGCGACGCATTATACATTCGAAAGTTCCTGACCCCGCGCAAGCCGTCGCTAATTGGCGGGGCTTTAAGCGCAGCTTAACTCGCTTGCCCTCGCGAGACTTCTTTTTTTTCTATACGTGTGTGACCTAAGAGGGTATATAGATTAGGTGTCGTATTATTTTTTTAAGCGAACTTCCAGATTTGTTGGAGAGGAGGAAGTTGGAGAGCGCGGTGAGAAGTGGACCGTTCGTTAAAATCCTTTCGCCGAGAGAGAAGTTTTAATTGAATGATTCAAGTTCTTCAAGAGTGAATAGAATTTGAATTTTCCTCGGAAAGACTGTTAAGAACGACTGTTAAGCCTGCAATATACAGACGCGTAATAACCGATGGAGACAATGAGACGAAGCGCAAAATTTTTACGATAATCGCATGGATAATCACGACCTTGTCGCTGGAAAATTATGCGTCGCGTCGCGAAAGCCGTGATTAACGAAGCATTGCGGTTGTTCAAAAATCAAAATAAGCGTTTATAGCACCGCTAAGTTTCGAGATCCATCGAAATAAATTATAAGTCTATCTCCACGTTTGGCAAGAGCCAGATCCAACGTCTGCGATTTAGCGGTAACTCACCTTTGCATCGCATGGCAAATTGCCACATTTTCAAGTTCAAGCAAGCGTATGCTCCGGCTTAAAACATCTTTACACGATCAAAAGAATCACCCTATGTCTACTGTAATAAAATCTCGTCGCTACTGTAAAACGGAAAAATGCTGCTTGAGTTATCGCTGTCGGAAAGATCAGACGGAGACCTGTCTCCAGACTACAACTGTACATCTATATAGGGTATTATCAACCTCGCGATAAGCGCGGCTTTTTTACTAGTCTCGCGCGCCACACCCAACCGCGCGGCCAGTGCAGTGCGCGCGCGCAGCATGAAAATCCTCTCGAGACTGCGATTCCGCGATTTTTCATCGTGTGCCATTTAATATTCGTTTGGGCGACTAATGAATATTTACGTCACTATCGGTAAAATGCGTAAATCAAAAAAGGAATAATAATAAAATTACGATATTGGTACGGTATACTTATGTAAATGTAAATTTAAGAAAGAGAATGAATAGTTTTTGCGCCATGCAAGGATATCTAATAACTCCACACTATCGATTCGCCACTTGGCCAGCATCCAATTGAATAATATGGAAGCGAATGCAAAAAATTGTATATCGCGCAGACTATACCGAAAGGATAGTTTTAGCGCGCTCTATTATAAGAATATTGTCTTCGTACTAAAGCTTCAGGTTTTATACGTTGTATCTCGACGAAGTAAATATTTAAAAAGTATGAGTGGTAAAGAGGCGTCGAGACTCGTCTAAAAATATATTATCCCTGTGGACACATATCGATATATTTATATTTGTTGATAAGAGACTATTTTTGACACCGCGTTTCTTACCGCTTTTCTTCAGTCGGTCAAACCCTTTAATATCTCAAATCTTCGAACTCCCTAGTCCATAAATAAAATATCCCTAAGAACTAAAGCAATCGGGATAACATAAACAAATAGGCTTAAATTAAAACTTAAAATAAAATTATTTACAAACTGTACGTATCGTTGTATCTAATTAGAAGTCATAAATAATATAAAATACTTGGTTAAAAAATATGAGTCTCTCGCTGAACGTATCGTTGTTCTAATCAGAATACGCTGTTAGGACAGACAGACAAAGCCTCAAAAAACAAATCACAAAGCCATCGACTTCATTCCGGACATTATCCTCAACTCAGCGCTATGTATGTATACACAGAAAGAACGCCGCCTGCGCGCATTACAAACACACTCTCCACGAAAATAGACTTCCTCCGTACCTCTTCGTACGCCCTAGTCCACGACTCGAACTGGTAGAACGTTCATGAAAACGCACTAGACGCGCTCCGAAGCTCGAGCAGACAACATGTCGCGAAGGAAACGCAGCGTCGCGTAAAGACAACGTAAAGCAAAGAAAACAAGTGCCGCAGTTTCGCACGTTTAAAAGAAAAATCGACACGAGATGCCGAGCGCGGAAGTGGAGATAACTCCATTTGTGGAGAACGAGGGCAGGACGCCTAGACGTCGGAGCAGCCGAGTGAGAGTTGCGAGAAAAAAGCGGTAAGATGCTGCTGCTCCGAATGCTGTCAATTATTGATCATTGCTCAATGGCATTGTGAGCTATGTTGAACGAAAATGTCCTTCGCTATAAGGCGATTGTTCCAATCGACATTCCAAGCAACCAAGTGCAAACGTTCGATCATTCGAAATCAAGAACTTCTTTTTTTTTCTTTACAGAACCTCCCTGTTCATTATAATGAGCTTCATCTACGCCAAGCTCCTGGTGGTCGTGTGCATCGCTTACGTAATAAGCGAAGTGGTGACGCACAAGTTGCCCCTCTGGTACTACGAGGGCTTCTTCACCTATCTCTACGGCGTGAGCATCTTATTCCTCCTTTACGTCTTCTGCTTCCTGCTCCAGGAGAGCGCGTGTTGCTCGCGCGGTGCGGAAACGCCACCGCCACCGCCGAAACAGCCCAAGGAAAAGAAGGAGAAGAAGGATAAGAAGGACAAGAAAGACAAGAAGGATAAGAAAGAAAAGGATACCAAAAGCAAGAAAGAATTTCAGGTTGGTTACTATTTTTTTTCGCGGACAAGGAAGTTACTCAAAGCAGCTGTTTCTCGAACACCAGGGATATTATTACCGCAATCGCAAGTCAAGAAGCGCTTGGATAATGACGCAACTTAAAATTACGGGAGTCGCGCGCAAAATTTCGTTCACGAAAATTCCCGAAATAGAAATATAGTTAAGCTTCGGGTGTATACGAAGAGTTGCTCGCGGCGGTTTCTTTTTTTTCGTGCAGAGCTTCGCGAAACGAAACTAGAACCACTCGACCATAAATCTCGGCTCTCGCCGGTGGTCAAGCGGAGACGCGATGTTTGCTTTTCTTGTTTTCATTTTTATGTTTTATTTGAATTTTAACGATGCTTTTCGTGTGCTTTAGAGTTTTTACTAACGGAAATAGCCTCCAGCTGTTTGATAAGATGTAATTTATAATTGAAGACAATTATTCTCCGCTCATATTATCCATCAATTAGAACTGGCCTCGCATTTCAAATAACCGTTTGATTACATTTCCAAGACGAGTTCTTCATCGAATAAAATATAGTATTACAACTCAGCTTCGAAAACGTTGAGAGCACAAATCACTTCGATTCACGGAAGCATAGATTTCATTCGATATACTAATACGTGTAACGGTAATATTCAGCACATGACTTTTCACAACTTGCGCTTAATGTACCTATGCAGGAACGTTTATTTCAGGATGCCACGGATGTTGAAGCCGGTGTGGCCACCCGCGCACTGCGGAAACGTAAGACCTCCCAAAACGACTCCAGCCACGGAAGCTTCTTTCTGCGAATTGGTGCCATCGGTATGTTATGAATTTACTATACGTAATTGACTGTTGTGCAACCATTACCCTGATAAACGTCATATCATTCAAATTGCATAGCCGTGTTTGATCAACAAAAATTAGAATAAAGACTATTTTTATTTAAGCTTTCGGCCTGGGAACAATGGTCTACAATGGGTTGGAGTTTGGGATCTTCTTTGAAGTTCCACCCAAGTCACCTTGCTATCAGATTCTCCAAGGCGTTAACCCCGTTCTTCAGATGATCTTTACTTTCATGCAAATGTACTTTATCTTCATGAATTCTAGGGTAAGTGCACTCGTTGCGAGGAGCTTTCAGTGCTTTTTTCTCTCTTGTATTTTCAATCTTCTGGCGCAGCGTAGTTACTTAGCCGGGGGAAAAAAATTAAAAAATCACTCATATCTCTCCGACTGTGTGCAACGCTGATAATTTTCGTATGGCATTAATTAATTCATCTATTTCAGCTGAATATTCATCGATTCAAAGTAATTGCGAGGTTCGGTTTGATGCACGTGGTCGCTACCAACGTTTGTGTCTGGATCCGCACTCTAGTCTTGGAAAGCATCAAGGAGATCGCTCAATACCACCGAAACCAGCAGAAGGTGGATATCGGCATTTTAGGTAAATCTCTTGATCCAAATGAATATTTTACTTTCGATTACAAATTTATCATTGAAAGAGCACAGCATCACGGGCTTAAATAAAGATCGTTGCTAGGTGGAGAACCTTTTTATATTTACAATCGATAGCCGACACAGCGGCGAGAGCTACTTCAATACTTGAAGTATTCGGACGAAAATTCAATAATAATAAGAATGAATAAATGCACATCAATAAACCTCTCACCATGTCATGTATATCTACACCTTCAGCAAGCATCAAGGATCACACGCTGCGCAACGCCGGTACCATCCTCGGCGAGCGTCCCCGCGACATCGCTGGCAACTTGCGTTTGGGCACACCCACGCCCTACTCGAACAAGTTCGCACGGACGGTTGCCACTACCGCGGCCACCTTCAATCGTATGATGCGCACGACCGTACGTCCAGTCGCTCGAGCCGTCACCCTCGGCACCAGCACAACCTCGACTAGCACATCCAGCAGCACCCAGTGGCCCATGTCGTCCTCGACCTCTTGGCCGACGTCCACGACGACTACGACAACGACTGCCGCGAGCACCAGTACCTCGACCTATGCACCCACAACGAGTTCTTCGACCGCAGCCACGACTCTTTCCACCTTCCTGACTAGCCTCATGCCCACCAAGAAGGACATCTTGACTTCACCGGCTATCGTCTCGACCTCGACTTCGACCTTCAGCTCCACCGGCTATCCTACGGCTACCTATGCATCCAACATCTTCAGCGACTTCGATCTGCAGTCGGACAGCAAGAACAACATCCCGCGCTTCAGCGATGTTGCCAACGCCACCGCAGCAAACTTGACGGCCGCAATTGGCAGCAGCATCAGCCCTCTCTGGAATCCCAGCTTCAACGTCTACGCCGAGGCACTGACCGCGAGCGAAGCTAGTCTGATGAACAACAACAGCACCTGCGGTAGGGTCAACATTATGGGCACCATAGTAAAGGATGCCGCACCGTACCTCTTCCCCTTCATCATTGAGTACAGCTTGATCGGTGCCGCTGTAATCTACGTCATGTGGAAGCACATCGGACGGCATCCGCGTTGGCCTCATCAGGCTGAGGCTGACCTCGAACGTAGGCTCGAGGCTATGTTGTCTAGACGTGCCGTTGCTCTAGCTCATGCAGGTACGTTTAAGTATTATTTTACTTTTCGCTGTTGTAATGCTTTAGCCATGCTCGATGAAATAGTAATGTTTCGCGGGCTATACCCATGCTAACAGCTTTTGGGTATCCTGCACTATAATGCAACTTGGAATACGAAAACACAGTAATGTATTGTTTTGGTGTTCTACGTTGTACCTGGCTGGAAGTGAAAAATTTGTAGAAATCAGTTCAAAAGAATCATTGATAAATGTCGTTGTTAAAGTTTTCCAATAGTTCCTCTTAAACCATTGCGTCGCTGAACTAGTTTCTACAAATGAACAACAATAGCCAAGGGGTACTGCTAGTATGGCACAAAATTTACAATATTATTTTCTTGGTAATACGTGTCGATGCTGAGACATTTACAGATGAAAAAAGTAAATAAATAAACTGGCAGCCACAGTAACGAGTTCATAGTATATGACATTGCGTTAACATAACTATTTAATTGAAACTATAAATCCGTAAATTACATATAGCATACTAACAAATAAATCCAACATTAAATCTGACAACATGAGCTCAATTAGTAAGAAGCAAGTATTGTTTCTCAACGATATACTTAAATATATATGTAATACGTGCGGAAATTGGTATTCTGGGATTTTTTGAGCTTGCTGAACATGGTTCTGCCATTAAATTCTAGCACATTTCAATGCCAGTTTCACTATCTATCAAAATCATTAACACACAGATACTATAATATAGCTAGCAGCTATATATATTTATATATACATATATATAGATATTTTTGCATCCGGGAGATTTTTATACAATTTATTACACCTCACTTCTCAAGCACTATAACGTCTCACACAAACTGATGGTGTCTCACCAATATTAACACCGCCATTATCATCCTAACACTACTGTCATTATTCTTGTACCTTTTTCCCTGTCTTACTCATTGCTTTTAGATGAGTCTGCCGAAAATGACGAATCAGGAAAAGTCGAAAGCGAAAAGCAAGAGGAAGTCAAAGTAGAAGCCAAAGTAGAAGGCAAAGTAGTCAAAGGTACGGCTCGAAACATTAAAGTCAGCAGCTTGAAATTTCTTGAATACCAATTTTCACAATATCTGGATAGCACTTCAGAACTCGGATTCGCTCACTGGCACCTCATAGTTAGTCTGCTCCTCCGTCGAACTATCTTCATTCTCAAAACATCTGTTCCACGTAGGTAAAGCGAACAATCTTAACACTGCAAGATGTATACCGAATGCTAACACATACGCAACCACTGATCACTTTTTATAGCATATCTGTATCTCTTCGCACCGTTGTACCTAAAATTAGTTACGTCTTGCAATGTTACCATTTTCTGATCTCGTCAACCGAACGACACAGCCATGTTTGAGAATGAGAATATCGGGTACGGTGAGACTACTATGGTTTGCCAGCATCCGAGCGTCCATTGAATGAACGCACTCAAACCAAGCATGTTTACACGAAAAACAGGTCACGGACGAGTGGATTGTGTGGGAGCCAGCAAGGGACTCTTCTTCGGACTCCTCCTGCTCGTCGGATCTCTCATCTGCCTGATCCTCTTCTTCGTGCTGATCCAACATCCAGATCTTGGTCTACTAGCCATCTACCTTGCCGACGTCTCACACTGCGCCCTCATGGCCCTCTCTATCATCGCCATAATCATCGGCTTCATTCGCGTGCAAAGCCTCAAGTTTAAGGCTGAAGAACAGAGCGACCTTAACGATATCCTGCTACGCGTGTCTGCGTTCGGTCTCTTCATCTATGCTGTGTTCAGCGTGATCGCTGGCTCGCTCGCAGCATTCACTCACGAGCCGAATCTTCTGGTCATGATTACCGGTCTACTGGCTGTCTTCCAGGTAGTTCTTCAGATGCTCTTTATCGCTGATGTGTCACGACGACGCGTCCACCTACCTGAGCATGACCGTAGCAAGCCCGGCCGACAGATCGTTACCTTCCTGCTCATCTGCAATGTCACCATGTGGGTCATCTATACGTTTGAGGCGCAGAAGGTCGCGGCGAATCCCGTTCAGATCGATTTCTATGGCTTCCTACCCTGGGCTATCGTCCAAAGGGTCACTGTGCCGCTCTGCATTTTCCACAGGTTCCACAGCGCCGTCACGCTCGCCGAAATCTGGAAGACTAGCTACAAGGCGCGTCTCGAGTAAGGCGTTTCCTGTGAAATGAACGAAGAGAAGATGAAGATGAAGATAAAGGCAAGACGCGAATCACTAAGATCACACGCTGGATGAGAATCGATCATTTAACCGACGTTGGATTGGGGTGGGAGATCTCCCTCTCACTCGATGGTGTGAATTTGATTTATATTGAGATTGCGTTGGATCGCTGATGATGGAGAATACCAGGAGGTGACGCGTCTTATGGCGCAGTCACAGTGAATTGCGCATGACAACGAACGACGGACTCGTCTCTCTCGGCGCCCTAGGACGCCCAACTTTGAGTTTTCATCGACGAGATTGTGAGAATAGTCATTCTCACCACTCTATACACGAAGTTCATGTTGCGTTTATGCGTTCGTTTCCGGGTTCTTATGCATTTATGTAATGTACAAATTAACGCGAGCATATGTGACGCACGCGTCACCGACTTTCTATTACGGTGAGTGGCGTCGCAAAAATTGTCGAAATGACTCGTAACGATGTAAAACGGATTCGATATTACTACATACGTTAACATAGAAACGAACAAACACTTTATTCATTATCCGATATGAGCCAAAATAGAGTATTATTACACACAGATATATGTGACGCAAAAGAGATGTTTAAAAAGGGCATTTAGTTTCAAGTGATTTTTCGACCCATTCTACACGGCTTTTTGACGATCGCGATCGTCGCATTTTCTACTTTTATACCTTTGCTCGCGTCGAGCGGCTCGTTCTTCACGCCCGATCAACGATATCTAAAATCTGTAATAACGCGTGTGACGCTGGTGGACGGAGCGAGCGCGTCACACGACGCGGCATAAAGCATTAACATGGGCTCGACGCGGGTCCGATTCTTTTGTCGGTTCGGCGTCGCCCCCCACTTTTAGTCTAGAAATGAGAAAAAACTTAGCAGCGGAGTTGTAGGCTGTACCAGGAAAAACAAATGAACACGAAAATTCGATGCATTTATGCGCTCTGAGAATCAAAAGCCAACACACAAACACGCGATTATAATGTACACGTTTATACATCGGAAAATTTTGCGCTACGACGCAGAGGAGACGCGGGACGTTAGGGACGTTGTCTATAAGAATAAATGAGCTCTAATGGCGAGCGAGAATTTAACGAAAGATAATTCGAAAACGAAACATCTATTGATCGCAGGTGGACTTGTGAATCATGGACGCAAATTACACCGGAAAGTAACAAAGGGACGAAAAATTTGCCAAAGATTAACTGGGAATGAGAGAGAGGACGAAATTTAAAAAATAGCACCTTTAACGCACACCTATCTTTTTCCCTCAAGTCTGTGTTCAAAGTCGCTCAATCAGTGCGAGACAACCAACAAACTAATAAACAAAAAATAACGATAAGAGTACAAAATTTTATTCGTACCTTTTCAAAAGTCTAAAAGTATGAAACCACGCAATAGTCCGAGAAAATCGGATCTTATAGAATCATTCGACGATCAGATCCTCATTGTTACCGATCGAAAACCATAAGATAATACGATTGATTGATTGAAGCGAGAAGAAAAAGGGTGGCTAACGACGACTTAAACTATTGGCCAATGGCGATTCTTTTCCCGATCTCGGAATCGCGAGGAAAGGATAAACGATAATTAACAGCAATCACGTGGAAAATCATTGAAATGAAGACGACGAGTCCAGCTTAAATAAATAAAAAGTAATCATTCAAGTAGCAAACTCGTAGATGTTCGCAATTTTAGCACGTCGTGGAAAAAGATGCGTAACAAATGAATAAAAAAGTGTAGAGGCAGTAGTGGATAACAATGATGTTTTAGAGGAAAACAACAAATTAAACGATTCATCCATTCACGAGTATAAGAAACATATAAGCTAAATAAAGTAACGTATAACATACAGAGACACGTAGACACGCATAAACAAAATACACAAACGTGTACCTTCACACGTGAATTATAAGAATAACAGAATTATTAATTACGTCGCTATTGATTAGTGTCTAAGGCCATGATTTTCGGCCACGTACAGAATCGATACTGCAAAACTGTGTATTATTAACGTCGCTGATATGCCGGTGATATATAAGATAAACATGCGATATATTTCAACGTGTTCTAGGAAGTGTAATATTAATCCATTATTACTCCCCCGAGTCCCTACCACAGATTTAAGAAAATACAATTAAATTAATTAAATGATAAATTAATGAGAATTAATGTAAGAAAGAGATGAAAAAAAAACAAACTCTTCGGCGAATTCCCCTTTTATCGAAGAGCGCGCCACAAGCAAGCAAGCAAGCAAGCAAGTTTAATGAATATATATATAAATAAATAGATAAAAGTAAGAAAGCATAAAGTTCTATATCTAATCATCCTCGTAAACTCCATCCTATTCATAGCTTTCCGAGTCTACGTACTTAAGATTTAAGAAACCAAGATTAGATGCATTGGATAAAGTACATTATAAATAATAAACTATACATACACATATACATATACATGAAGTGACGAAACAGATTGGTATTGTATGATTTAATCGATTGTCGCTATGCATTTCGATATAATAGGCGAGCTTGTAACAAGGCTGGGATAGCGTGCGATATTCTGGAGAACGGAAGCTGTATGTAACGATATGAAAGAAACATCACGAAAAAACAATCCGATAGAGAATGAAAAAGTAACATTCTATTATACATTATATACATTATACATATACATACGTTGAAGTACCCGAAGCGACAATGCGATATTAAGGAAAAGATTAAATATAATATTATATGAAGATAATATAAATATATAGAATTATTATGTGAAGGCATAAAGTTGTGTCGATCGACTTATTATGTGCGTGTGCGCGCACTCGCGCGACTGACGAGGATGCGAGTGACTATTCGCGCGTGTGATGAATTACGATGATGTAAATATCGGTGAGTTGTAAGGAGAATATATAAGTATGTTTGAGTCTATTATTATATTAATGCATTTCATTCGCTAATTCAATGTGTAATGTTCATTTTTATTAGTCGCTCTCGCGTTCGCAATTTAACTTATCCTTATTATATATTATCCTTTCCTCAAACTGTATTCGATTATTATATTATAATTAATTTTTCGATAGTATATATAAGTATTTTTTAAATTTTTATTATTATTATTATACAAGGAAAATAATAAATAAAAAAAGCAAATTTACGAAGACGCTGTTTTTCTTCGCGTTAATTGTAAGAGTACAGGAGATAATACAACTTCTGTAGCTTGATTTTATTTTTATTTCGTTGAATTTACGAGAACGCGAGAGTAATATTGAACCTATTGAGATTAATACAATTATATACTTAAACTCTGTTTCATCAGGAGAAAAAACCTATCAAGTATAAAAGAAAAAGAACAAACGCCAAATGATACAAATTGTTCGTTATAAAGTGTAATTGAACAATGCACTGCCACACCGGACCAAAATATAATACAAGCAAAGTTAAACACAAAATAAAAAGAAATATGATGCAAAAAACGGCTCGCATTGATCGTTGACTAAGACGATGACATGGTCCCAGATATCTAGACAAGTACCCCCTTTGAGTAATTCTCGCGATCGAAAAATGCGTTACCGAACGTTGTACCGTGTTGCTGGAAATGGTTGTTAAGATCGCTGTTGTTCAAGTTGGAAAATCGGTATATTGTTAAGAAAAGAATAATCTTCGAGAGCGCATATTATCGAGTCAAACTCCGCTGAGAATGAAGAAAAAAACCGAATGTCTTTGGGATGATAGGGATAGGGATGACGTCCAATAAATGATGATGATGAGGATGATGATGATGATGATGATTAAAAAAGGATATAAAATAATTACGAGAGTGAAAGTATATAATGAGAATTTTTGAATATTTGAAAGAGCGAGAGAGACAAGATCTAATATCCGGTGAGCTAGATGACAGACGGATGAATAATAATATTCATAAATAATATTATGAAAAAAAAAAACAAAAATGTAAACAACAGAAGAAGCTGAACAAAGGAGAAAGAACGGAGTGGGAGAATGACTTGAAAATTGAAGCATTCTTGTATAAGTACACCGATATCTTAAAAAAATAAATAGTAGCTGTAAGCCTAAACGATTGTAAGGCCGTGGATTTGCGCGAGGGTAAACATTGTGAGAATCGCGATAATTTTCCGCGCGGGAAAATCAAAGGGTATGAAAAGTCGATGAAAAGGGAGATAAAAAAGAAATTTTGTCGATTAGTTTTGTTGCAAGACTCATGAGGGGCAAAAGTGAGCAAAGTACTATTTTTTAAAAATGTTTCTTCGGGAATGAAAACTTCCTGCATAGTTTAGAAAATATGCGGAGGGGACGATGTGTACATTGAGTTCGCGGGTATAATATACGATGGGGATAAAAAAATTGTGATTTCAGTTGTTCGATTGCCAACTAACGCCGTATATATATATGTATATGTAGAACATCGAAAAAGTTCGTAAAACATATATATGTATATACATAGAGGTGTAACGGTCGTAGGAATTACACAAGCACCTTTTTTGATTAAATATTTTAGTAACGAGGTGTATACACAATTCGATATAAAAGCGTAGGAAATTGACAGGCAAATCCACGGTCTCGTTATTTAAACATTACGTAGAATGTTTTTGATGTCTTCGACTATAATTATTCAAGTTTGTACACACACGCACAAGTGACTCTTACACTTACGACTATACAGTGACACAATCGAACATTAAATGTAAAGGATAACAAAAAATAAAAAAATGAAAAAACCAAGTACGTGTTGTCGAGTAATCAAGTTCTTTAACCGAGTCGAGTAGCGATTTAACAAAGTGTTAAAAAACAAATCACAAAATTAAGCCCAAAATGGTATTAAGTCCAAGAGATTAACAGGTAAAATGAAACTGATAAGTATTATCGCATATATGTATAATATAATATCACACACTCTACGCATTAAACGTCGACTACATTACGAACAAAAAAAGTATACAAAAATTCACGAAAAGACGAAAAAAAAAGAAGAAACCCACCTCATTATACCATACTCTCGATTCATTCGTTCACCAATTCATTGACTGTATTAAAATGTGACGTTAGAGTATACGTTTCATTGTATCGCGTTTGAAAAATGGCACGCGTAATGTCTCATCCGCGTAATTTGTAACTATAACGATGAAATTGGTTAATAAAAGTTATCTAGATGTAAAAATACATATATATATATATGTATATATATATATATACATATATATATATATATATATATATATATTAACCGCCTTTTTAATCGCTCCCGGTGAACCGCAAACAAGTGTATAAGACCATTTCCGAAATGCTTTTTTAGTGATATATATCCATTGATTTCACCTCGTACGATGCATGCCACTGATATTCTTTCTTTGTAAATGTACGATTCTTTTTTATATTCTACTCAGAAAATGTGTATATTATTTATCTAATGTCTTATTGTTTTATTATATTAATAAAATATAAACAATACTGGCTGAGTTGTTTGTTTTAATGATTGAAGAAGAAAAACATCGATGTGCAATATTATATTATTTCCGCACAGCATCCTATGAACGAGCAAAGTCTCGCGAGCGATTCGCAATGGAACAACGTACGGAGCAGAGCCAACAGCCATGTACCATTATTAATGCTCCTTTCGATAAAACAGTTTTCCGGTGTAAACTACAAAGCAGCTGATACAGCTGCAGAACAACATAAATCACCCTGACGTCAGCAGACATAATACATATATATATACATACATATTTATATATAGCAATCGCGGTTACTCACACCCCTATCGTAATGTCTCCCGTATCGTTAAAAATGAAAGTTTCAAGGTCGAGTACGCGCGGAAAACTATCCATCGCATTCCAGACCGGTAGACTCGCGATAATGTGCACAGGCAATGCTGGTACACGCATACTTGCGCATAATAAAGTCCCCACTTTCCTCGCGGTGCGCGCGAGCAACGACCGCGACCTAATAATTATTATGCAATATACAGCGAAATGAAAGTGATCCGGTCGAGCCCCCAGCGGAGCAAGAAGTGAGCGAACGCGGCGAGAGGCAGCCACGGAGGCAGTATTATGTGGAAAGACTGAAATTAGGCTTCTGACACACATTCACTCGTCAGCTAGAGAGAAAGACAGACTCGCCTAATGTATACATATATATATATATATATATTACTTGTGCAGTATGATAAGTAGCTTTTGCACAGGTGGACTATGGTTACGCACGATAGCTTGTTATCTCGCTTGAAATATATGTTTGTATGTATACATATATCTAGCGGAAGAAAGTCACGTTTTGCTGTGCTCTCTCTCTCTCTCTCTCTCTATATATATATACATATAAATATGCGCGAAAAGAAAATTAAAAAATTTTAAAAATATATGAATAATGAATATATTATATATAGCTTGCAGAAAATGTGTTAATAATGGATCTATTTGAAATCTATACGATGTGTACTATTTATATTTCTGATAAATATCGGCTATGATTAATGCACGTTAACGTATGAAACTGAGATTGGAAAGTCTCTGCAACGATATACCGTCGAAATAGTTCGTTAGCTATAGCTGTGCGAAAAAACTCTCCCGCAGCGAGCTCACGCTGGAATTGACGAGACTTTCAAGCGAACACTTTAGTAAAGCGACAGCATAATTATTACTTAATAACTGGGTGGCGTAAGCTTAGTATTAATCTTTTATCGTATATTTAAACATTAATGTCAAAAATCAGCGAGTAGAAACCTTTTTGAATATCCCGCGTATAATCAAACGATATCCTATATGCGCAATAGACTATCAGCTCATAAAGACTGTGTAGCAATTGTTATAGAAAGTGCGAATAATAAAAAAAGTCTTTTCTGCTGTATAATATACATATATCTATGTATAGGCAAGTATAGGCAGGAAGTTGTACTATGGTACGATATTTCTTATATATATATATAAGAAATCTTAAATATATATATATATAGAGAGAGAGAGAGAGTGGCAGAAATCGTAACGTTCTTTAGCCCAGAAAATAAGACATTTGGTGGTTGTGGCAATCGCGAGAGACAAATAATAAGTGGTGGTATTATATACTGATAGAATATATTGCAGCACTTTTCCTACGGACTTGCGAGACTGCCTTCTAAAACAGAATCCGGTATTACAGATTCTGCATCGGGAGAACGTAGATCAGTTTCAATTTACTGTGCGGAGTATTACAATACGCTTATTCTATTCGGCTGTTTGCTATCGGTATGTAGTGGCATAGACATTTTTTATTCATATTTTTTAATATATTCCTTTCTTCGACTTTAATGCTCTGTTGAGATTGATTAAGAGAATTAAAAAATCTTCGGACTTTGATTTAAATTTCCCGCCATATATATACCATATATATACCAAGTATCCATTTTATCCATCAAACTTTACACGAACTCATAGTTCATTTGTAAAT
Source organism: Apocrypta bakeri (assembly GCA_018906985.1). Lineage (NCBI taxonomy): Eukaryota > Metazoa > Arthropoda > Insecta > Hymenoptera > Pteromalidae > Apocrypta > Apocrypta bakeri. Next base: position 4,642,081 of record JACCIA010000008.1, on the reverse strand, counting down.
TCCATTATCGGTATTAATTTTTCTTATCCGTTATATAAACAATTAAGCTATTTTTGGTCCATACCATTTTGTGCCATGGAATTCGTAATTAATTTTTGCTGTACAAGTGCGTACATATAAACAGATATTTTAAACACGATTTAAAACGTATCTGGCTGGATGTGGTTTTTCTTAGTGTATTTTAAATCATGTATTACAAACTTTTAACGTTTCCGAGAAAATTATACAATCTTCGTAACATATAATTCAGTATTTTATGACTAGCAATTTTGCAGTATAGAAAATAGCTGTAATGTTTAACAGGTATAGAAAATCTGTAAACTGGTAAGGCAACATTTGATTCGACGGTAATGCCAATCGAATTCTCAATTCAAATACACCTTGAAAAATCCTATTTAAAAAATCTGGCATAAAAGAAATACATTCATTTTAATACGTCAACAATTTAACACATTCATTATGAAAGCAAACAATCTAAACAAAATTGTTTGATTAGAAAAAAAACTGTCGATAGTTCTGGGAAAATATTGACTTGAATTTAACGATGATATTCATGTGAATGTAAATTTATTTTAAATTTTAATTTTAATTAAAGTGAATACGTATTTGTTGAATATACTAATTTGTGATTGATTCGAAATAAAACTTGAAGAAAATACTTTAATTGAAATAAATTCAACGCGAAAATATTTCTTTTCAGTGAAAGCATATATTTTCTTGGTGATAAAAGGAATTTTTCAATAAAATAAATTCTCTTAAAAAGAGTAAAAATGGGTTTTCAGTGACTGTAGGTTAACAGAATATTAAGGTCCGGGCGCACATTCGTCAAGTGATAGATATATCTATAAGTTATGTGTAAGCATGTATATATGTTGTTAGAAGTGAGAGGTCCGAAAAGGAAAACGAATGTGCTCGAGTGTCGTGGTTGCAGTGGTGGCCCGTTAGTGCGCAACAATTCTTTCCCAGTTTCCCCGAAGCCGAGGCCCGAGACCCGAGACCCGAGACCCGAGACCCGAGGCTCGCGCGTCCAAGTCCAATCCAATACCAAGCTCTGGTCTATCTGACGTCACGAAGATGGCGACCGCGGTGCAGCAGCTCCACTTCTCCCATTCGGCTTGCCGAGAGAACATTCTTTTCCACTAACTTGTACTCAGTCGACATTCGTTCACGTGGTAAAGTCCGTGTGCGCCTCGTCGCATGGATTCGCCGTGTCTATTCAACGCCACTAACCAGACAGTGTACACAGGCTGCATTCCTTCGTAACGCCTATCGTCCAAAGACAAAACGGTAGAGATCGTAGTTAAAAAAAAAATCGCGAGTGCGAACAAATAGGAGAATCCAAAGATACGGCAATGGGAAGTCTGCAGGAGCTGATCAAGGAACAAGGCGAACTGGTGCGACGACTGAAGAGCGAGAAAGCCGATCCAACGAAGGTACTTTGACTCTCTGTGCTACTGCACTATTTCTTTTATTTGTAATCGTACATGCCGTATGGGAGAACTGGCTGGCTTTTAGGTTACGCACGTGGAGAGAAACGCGACTTTTTTTCTTCTCTTTATTCGATGACGACATATTCGCGGCGCTGACTTTCTCGACACTTTTTTCCAATTGTCTACGTGGACGACCCGCTGTTCGAGAATTATGTTTTCTTTTCTACGCGAATATCCGGCACGCACTGTGCATTCGGTCTGGTGTAATTGCGACAGATGTTTTCCTAATATAAATCCTCGGTTCATTCGGTTAATTCGGAGTTTTGTTTATGGTTTTTCTTATAAACGTGGACACCCTTGCAGCCAAGCCGGCAGCTGTTGATTTACAAGGTCATTTGCAATTTTATTAGTTGCGTCAATTCGCTCAAAATCCGAATTCTTTCATCAGCACGTTTCCTTTCACACATTTGTACACTCCAATTCTGCACTAACACTGTACTGTGCTACTGTAACTGTACTCTACTCACTTTCTATATACATGTGTATTTGATACTAACACTTCAAACGTTCAAAATTCATACCTTGTATTTTGTATTTAAAAATTTTGTTCATAGTATTGTAATTAATTAAATGTCGATATAATTACTGCAAAAAAATATCTATCCGAAGATACATTATATTTCAACTGTCTAATATTTCATCATCTACCCATAAGGCCTCTTAAGTAATCTTAAATTTTTAATTGAAATTAATATAATGATTAATAATTATTTTAAATGTAAGCTGTAAATAAGTCAATGAAAAAATGGCCTTTTTTAAATTTGGATCAGTTAACTAATTGTTATCTTATATGAATATATGCAAGAGATTAAAAATAAACGCGTTCTCTCTCTTAGGATTTTAAAGAATCGTTAGGAGAGATTGATCAACAGTTTTCAACCTATAGCTATGTGTGTGGTTGGAAGCCATCAAAGAATGATGCAGAGTTTTTTAATTTGTGCTGTGCTCATGAGAATGGAGGCTACGGAAACTGGCCCCATTTGAAGCGATGGTTTAATCACATGAAAAGTTTCACTTCAGAGGAAAGATCCAAATTCTCTGAATCAATGCTACCTCATTGCGAATTAACCAATAAAATCAATCGTCTCAATACCTCATCTTGTTGTAACATAGATAAAAAGGTGAGGCAGTAGTTGCATGCTTGCAGCACTGCCACAGACGTAGGAATATTTAAGATGATTATAAAATGAATATATACATTTGTTTACTCTTTTAAAATGGATATCTGTCATAGAATGTGTCTTTATGAGAATTGGTTTTTGCAGTTATTAAAGAAATTGATCTATTTTAATGGAGAAAAACAATCTTGTTATCAAAATTTGGATTCGGATTTTGATTCAGATCTTAATAATTGTTGATCATCTGTGGCAGTATGCTAGCCTGTTAAATTAAAATGTATCTGATGTTTCGCTTAGTTCAATAACCAACATTGAGGTGGATTTTATCTTTCATTCTGGTTGCGGTTAATCTTCCCTCATCATGCTGCATCTGATACGTACCAATATTGCTTGTGCCGCTCGTCGTTATACAACTGTGGTCGCTACTCCTCAGGTATGCGTACCTATTAGTCGCCAGTTATTAGTAAATACAATAGCCAGTCTCCGTATTCTAAATACAGTCTTATTATAATTTTATTCACAGATTCAAGAAGAGGTATCGAAACTTCTGGAATTAAAAGCCCAATTAGGCGAAGAAAATGTCGGTTCACAGAAACTTTTGCTCAAAACACCCAAAGGCACCAGAGATTACAATCCTGAACAAATGGCCTTGCGCTTGTCAGTCATGGACAAAATTGTTTCTATTTTCAGGAAACATGGAGCTGAAACAATAGACACTCCAATTTTTGAATTGAAAGTAACAAATCTTTTTTTTTCTTTTCATTTTTATTTACCTATAATAAACACAATCTCTACATTCTTTTTTTCACATTTTAGGAAGTCCTTACAGGAAAGTATGGTGAAGATTCAAAACTTATTTATGATCTGAAAGATCAGGGTGGCGAAATCCTTGCGTTAAGATATGATTTGACTGTACCTTTTGCTAGGTACCTAGCTATGAATAAAATAACTAACATTAAGAGGTACCACATTGCCAAAGTTTATAGAAGGGACAACCCAGCCATGACTAAAGGTAGATATAGGGAATTCTACCAATGTGTAAGTATTTTAATCAGAAATATAAAATTATGCAAGCAAAAGTATTGATCAATTTAAATTAATTTTTAGGATTTTGATATTGCTGGTCAGTACGATCCAATGCTACCCGATGCTGAGTGTCTACGTATCATCTATGAAGCTCTAAAATCTTTAAATCTTGGACCATTTACTATCAAAGCAAACCACAGGTGCTTATTAGACGGTATATTTGCGACATGCGGTGTTCCACAAGAAAAGTTCCGAAGTATATGCTCGGCTGTGGATAAACTTGACAAGAGCCCTTGGGAAGAGGTAAAAAAAGAAATGGTAGAGGAAAAAGGACTAGACGAGAAAATTGCCGATAAAATTGGTATTTATGTATCAAAAAGTGGTGGTAGGGACCTTATTGAAGAATTAAGAAAGGATGCAGACCTACTACAACAACCATCTGCTGTACAAGGAATCGATTCTATGGAGTTACTATTAAAGTTCTGTGAAATATTCAAAATCATGGATAATCTTGTTTTTGATCTCAGCTTGGCTAGAGGTCTTGACTACTATACAGGCGTAATTTTCGAAGCAGTATTAACTGGTATGGAATTTTAACGAAATTTTTTGTTCTTATATAATGGAATCGAATAAACTAACGGATACTGTCGAATTTTCAGGCGACAACATCAACGTTGGTAGTGTCGCAGGTGGAGGTCGTTACGACAATCTTGTTGGTATGTTCGATCCAAAGAACAAGACTGTCCCCTGTGTCGGTATGTCTCTTGGAATTGAACGAATCTTCAGCGTGTTGGAGAATTCGATCGCTAGCCGAGGCATGAAAACGCGCACTACTGAGGTGCAAGTGTACGTTGCTACTGCTCAGAAGAATTTGCACGAAGAAAGAATGCGTATTCTCGCGGAACTGTGGGAGAGTAACATTAAAGCTGAGCAGTCGTATAAAAAGAGCCCCAAACTATTGGCTCAACTGCAACATTGTGAAGAATATGGCATTCCATTAGCCATTATCGTTGGAGAGGGAGAACTGAAAAGGGGTGAGGTTACATTAAGAAATGTGAAAACGAGAGAAGAGGTGTCCGTATTACGAGTAAATCTGGTCGAAGAACTTAAAAAGAAGTTGTCCACGCTTGATTTATCTACGGAGCATTAAATCGACAAGTGAGATAATTACGACTAATCTATGCAGACTGGTGCAACAATCTTCAATAGCATTTTTTAATGTATGAAAATTTTTTACGCATACAAAATATTTATACTCGCGAAGTATTCGAGAGAGAGTAGATACCTCAGAACTGGCTGAAAAACCATTTTGTATATAGCTTTTTCATCCTTAGAACAATTTTATCTATACAATTCTACATAATCGATATTTTGTACTGCGTAAGAAAATTTTACTTGAAAGTCTCGCCGTGCGAGACGGGAGATCTTGAGGCACTGTGACGTTCCCTATGATATTTGCAACTACGTCATACACAAAGCAACCTTTACATCTAATGGAAGAATAATCCAAAGATGTTAGCTACCATTCTGATTCTCTAATAGGCTATTTACCGATTTTTATTATAGATCATGCATATTGCAATAAGAGAATGAAGAGTACGATTTTTTTCTTTAATATAAATCTTTTTACATATGTACAATTTAATTTATTGCTTAAAATTTTCACAACATATGTGTATCAAATTCTTACACTTTATAATTTAGATAATTATAAATATTCTCCTGATATTAAACGTTTGTTGTAACAATTTATTGTCGTTTGTATAATACTTTTATTTAATTACATTTTAAGGTTGCATTTCGTCAGGTGTATTTATATTATTATTTACAGCATACACTACGAATTGTACTTTCACGGTGACTATTCAATCCAACGATAATTAATATGTATGAACAACAATTCAATCTTTTTGGTAATGTGAATTGTGTGTTTGGACCATTATATGAAATCAAGTAAATCGTTACGCAAAAATTAAAATTTTTTGAAGAAAAAAAAATTAAAAAGCTTTCGCCTTTAATTGAATATACCCTCCTAAATTTGAGCTAATAATTACTGAGCTTGGAAAATAATTGAAATACTAAACTCGTACCTGCCGAGTACTGCTTAAAGTAACTAAGGCTCGCAGTCCTATCACAGTATACGTATTCAGTGTACGCTTGGAAATGTGATCCGTCCGCGGTGCTATCAGTTTTCCTCTCGCAGCAAGCAGTCACTTAAACATCTAAACAGGAAATGGAAGTTCTGAAGCTCATAAATAAAACTTTTTTGAGAGAACAAGTAGAGAACACTTTGTGCCGGGACGGAATCGTGGAGCTTATAATTATGCATGCTACAACGTATGTGTGCATTATATTCTTGTAAAAATAAAAAATGCCTGCTATGTTTCGCAGCGATCGTCGAACCTATATACTAAGAGTTTTGTATTAGCTCCTTAGTCACTGCATGTCACTGGGCTTTTTGCAATTTCATTTTTCTCGCTTTCTCGAGTAATACTATGTATTGCTAACAATGTATACACAGACGCCTCTGCTTATTGTAGATTATTGCTTTAACTGACAATATCACATCATATATATATATATACTCCTGTATAATATATTCACTCTCGATAATTGGATCAAATAAAAGAAAAACAACTTTCATTCAGTTATAAGATAGAGATATAAAGGTGCTTATCACGAGAGCTGAAATTCTCTCAAAAAGAGTAGAAAACAAATGTTCGAAAAGCGAAGAATACTTGAACGTAAAAATCTTGTCTTATCTACATAAAAATCTATTTCCTGTCTATTCTGGAATGTCCAATAATGCTATCGAATGTCTTATCATCGGAAATGTCTATCCTGACCTCTGACTGCGTTTCCGGTTTGTCGACCTGTACCTCGACGAGTGATCTTGCACTCGAGTTATCTGACGTTTTTCTGCTGTGAACTTCGGTCCACGGTTCAATCGACACTATTGACGGTTTCCTACTAGCGGATGCTTGAAGTTCATCGTCCTTTAGGGAGCGTCTGCTCGTCGTCGAGACTTTTCTCGACGGAACCTCTCCAGCTTTGCTCTCACTGGAGAGTCTCCTAGTCACCTCATCCGATTCCTTTACTATGGTAGTGAGGATGTCGTCGGACAAAGTCGCTGGAGCTTCTTTTTTGGGCTCTTCGAACCCATCGGTAGGTGGAAAGTCCCATTTGTAATCATCGTAGCTCGTTACCCTCCACGTCGTCGTCACCGGTTGCTTCTGCGCGCTTATACTGTCGTCGGAATTTTTCCTGCTGACACTGCTACTGGCGCTGCTGCTACCCGCAACAGGTTCCTTATCCAAAGATTTAGAGGAATGACTGGAGCCCCTGGAAGATACGGACTCGATGTCGCTGTTGTAGCGTCTGAAGGTTCGAGTACCGAAAGGATTGGTACCGGTATAATCTACCGATTGCCGTTGGACTTCTGACTTGGCTCGTGAAAGATCCGGAGAGACTATGGTCACAGTCTTTGCCGCAGTGAATTTCTGACCCTGCATCGAGTTGATTGTACGAGCGTTGTCATGTAGCGCTAGTGGACTTATGCCTGTAATGAAAATTCAAATTAGATTCACAAGTTTCAACATCACTCACAACCATCACGGTCGAGATGCGAAAACTCACCTATCCTTCGATCGGACTCTTCGGAATGCACGTCACTGAGACTAAAAGCTCTAGCCCTGCGTTGAATGTTCTTCTGACTAATTTGTCTTTGTAGCATACCAGCCTTCCACCTGGGTATGGCTTTGGCCGGTTGACTAACCGCGGCCTTGGAAATAGCTGCTGCAACCGAACCGGTTGCTGCAGCGGAAGAAGAGAACGGCGCAGGCGGTACACCGATCTGCGCCGGCCTAAGAGAAAAGCGACGATTACCGGTAATCGGAGCTGTTGCCGCTACTGGCGAAGAGACTCCCGGTGCACCTTCCATTTGGACTAGAGGTTTTTTAGGACAATCCATAACGAATGAATCCGTAGAGTATGGCGGTGGATTTGCCCGATCGTCCATTTGATTTCGATTCTGAAAATCAGTTCCCTTACGTTAATCTAGAGAATCCTTGATCATTCGTTCTTCCAATCGGAAACTAATTGATTCAACTAAAAATGATAATGTACAAGAAAAACTCAGTATTGACTCACCGAACTGTACGAATTATACTGTGGTGGAGTAGAAACCGGCGGATTGATAACCGGTCTGAGAGAAAATCGTCTAGTGGGTCTGGACATCGCCTGCGCGCCCTGAGTGGCTCTCCTCTGGTAAATCGGCGTTGAGGTTCCACTATTTTCGGCGGTTCTCAAAGAGAACCTCCTGGTCCCGTGATTGTAAGCTGTTTGTCCATCGCGGCCTGTAATTGTGTTTTGCTGACTCTGGCTATGTCCCGCTGGCGGTGAGAACAGCGTCAAAAGACTAGGCAATTTCGGCGGCGTCAGCGAAGCTGTACCGAACTTGCGCTGTGGACCACTACCTGTAGTCTTATTGCGAGTCCCCGTCGTGTTAAATTCATCCGGCACCGCACCCACTCGACTGTGAAGGGCCGTGAGTGCACGCAGAAAGTCCGCGAGACTGGTCTCCTCCAGGAGATTGCTACCAGCGAGTTCGCCACCCGTATGCGTGAAATACGGCCGAGAATAGGAGTTGCGACGCTCTGGACCAGAACTCAAATTGTAGCGACCTGGAAGTATCATACTTTTTAATGCTGTGCTCGTTAAATTTGAAATAGTAAATATTCACTATTTCCAAAAATACAAATAAATAGTAGTATTTTACTACCGGAGTACTGTTGAATGTATAAATAAGCCGAAATAATTTACTAAAGGTGTACGTGTTCATTATCAAGAATAATTAAAATAACCCATTTTGACGGACGAGTAAAAGAAGGAGACCATTGAAAAAAGTTGATAGAAACGGACAGTTCAGATTTTTAAAATATATACAATTCTGAATTAGCTGATACTGCAATTGCAACATTCATGAGCTTCTAAGCACTCAATCTTAACTACCAAAATAATAAATTTACGAAAATGTAATATCATTTTGATATACTTTATGAATAGAGAAAATAATGAAATGTAATATGTTTAAAAGTACGCTGTGTTAAACAGTGATTATTCACAACTCCGTAAGCATACCTTTTCTTCATTATTCTTAAGACTGAAAAATTGACTAAATAAGTAGTGAAAATAATTTCACTTCCATAAGAATAGTGAATTTTTCAGAATTTCAAATTTAATATAAAATTAAAACGTACCGCCAGGCGTTTGAGGCTGTGACGCACTCTCCCTATCCATAGAACTAGCTTCCACATCATTTACGGACATGGAATGATCTGTCGATGGTTTTTTTCTCATCCACCTGGGCAAAAGATTCTTCGAAAGAGCCGCAGGCCTCGGAAGTCCTAGAGATAGGAAGCGTGATTTCGTAGCTGCTTCCTTAGCCTCCGGCGGGGCACTCTTCCGCGCTCGCATTATTTCTTGGATTTTCGTACTAGCTGAAGGACCGGACCAAGTCCATTCGCTGGCGTTCGGTTGAAGGAAAAGCTCGGGTCGGTCCAGCCGAACTTCGCTGGTAGCTCTAGACCGACAGGGTTTTAAGTCATCGCCGCCCAATTTCCATTTGCTCTGTGTTTCCTTAAAAAAAATATAACATTTATGTTGAAACTCGAAAAAGAAGTATTTTCAGTTTATATATTAGACTTATCGATTCTGATAACATTTAAGTTGTATTTATATTTGTAATTGCTTGTAAAACCTTGCTAAAATTGACATATTTTGTTATTGCAACGATAACCTCGGAATACTACATTTATGCGTGATAAGCGCAAATACATGTATTATTATTATTGCTGATCTAAAAAACGTCGTAAGACAAAAGCTCCTTGAGGGGTTTTGTCTAATTTAATTTCCAAAGATGAGATCCAAAGATACTGCTAATAGATGTAATTAAAAATACAACTAGCAATAGTGCTATAGTGCTTCTGGGCGTTATTGTTATCCACTCTTGTGTTTAACTTATATCACTTTAGTCCACTGATACTTGAGACTTTTGAACCATTAATGATAACTAAGTATCGTGGATTACTTTAGGGTGCAAATATTATGTATTGCACGATTGAAATTTAAAGTGTTACAGTTAGCGAGTTGAACATGTCTTTCTTCTATGACCAAGAAATTAATGCAAATTATTTTTTGGGGTTTAATTCATGATGGACCTCTTGCTGATAGACATTGATTAGAAAAGCAATAAATTAAAAAAAACTTACTGGGGGATTCCAAGGCGTAGACTCGCTAGCCAGAATCTCCTTTTCACTGAAACCTTGAACGCCACCGTTGCAACTGTTGTCCAAAGTATTAGGGGCTATTTCGTCGTCGTCAGGTGGTGGTATGTAGCCCAGAATATTAACCAAACGAGCCAAAAGCTCGGCAGGCTGAACCATCGCATGAGTTGCAAATGTCGCGTGTTTATCTATGCGTTGTAGATCCGTTTCCGAAACGACTCGAGCCACTTGAGCCTCCTGTTGAAAAGAATAAACGTTGAAGATTGACAAAATGATAATTAATAAGTAGTTTGCAAAAAAGACTCGAAACTCTACTCACCATTGGAACGACTTCGCTGTTGGCTCGACGTCTCGGATGAGGAGGTGGTGGTGGCTCTAGACCTCCGTAAACCAGTTCTCGTAGATCCGGGAAGCTGTTGCTTCGAGGAAAATGAGGTGGTGGTGTATCGTAGTCGTACTCATCCACGTATACCCTCTGTGGGACGATGAAAAATGCAGATTAAATAAACAGTTCTAGACTTACTTTGCAATATTTTCACTTTTAATACATATATTCTCTCGTACTGTAGTTGAAAGCAGTGATTTTTCAGATTCAACGCAGTAAATTTTCAGCATAAAACCACAAAATTCAATTCAACCATATCAGTATTTTAAATATTCAGTTTTCACTACAGAGTAGTTTAAAAAATACTCACTAAAAACAAAATTTGCAAATGAAAAGTTCAGTAAGTAATAGTGAATATGTTAATGATTTCACTGGTTTCTGTGAATTTGTTTACATCCAATTTAAAATATACTAGTTATTACCTTGACTTTGGAAAGCTGAAGCTCGTTGAATACCCTCCTGAGGTAATTAACATCTTCGTTAAACTCTTGCCAGATCTTGCTTTGTGTATGCTTAAGTTTAACAGCGAGTTTATGCTCGAGTCTTGCAATCTTTTTACTCGTCATGCCTCTACCAATGAATGTCATTATCATGACGATATATCCCAAACCAAAGGATATCCAACAGATTAAAAAGGTCTTGTAGAGGGCAAACCAGATTCCGGAACCTTTCGAATTATCCTGACCTGTTTTAATATTTTATTTGCTCAATTTCAATTTTTACAAATTTTACTTATAAAATAAAACATAAAACTACTTTCAAGATGACATCGTTTGAACAATTCTCATTGCTCGCTCACATAAAACTACTGATAATCTAAAATCTAATAATAAACATTCGCTATATATTGCGTAAATAAGCCGGGGCATACAAAGAGCTTTTATCGTTCGTACTCTATTGCCTAAAATTGAAATATTGAAATTTCAATATTTGGCAGTGTATTTTCAGCATTTCAGATTGTTATAAGAATATATTAACTTTTTTTGTAAAATGACAAGGCATACATTCACTATTCAAAAATTTTAATATACACTGATTAAATATTTACTTTTTCAAAAGCGGATAATCTTGATATCGATCAGTCAATTTGTTTAAATCAATTAATTTAATACAACCATACATTATTATTTCAAATAGTGATTATCTACTGACAAATCAACTGTTAACTGCTTCAAATTGCTGAACTCTGTAATTATTGAATAGCCATTAAACAAAAAGTCACCACGAAAGTTCACCAATTAATAGTGGATGTACACTAAATATCGGAGGTACAATTAAGATACACAATGTCTACATTGGAAAAAAATTTACTACATTTAAGAGAAAATTATTGTTGAAAAATTGTATTTTGGAAAATCAAAACACAAAAAATATTTATGTTATTAAACTAAATTTACATTCAAATAAATGTACTAGTGAGACTCAATGAAATATTTGCCTAGTACTATCCGTTAACGTTAAGCTAATAATTTCTTAAATTAATAAAAAAGCTAATATAATAAGTCGAATAGCTCTCAATCAATTGCCAACGTGAATTCGTGATATACCGTTGAGTAGAACAAAATCAAAAGATTTTAATTTACACATCGAACAAAAAATAATTTTAACGATTAAATTATGGTAATGGTACTATTACCAGTTATAGTTATTAACTCAAATACATAAATTTATATGAATTGATTGATACTATCATTATCTATGCAAAAAGATGTTATTCGTGTACTGAAAATTACTTCCAGGGATCATTATCGAAAAATATAATAAACTGGTAAAAATAGCGAAACGATATAGACTATCTCAGACACGTGCTATATTTTATCATTCAACATTAGCATTTATTTGGCAACAACATTCTTCTGTATTATTAAAATAATTGTGGGTTTTGTCGAAAAATAATATTGCAACTTTTGTATAGCTCATAATTAAGTGAAATGATAATTTTAGTTTGCATTATGACTACGCAGGTAAAGACGAAATTTAGTGAAATATACATATCGCGTTGACAGACATATACGCTTTTGAAAATCCATGCTATAGCAGAGAATAGATAGTGCAGTAAATTCAGGCGAATTTTGTCACAAATATATAGAAATCCGAATCAAATAAAAGAATCCGAACTCCGTTGTACGCAATTGTTACGTACACTTATTACACGATCGACAGTATGTATCATTAACTCGCCTTCCGAAGTTCCGACTAGCATAAAACTAATGCAAAACTCGCACACAAACTCAAAGACATATGTGTAACTACACGTATATACATACAGACTCATATATACAGAGAGAGACTCGAAGTGAATGATCTTCGACCTTACTTACTTTAGACAATCTGCGGAGGCTCTCCTGGCGTGAACGCATGAACGAACAGATCAGATTCATTATTAATTGGCTCGACACCCTTGAGTGCATGAACTAGATATTGAGAACGAGACGCGCTTTGTTACAGTCTCTCGCGAAAGAATTATATCTGCGCACGAGCTTTTTTTTTGTCAATACATTTTTTTCTTTGTCTCTCGAGATATTGCCGAAATTCTGCATTCGCCTTTTACACAAATACCGTTAACGATTTCATGTATTCTATCCAATAATATTACGATTAAAGATATTTTTACATTTGAGCTCTCGCCGCGTCTACGAAAACGACGAACCGCCAATCAACAAACAAAACTCACGCAGAGATCTTTTTGAGGATATATTATCGATCGTTGCGCATTGTTTACCAGGCAGTCCGAGTGCAGACTTATTTCAGGTGTGCGATAAAATTCGATGCTCATTTATATACGTATATTTTTAGAATTTATGTATACGAATACGCGAGTAACGATCGCCAATCGATTTTATCGAATTCCAATATTACGTAATCGGGTGAATCATGTATTCGAATGTAAATAGAATAAAAAAAGAAAAATAATCTCTGCATACAAACCTGCAACATAATCTCCAAAGCCTATGGTTGTAAGGGTGACGAACGCATAGTAAACCGCCTCGTCGTAGGTCCATCCCTCGTAGTGGGAGAATAGAAACGCCGGGAAGAAAATGAACATTACGAATCCGGGTATCAGATACATGAATATTTGCATCGCTAGACCAGCTCGATGCTTCTCCAGGGAACTTAGAGATTTTTTTGAATATTCGTTTTGGTTTTTCTTGTAGGACTTGTATTTTCGCACGGCTGTTACAAAAACCTGACCGAAGAACTCGCCAAGTTGGGCCAGAAGGATACCGTTGATCGGTATACCGATAAGGGCGTAGAAGATCATGAGTAAGCGACCGAGCTCGTTTGTCGGTGCTAAGTTGCCGTAACCTATTGCGAAAAAAAAAATTATTAGTTTTACTTTTTATCTAATTTTCTTTCCAACTCTGCGAATATGAGCTTCTAGTCGTACACGACGTTTAACAATGAAACGTTAAATACCGATAATGCATTACACTAAAATGCATCGATTGTCAGTTATTGGCATTTCAGTAATAGACTTCAAATAAAATTGTACGACGACAATGATTAAGGTCTTTTAAAGTATTTTGTCTACACTTAAAGAACATAAGTGTCGTGTTGCAGTTAATATGGCATTTCTTTCAGAAATATTTCGCTCATTTATTTCATAAATTAGACAATATTTTAAACCTCTAGAAAGAATAGATAAATATTAAAGAAACATATAATCAAATTATTCTTGAGGAGACATAATAACACTTTTGAAATTATGATTCGAAAATAAATTTAAAATATTTTCAACAATGTAACCAAAATTTCAACTTATTTCAATATTAAAAGATTTATTTTACCTGTTATTTAAAAAAATCTAGGACTTTTCTAAATCTCTTTAATGGACACCGCGATTTCAGATAAGTTGGTTAATTTTCAAACAACTTGGACTCACCAATAGTACTGACCACTGTGTAGGCGAAATAGAAACTGTTGTAAAAGTCCCATTTTAAAGAATCTATCTCCTCTTCCGTGATATTGTGAACTGACTTGCCGCAATATTTCGTTAATTTGTTAAAAATCTCGTACTGGTCATGACCCCCAGCTTCGATGTAGTGTTCCTTCAAAAGAGCTGAAATAAAATAAATCCGAATGAAAAAAACTACCGTTAAAAAGTTAAATGATAAATTCCAAGAGAATCACGCTTTAGCGTTTATACTTTTTCACAAACATCGACGCACAAGGTATTATGTCTTCGTTTCTTTACTTGCAAAATCTGCGTTTTATGTTTTTTCATTTTGTTATTACGGTAATAAATACGATTGTGCACTATAAGAAAGTATATACTTTTCATAAAAACAGGAAGATTGTATAAAGCAAAAAATTTAGTTAAATAGTGGAAGCATTTCTGCATGCGATATCAAACTGCCGACGTTCGATAAAATTATCGCTATCGTCTGCTTTGTATGATCATACTATACAACTGAACATAACCATTGTCACTTAAAATTCAATGAATACAAAATTTTATTTTTTATTTATTGAATTTTTATTTAATTATATTGCTATCGAAGTTATGTTTCTACTCAGTTCTTTACAAATCATTATTATCTTACGGGTAAATAATGCATTGTGCGCCGCCTATACTAGCTGAACTCGTCGCTTAAAATTTGGTAAAAACAAACATTTTTTTTACCATAAAATCAAAACACTTAGAATATAAAATATTTGTTTGCTATCCCAAAAAATGACGTTTTCTAGAAATTATATTTGTATCGTATAATATGATTATTATCGAATATACTTATACGTTATTCATATGACATCTTTTCGTTCCCAATTAATATTTATAGAAATTTAAAAAATGTTAAGTTGGAAAAGATTTTTTAATAAATTTTTCAATAAATATATCTTCTCAAACATAGCAAACTTTTTTCAGTGCAGACGTACACTTAATTATTTCCAGTCCATACATTTATACTCAGACATGTCGAATTCTGATGATTCCTACGAATGAATAATTTATCGTCACATCGTATACGATATTATCTGAATATCGTAACAAATAGTGAACTTGAACTTGAATATAGTTGAACTTTTGCAGACACTATTCTGGATGAATAGTCTCATTCTCGCGCCAAACTCATACAAATGTAGAGAGTTGCGTCGCTATTCATGAAATATGTAAGAGCCATTTCAGCCAAGCTTTTCATACACAATGATATAGAGCTTTTTCCAGTAATAGAATACGTACGTTAAATAACTATGAATCACCACTAATTCGTTATTTTCCATTTCAAGAGACGTGCACTTATCAACTTGAACTTTAAAGCGTCTTAAAGCATTTTAAAGCTTTTCTAGCGCAAATTAACAATTAAAGCCTCGCTCGCGTCTTCTTCGTCGAAGTAATTTCTCCCGCGAAGAATTGTTTCCTATTATCTTATCAGCCGCGACGCTTGGCGATGTGCTAAATTGCCCAGAGCTGAAACCTTTTCGCACCGGACGAAAAGGTGAAATCTAGAAGGTAAGTGGGCATACGACGATTGATTGACGTCCGTCGAAAAAGTGAATGATTGTTTCTACAGAATGTTTTTCGCTTCTCGTTAAGCTTTCAGGTCCAACCGTTAATCAATTTAGCTGTTATATATATATATATATATATATATATATTCCACAAAAAGGAACTTTTCAAATAACATCGTATTAACAATTTAATTGTATTATGGAAAAACGCCGAGACGTTAGACTGTTAAACTCGAAGCCTTTGTGTTTTTACTGTCCGAATTTAAAAAAAAATTAATATTTTTTTGTTATTTGATGAACTATTAGTCGTTGGAAATTTGTTTTTTATTCCTTTTAACGATAGAATTAAGCAGCATGACGAAGAACAGTATTGTAAGCATAATGCTATACTTTAACTATTACGATTTCTTTGTTACGCTCAAAAAATTATTATGATGCAAAAGAATAATAGGTAAATATTGTAAAACTGGAAATGAGCTATCTTTGTACGTAATCCGATTACAGATGTAAAAATATTACAATTCATTTCAAATCGTAGAGATTATTGGATTTTTTACATTTCTTTTAGTTGACACAAAATATTAACATTTCAAAGTTGTGTGATTAATTTCTCATTATTTTATTATAACTGTATTTTATCAAAATATATTAAATGTGAAAAATACATTTTTCGTTCCAAGAAATTACGTGTCAATGAATTGTAGCAGTTATTTTTTTATTGTTATGACTAGCCTAAAAATGGTTACACGTGTGTTTTGCATGCAGTGTACGATCCTATAGATAATTGAAAGTTTTATCTGTATGCTTGGGGTCTGTAATAAATTTCAACAGTATATCCAGATTAGATTAGGGCCAAAGTACCTACTATAGACGAGTCTCTATTGGATAAAAAAGACACATATTTCGCCATCGCAAGTTATTCCTGAACGTCGTTATCTCATATACACTGTACGTGCTTTAATAGTTTGTTTATCGATTTATCGTCAATTAATGACATCAATTAACACAAAACGAGATGAATCTGGAACTTTGATCGAGAGACAACGACATATCCTCGGCCCAGATATTAATAAATTCCCATAGTTTTTACTGCCAACTATTAAAATACAATTAAGAATTATAAATCATTATAGAAACGACTCATAATATATTTCTCTGCATATGCAAAGCGTACCAACCACTTATCTGACTTATCTGTCCATTAATAAGATACACATAATCCATGAGCTTCTTGGAATAATAATACCTATAACGTATATCATCTCTGGATTCGAAATGGCCCAAAACTATTTTCCCACGGACGTACCAGAGTCAAATACGTATTCGCAACAACTCGAGACTCCGCGACAGATAAAAATCAAGATCACGACTCACGACGTTATTTATCTTGCCGAAAAGAAGAAATGCGAGTCTCATGTGCGTATATGCGTGCTAGCGCACAGGGTATTCTCATTAAAATTCAGAAAAGCCCGTCGTACGAGGATAATTCATCGCAACCATCCGAGGCCATTGCACTGGCAAGCAACTGGCTACAATCTATGAAGGCGGTGCGCATTACGTTATAGGTTCAATTTTCGCAACAATGCGCGCGAAACTATGAGCATTTTCAGTGATATTTTCGCCTTGTAACACATTTTATCGACTCGATCCAGTTACATAGAGCTCATTAAAATATACCGTTTCTCTGTCGCGAACGGGATTTCCTTTTCTTTTTCCATCGTGTATATTTATCCTTATAATACCGATAGTGGGGGTATTTATGGATTGAGGTAAGAAAGATGAAATTCATCATTTTTCTGTAAAATCCATCTCATCCAAGACGTTAAATCATTGCGATCTCTGTGAAAAAATGTACAGTCGTAAATCTTCCACAGACTTTATTTTAGGCGCGTAGTTAGAAAAGCCTAACAAGTAAAGACTTTTCTAACTACACGCCTATTAAGCATAATCTGTTTTCCTTTAAAAAATTCCATTAAAATGATTATTTTCTTTGAATGACTTTCTGCTACGAAGTTGTAAACATATACTGATCTGCTATTTCCAATACTACTTTTTCCAATGAAAGCAACGATAACATTTGAATCTCAACTTGACTTCGTCCATAAGACATCGAGTATTGTTTTCATGCAACTCGTAACGCGACAATTGCATGATTGTGCTCGATTCTCATGCGAACGGTGTTTCTGCTGTGGGTGACTTATATATATATATATATATATATATATATATATATATATATATATATATATAATAGTGAGCAAAGAGAAAATTAGAAGCTCTGGGGCGGCAACGACGGTGTTGGGCCAACGAGGAAATTGTACCTACATATGAATCTCTGTATACTCGGGGTCACGTATACGCATGCACATATATATATATTGCCTTTATGCGTTTAATAGAAGATTGACTACGTAGCTGAGTCGAACTGTCAATTCACATGCGCATTAGATGCGAAGCCTTTTTTCGTGCGCGATTCCTTTTCCATCAACCTATCGCGACAATTTTTAAAACAGATTTTTTTACCTCATTGTTGACGATGGTATTCGTTATGTAAACGGCGGCGTCGGGATTGATGTAGACGCTCGATAATCTGATCGTCAACCGAAATTAATATCTCGATAATCATAAGATTTTAATCGACCTCATTTCACTGTATAGGCATCGTACATACCAACCTTGCTCTTCAATGTTTAAGGAAAAAAGTGCATATTCGTGTCCGAAGGTTCGTCATTGTTTACGAGAAACTGAGATTTCAGCTCGACGTATGATAATGAACAATCGGATCGAAAGGA
The DNA here is from genome assembly GCA_018906985.1 of Apocrypta bakeri. Lineage (NCBI taxonomy): Eukaryota > Metazoa > Arthropoda > Insecta > Hymenoptera > Pteromalidae > Apocrypta > Apocrypta bakeri. The sequence goes on along the minus strand of JACCIA010000008.1, from coordinate 4,623,535 downwards.
AATTTGGCATTGCACTTTAATTATCTCGATAAAATATCGAGATCTGCACTCTTACACTGAAGGAAGTAATCGACTGTTTCGTTTTTCCGAGCTGTGTGACGAATTGCGTTCATAAATCGATAAAAATCACATTTGCGTCAATATATTCTCAGTCCACAGATAAAAATCAAAAAATATAATAAAAGATGCAGTTGTGCACTGCGATCAGTGGAACAAGGCCTCGAAAAATGCGCTATCGAGATCAGGGATCGAGATGCCCTGTTTGCGGTTATCAATATATCTTCGGCGAGAATATAACTGTATAAAGCTTTGTCGCATACGAAATAGCGTTTATTGGCACAGGAGATCTTGAAATTTGAAATTTAAAATCGCGCTACATAAGACCTCGATGATTTGTAATATACGTAATAGGCAGCTAGACATCCTTGCTTACACTTGTTTCATTCTATACAATTCGAGTTATTTGTATTAGAAAAGAAAAATCACGCTGGCGATAGACGCGTAACTTTACTTCATATCAGAGCCGTATATATAACGTATTTTATTTCTCACTGTTTACAAGATAAAACATTCATTTTTTACTCGTATTTTGTTCAAAGTAATTATCTAGGAAACTTTAAGTGTCGTTGGAAAAACGATAAATTATAACTAATTATTATTATGACTGAATATTTCCAATTAGAATTTTTAATAAATCACTTGACACAGATAATGTTACATTAATCGTGTATAATATTATACACGAAGCATCCGCAAAAATTCGGCTCTATTTAACGCGTACGTGTATGTAGATGTATATTGATGTAGGTCTCTAAACTCCCACTGAGAGCGGAAGGGCCGCTTCGCATCGTCGCAAACAAGCCCATAAAAAATGATTTAGTCTTACAGAAGATTGCAATAAGTCGTATCACACGCATACTGTGCCCCTTTTGTCGATCATCTTCGCGGAAGCGCGAACAAAAAGGTTCACGAACAACTCGATCAGCTTCGAATGCCATTGCCAATGCTCTCATTGCGTCACTGATTTCTATGAGATTAACTTTTTGTCGGTCTATCCCTGGGAGCGGTCTCGCTCGTTGGCTTTTCATCGCTGATTACTCTCTCTCTCTCTCTCTCTCTCTCTCTCTCTCTCTCTCTCTCTCTCGCTCTCCACCACTGTATATGTATATAACACATCTGTGGGATCGGTCAAATAGGAAGACCGAAATGCGGAAGGTCGCGGACTGTTTTATAAGCTAAATGTTCGGACTGCTCGTTCTATAGAAAAAATCTATTTTACGGTCGATCACGCGTGTGACGAGTTCGTCACATAATTATACGGATACATCTAATCAAACTACGCAAAGTTAAAAAAAGTTGACGATCATAGAATCTAAATGAAATATTCAGTAACTTTGTGTAAAATTACACTGCTGAAAATACGGTTAGTACACATTTGTGAAAGTGCTTTCGTCATGGAAATCTGAAAATTATGAACTTCGTGTTTGTATATCTGTTTATTGATCTAGCGTATGAAAAAACGCGAAAAGTAGATAAAGTTCGAGATTGGTAGGTTAACGTTAAAAAAATTCAATTCATTATTTGATAAGGAAACTTTTCCCATTCGATTACAAAGATACGTCGGTAGAGAATGTCATTCGTATAAATGATGAGCAAAATTTATGTTTTTAAAAACATGAGCAATACTGACTTTTTGCCGATTTTCAATGCTTCGTATAGCTCGAATGTATCGCGTAATTTAAAAGACACTATATATATCAACTTTGGCAACATATAGTGTCTTTTAAATTACGTATTTTATTTTTTGCGCGTGTGTGTATATATACACATAAATCTAACAAACGATAAGTACAAACGCGGCCTTTTTTCTCGGGCGCAGCTGGTCTTGCATGATGAGTACAACTGATTCATTAATAAAATATGAGTCGACAACGGGCACCTCGGCACTGTGTCTCGTTCTTTTGCCTAGTTTCGATACCAATTTTTCCTCCGCGATTCGGCGCGTATTACACAAGATTTGTATAATGATAAAAAATGTGCATTTGCATGGGATCTTTCAGTTTATGACGCGTTAAGAATGAATGTGATAAGTATTACCGTGCAAATTGTTGCCGATTGATGAAATGAAATGTCTGTTTAGCTGAATTTTCTTTATTCAAAAGGAATAAACTTAAGTAATGTACATAGATTTTTTAATCAAAACGATTTTTTAATCAAATAGGAGTGATCCTTTACTACAAAGCTAAGCAATTTTCTACAAAATTATTATGCTTCCATTAACTTTTCGTACTATTCGGTAGGAGGCGTCTAGTCAAATAATCTTTTTTTCAATCAAAGAGAACGTTTTCAGAGATTCAATGCAATATCATTTAAGTAAGCTACTCAAGTTTATGTTCATTTTAGCTCCGAATGTTTTTGTATCAAATGCTTTTTTCAGTGAGTTTTAATTATAACCAATCAACAGTAGGTTATTATATTCTTTGATATATGAAAAATAACAGAAATACCAAAATCTTTCCCAAGCAGAATCAAGAGTATCGCGAATGAATAGAAAGTCAATACATCCCAGAATTGCAAACGATTCACGTGGAAACAACCGAAATTCAACTCGTCATCGGTCCTTTAAGCTTTACAATATATAAGGAAACGCCATGATAAGAACCGCTGATTGCAAAAAATCGAAACATAAATATAGTGCACATTTCATATAAATTGCGCAGGAATAATTGCTCGCGCATTATCGATGCTGATCACCCCACGTGCATCCGCTTATCGGCGCTTGTACCGTACGGACAAAAAAAGTCTTTGCATATAAGAAAAAGAGACAGAGCGGTGGAGAGAGTGAGAAAGAGAGAGAGAGAGAGAGAGAGAGAGAGAGAGAGAGAGAGAGCCGCGTGTAATAAATTTATACACAGAAGAAGAAAGAGGCTAACGAAGAGTTGGCGAGATTACGATAAAATGGTTCGTAAACGCACACAAACGCGTATCCGTCTTGCGGACAATAAGACAATTCATTCCGGTTATGTGCCTCGTACTGATGTTGCCGCAACTGTGTGTATAAGTATTTCAAAGCTATAAGGATTCTCTTATATGTGTCTGCATTTGCGAGAGAAATGTATACATCGCACGATCGTGAATGGGCAAGTTAATTGCCGGCGAGCTGTAACTGACTTGATTGTAAACCACGACGGCTTTTCGTTCCTCAACTTTTCGCGGTCAAATGTGTATATACATATACGCGCTCGCTTGCTCTCAGTGACTTCGAAGAGCAACCGATATAATATAATGCTCGAAGGAAATTTCTTTTCCCTCTCTTTCTTTTGATTGAACTTGCATAGTGTCTCAAGAGTTGTTTATGTTACAGCCGCGATAAGGATAATGAAATTATTTAATTTTATGTCTGTCTAGACGTTAGCGGAACCGGTTTTTTGTATTATTCTTTCATTCAAGTTTTATTATTTTTATACGACAGTTACGAATGGTCAAAAATTTAAGTTTCTGCAAAAAAACGTAACGAAATATGGGTGAACGCCTAAACACCACTATGATTATTACGATCGACTAAATTAATTTCCAAGATCAATGGTTATGTAAAGAGGCACACTACTATATGAGATAATACTTGTTTTAATATTGAGCGAATCTCGTGTACTCGTAGCTCTTAAAATTCAAACTTTTCCATTGCGTCTCTGAACATGACTCAAATCACTTTCAGAATCAACAAGTTATAATACTTATTCGGTAATTGCCGAACGTAAACAAAAGTTGACAGTAGAGCCGGTGCTAACCATAACTCGAAATTCACTAATATGCGTGTTTATGCGTGTATGCGAGAAGATGAAATATACGTAAGTTAACAAGCATCTCAAAAAGATCAGTTGACAATGTCAAATATCTAGTACCGTCTGGGCACTTAGAACCGATAGGTGCGAAGATACTCGTCGGTAATAATTAGTATTTTTCACGCTATTGGTATTAAATCCCTAACGTAAAATCGCACAGACTCACCGTTGATCTCGAGACGCTCTTGTTTGGCACTGCGGATCTTCTCAATCTCGAGCGGATTCTCAATGTGATAAAAGATCGAGGCACCGAGTAGTAAGTAGACGAGAAAGAGCATCAACAGGACCAGCCATTGCTTCTTCGACATTCTCCTCGATCTACTCCAGATTTATTCGTCACAGCTTCTTCTTATTATTCTTCTTCTTCTCGTCTAATAATATATCGGCACTGAATTGGTTCGATACCGATCTCTCGTACCGATAAGAGCGTATATCTTTACTTAAAACAAGTGTTCGTCGGTGTGTGATCGCTCGCCATCAGCTTCCCTCTCTCTTTGGCTCTCACTCTCTCTGTCTTTCTCTGTCTCTCTCTCTCTTTCTCGCTCTGTCTCTCTCTCTCTCTCTCTCTCTCTCTCTCTCTCTCTTTCTCTATCTGTATGTGTGTACGCGTGTCCGAGTTGAATAAATAAAATATTATACGAAGGAAAGAGAAAAAAATCGACTCCTCGAAGGAGTTACGGGGGCCCTTCGTCACGATATCATCGTGCTCGCAGCTACTGGGTACGCACGCTCCGTCCGGCCGCGCTTCTGACTCTGATGCTCAAGTCTAGTCGACTGAAAGCTTTTGCTGGCGCGCGCGTCGCCTTCTCTCTTTTTTCGCTGAGCTCGGCTTTGGCGCTACTTTACGCGTACAGATGGATGCGACACACGCGAGTCTATACGTGCACTGACGAATAAAATGTAACTTGAGTTTGAACGGTCCGCGAGTACGGGACCGGCTTTTATCTTTCCCGCTCCCGCAGTTAAGACTCAGAGGAGGTGGTTGGCTCGATGCCCTTATCGAGTAGCCGGTACACGCGCGTGCATTGATGATACCGATTCGTCTTGGAATGATGGATGAACCGGTATCCGAGAACCTTGGGGACAGCGTTGGATGAAGCTGATTTCTGAAATGAGAGAGTTGCATTATGATTCAGCGATTTATACCGGTTCTCAAAATATCTTTTATTCGCATTTCATGCAATATAAGGGATGAATTTGCGGGACGGCCGCGACTGATCTGCATCTTAAAGTATTTTGCAAAATACGTCCTTGCGCAATTGGAGATAAAAAAAAATTATTTTACTATGGTCGACCACGGAGGATCGTTTCGAGTTATATCTTTGTTTAGCGCGAAAAATACAAAATTTTATCTCATATTTAACGCTATGGTTTAGTTTTGCTTATTCCCGAGACTAAATTTTCTTATTGTACGATAAAAAGGACCTCACACGCGTCGAGTGTAATTATTTTAAAACGTCGTAAATTGGGTCAATGATTCATATGAGCAAATGTTGTTTTCCCCCATTCCTCAAGAAGATAATCGATGAAATTTCTGAGTTGTGTTAATGAATAAATTTAAATTCGAACCTCAACGACTGTGAATAAATAAAATAAAATGGTAAATATTTATTTTTCAATAATACACCTATTGCAATGTAATTACTCCGTTTTTCATTCGAGTTTGCTAAAGCTCAAAATGTATTACGTAGTGGAATTATGATTTTATCCATGTTGACTCTGAGACTTATTGTCGATTAGAGAATTCAAATCAACTCAAATATTTATCGTCAAACACAGAGTGTCTTGAAAAATGTCTAATGATAGCTTTAGACATTTATCAAGAGTATCCGACAAATATAAAAATAGTGGTAAAAAATGTAAGAAATCTTTGTTATTTAAACTCAAAATATGTCTTGCACATGTTTGTCAAATTTCCTGTTACATACTTATGCGCTTTATCGCTCAGACTATATATGTATATTGTCAGAACTTATAATAGTATATTCGATGTATGCGGAGGTGATTAGGGTTACGATATAGTTTTTCTCAAAAATCCAGTGATAAACTGTAAATCTAGGAAACTATCAATAGCCAATTATAAAATTGTACAATACATGCATTTCTAAAAGTAATATAGAAACAATAAAAAAAATAAAATAAAAAGTAATATAGTAAAAATCAATAGTATTTCCTACAGCTGCGTTAGTCGATTCTAAAAAAATCTAGAAATCATATTGGTGAATTTGTAACACATACCGTGTAAACCATCTTTACTATATAGACATCGTCCTTGAGTACAGCAGGTCGAGCGACTGGAATGATCGATTCGATACGCGATTATTTTTTTCGTTCGAAGAAGAGAGCAAATTTCACTTACACGTGCACACGCCGCCACAAGGCTTTCAATTTTCACTCTACATAAGACTTTCGATGCACTAATTGTCGAAGCTTCGTTTTTACTCGTTCAAGGCACACCTTGAACGAGTAAAAAGATAAAATACTGGATTACCGCAAAACACACTTATATCTACAGCTCGTGTGCTTTAGTAATAGGAAGAAATTATTTTGAAAGAAACACGCAAACTTCCAGGTATCTAAGAAATTTTCGATAAAAATTACCATTTTTAAAGCTTATAATAGTATTTTCGATAAATGCGGAGGTGATTAGGCTTACGATATACGCATAGCTCAAACTCTTCTTTATCAATACGCATTGAAAAAATTTTAGGAATTCGATGGGTCCACACTCTCCGCGTAGTTTTCTCAATTATGGACTAGAAATATAGTCAAACAAAAGTATTTAGATAAGACCAGGATAGAGTGTAATGCCTTCAGACCGTTTGTTTGCAGAGTGAGCTCATCATAGAAAATGACGAATTATTAATCGACAACGAAATTCCAATATCGCTTTAAATATCAAAACAGAGGAAAAAACGTGTTTTGCACATCTACACCTAACATCCAAACGACGACTCATGAGACTTCTTGTACTTCACTCAGACTTTTAATTCCGCGAAGACATAAATCACGCCGCATAATCAAGTTATTCGCGAGTATAAATGGTTCGATTTCAGTTTATGCTCTAACACAAACGCCTCAATGTTCCGACAATCTCGAGAATCGTCAATCGCATATATATAAGTGAGAGAAAAACTACACAGTAGTTTCGTTAAGCAAATGCGTATGAAAGGATTAAATATAAATAAAAACGCATCACTGGCCTAAGAGAATAATCCTATCGCGTATAGGAACGTCAGCATCAGGGTCACGCAGGAAGTACGCTGATTCAGACAATTGCTTATGTATGGAGTAAAAATCTCTCCAAAAGTACCCGAAGCGGGAAGAGCCAGAAAAAATTCCAGGCGCACCTACGTCCGCTTTACTTATGTCAATGGCTCGTTCTTGAACGAGTCATGTGCATGACGCGCGTATATACCTATATAGGTATAATATACACATATAAGTACATACAATAGATCAATCGATCGATTACAGTTAGCAATGATTTTTGATTGCGAGCTATAATAAATCTTTCAGATGAATTTTTAAAAAAATTTATTTCCATTATAGATCGATGTGCAATGGTAATGAACATCGGGATGCCATTTATGCAAGCGCGAGACTCAACCGTACAAATAGAACTAACATTTGTTAAAGATGTAAAGCGTATATTTCCTGGTGTTGTTAATAAGCCTTGTTGATGTACGAATATTTATTCGATCGTCATTAACCGCGAATACAAGTATTAAGCATCGAGAGAAACAAGCTTTCTTACTGCTACTCATGGTAAAGGCTATGGCTGTTAAACATTTTGTCAACAGCCGCGTTTAGTCGATACTTTGAATTTTAATAAAACATGATCGAAAATTATAGAAGCAATTAAACGGCCATTAGACAAGTTATACTTATATGTCCCTCCTGTGAATTATTACGACAAATTATTGTAAAATAGCTATGTGTACAAAAACACTATGCATTTTCAATCCTGCTCAAACATCTCGTTCCACTATGTCATTCCAAAGAGTTTACTATTCAACAAAGAGTTTTTTTCTTATTAATTTCACAGTCTCAAGGTGCGAATCGGTTGATTAATTTAAGTATTTAACTAGACAAAGTTAGTCATCTAAACTGACGTTCGAGAAAAAAGTCCCCTAGTTTATTGGATAAAAACAGTGCCTTCGCGTCGTGATTTCCACGTGCCTCTACCTGCGTTTATTAGCTATACAATTAAAAAAAATTTCGAGCCCGAAAAATGACGCTTTAAATAACCATTGGTTTACTCTTTTCATTACGCGCTTTCCTTCGCGTGCTACGATTGCGTTATATACCCGCAATACACGAGTGTGTATTGTTCGACTTATTATCACACATTTCTTTTTAAACTTAAACTTTCAACTGAAATAGACTTTTTAGCGTAACGAAAAAAATGGTAAAGCATATCGACGGAAAAAAGGAGCAATACGCGACGGTTCAAGCACATACGCAATCTATGAAGTAATCGCGCAATCCGATAGAGATAGACCGATAGAGAAATACCGGTAGATGTATTACCTAATGACAAACAAAAGAAAATAAATAAATTCCACGTACACGTAGCAGTCTCCTTCCGAATTTGCATCTCCAATTTAGCAATCTGTAGCGGGTCACCATCTATAACCTGCTCAAGTGTGAAATCGACGACTGTAAATAGTCGAGCTGTAACGGTGCAGAACCGTCTCTGCAACTTTAGCGTATACTTGAATGTTAATATATATAGTCTATAGTCTTCGATGCCTCTCGTAATTCGCGAGTCGCTATATCATTGATCGATAATATACTCGGCGCGACAAAGAAAATCCATGATTTACGAGGGAAACATATATCGTCATATATGCAGGCTGAGGTGTTGCGGAAGAAAAAGTTATGGATTTGCTAAGTGTCGCACTGCATCGTATTGTTTTAATTTATACCCGATTATTCCGATATTAGTTGAGGTGTTAAATGCGGAAGTGTGAATAGATCCGAGGTATATATATATATATATATTTGTTGTACGTATAGTTTGATAAACGATGCACGTGGAAACATTTTTTTATCCAAGTACACTGTATCGATAGCTGTATTGTGTGTTTATTGCGGGACACCTATTATATATTAATTAAAGGCAATTTCGTCTAGACACATAATGGCATTCATACTCTGTCGCATCTATTGAACTGGAATAAATGGGACAATGGGAATAAAAAAAGGAAGGCGAGTCGAAAATTTTTAAATACCTATTCCGTACAGTCAACATTTATAAATCATTTCGGCCATTCGACTCGGAAATATCTGGAATATAATGGATGCAAAACGCTGTGCCGAGCTTAAGCGAAGAATATAGTAAGTATAGTGAGAGACGAAAAAGGAGTCGGACTCACCGTTTGTATATGCACACATAACGACGCGTCGGTGGCCCCATTAGATTCATTTACACTAATTTATCTAATTGTTTGTCAAGCAGACCACGAGACGACTGAGAAATAAGCGTGCGTAATCCCCTGTTTTGTATATATATATATATGTATATATATATATGTATATTTCTTTTTTATGCTCGAGCAGCATATACGTCGTACGGGGCTTTGCGTAAGGAAATCTATTCCTCGAGAGATGTAGAAGATTTGCAATGATGGAAAATCAGTCTTAATTGTAAAGACCTCTATGATCCTGGCAACAAATTACGGCCTGGATTTTTGATAATTTTATTTATCATTTAATTCAACATGTGCCTTTGCTTTACAGCAACGATTACGTGTAGACAATTTTTAATTCGCTCAATCGTGCTCAATTGAAAAGTCTGCAAATGGACTGCACAAGTAAATGGATTTTATAATCATACACAATTCCAAATCAAAGAGTATCTATTTTTCAACAATTCGTGCTATTCATTCTGACATTATTCAATTTGATACGAATAATATATTAGTAAATTACAAATAAAACAATAGCGTAGAAAGTTTATAAAAACATTTTCAAATAGTTGCATTAATAATTATTCGAAACAGTTCAATTACTTTAATGAATTATTCTTTGCGTATTTAACGAACCAATTTCGTTACCTTGAAAGTTTTTACTCAAGCGAATGGGATGCGTTCCTATGTGTTTGTAGACTTATTTTTCAATCATTTAAACAATTGTTTTGTATAAATATGGATTTTATATAAAAATTTTACAAATATTCTGTACAATTTTTTCACACGGAAATGAGAAGAAGATGCAATTGACAAAAATATACATTCAATATATAGACCATCTCTTACTAATCCCGTGAACAAGACAACTTAAGTAAGGATATTTCTAATTGCATCGGTAGTTTTAAATTTTATCATATATTTTGTTTTATATAGACTAAGAAACAAAAATTTATAATAATAGCTGTATTACGTTACCGTAATAATTGTATTTTCTCTGGATTAATATAAGTAAATACATAAACGATTAAAGAAAAGTATGCAAAATCATTTTCAGATTTTCAGTGGTCCCAGAATAGCTTCGTAAATGTACAGGGAGTAAAAATGTCGAAGAAGAAGAAGAAGAAGAAGAGGAAGAAAGTAAACAGAAGACATCAAAGCAACAAAAAGTTTCTTCTTGAGTCGCGAGTATAATGCAAAAGACCTCGCGGCGAAGCTGACTCTGATAGCGATAAGATGCACTTATAAACTCCTATCGAGAAATCAAGGAGCATTTGGATATCTGAGACTGAGATAAGCACACTGCAGGAGCAGTTTGGATTATAACGATTCCAAGCTTCGTACGCACTTGCATTTCGCCAAGAGGAAGAACGATGAAATGGCTGTAAATTTATTTATATATTACCGTTGGTTATATTCTCATTTCGATTATTAAAACTGAAAAACATGAATTTACGAAGAATTCTCGAGGAGTACACGAGGAGTACACGAGGGGTACACGAGGAGTCGATCGATCAACTGATGTTTTCACTGGAGTTAGAGCGTTTTTAGAATTCACTCGAGGGAAGCTGATAACTAAAAAAACTAACAAAAATTGTTACATTAAAGTTTTAGGTGTAAATTAGCTTCACCGGCGAATACCCGAGTAACCAACTAAACGAGACTAACATCTTCGTTATACATATTGTCGCAGTAGTGAGTTCTAAAAAACATTTTTGGTAATAAAAAGTATACATACTATATATGCAGGTTGTAATAACTAATCACCAATAACGCAGCATTTAGCAAGACTTTTACATTATGTTGATATATGTATAAGTTGAGTGAAAACACGTGATAAAGGAAGCCGGTCGCAGCCAGCGAATCAGCTGTTTTCCCCTCCCCGAGATTTCTATCGCGTCGTGATTACGCTTAGACATGCTTTTTAATTATCAGCCGCTTATAGTTAAGTGACTGGCGATTATCTAAATGCATTTTCCTCTTTTATTATAATAATAATAATTGTTGACATCATGGCTATGACGATAATCAAATCAGATGATAAATTTCGATACAGAATCATTTACATCGCGATATAGTCGTAAAAATAGGTGTCTATGATAAAACAAACTTCGGCTTCTGACCTTCTCCTAATCTAAGTCCACACATTGCGAAGGTCTATTTTATCAACCGACTCTTTCCATGCCCTACTCTCTCTCTCTCTCTCTCTCTCTCTCTCTCTCTCTCTCTCTCCCACTCACTCACTCGGCCCTATGTGCATATATATAAATTATCCTTACCAATTTTCTCGTAAGGAAAAGATAAGTGAGAACTCTAGGATCTGCGAAAGCGTCTTGATTCTATCAACGGTGCACTCGTGGCGTTTCCATCGAGATCATCTTCCGAAGTGAGTTGAGAAACTGTGAGGTGCATTTTCAATTATAGAGCTGGAATATTGTGTCACGGGTGTATACTGAATATGTGAATTGACTATATGTAGTGTATTGTTTATTCTAATATAATCTTCGAATAAGAAGTTTGATCCTTTTGTAAATTATTTATTTTCCAAGCAACAGTCACTTATATTGTTTTCTTCTTATTCAATATGACTTTTGAATGTATAAAGAAAATCAATGGATTATTTAAATTTGGTGTAATACGAGCAGCATACGAGAATTCAATCGCGATTGCAATCGGATGCTACACCGAACTCGACTACCGAATTCTTACGGTTAGAGAAGAAGTTTATCTCTTTTGCGTATCATGCGTGTATTGGTAGATATTGGTGGGAGGCGAACAGAGAGAGAGAGAGAGAGAATAACAAGACCCTGGTTTGGGAACATTATACTATGAACATAATGCAGTGGAAACTCATGTTCAGTTGAATATATTTTACTTGTAATGGAAAAAAATTTGTTTAATGCCAAAAAATGATTTCCTTGGCTAGTCATTATATTTATTTGAACATAAATTTATTTTAAATATTGTTTAAATATACTCATTCGTTATTTGTATGAAATTTCATTTCTAATAAATATCTATAATATTGGACAAAAATTAGATTAAAAAAATTATTTACTATATAAAAAAATTATTTTTTATATTGCTACATATTATAATTAAATAAAGACACTTTTTATTAAAAAAATATTATTTAATGAATCCACGCAAATTTTTATAATTTTCTTTGAAAATAATTTTAGTTTCAAACGTATATTTTTTAAGGCAAAATATTATATTTAATCTAAGTTAATATTTTCTTCTTTTGCAAAACCAACTTTTTCATAATTAAATTTTTTTAAATACAACATATTTTGTTGTCAGTGCAAAAAGAAATAAATGGATGTATCATTTTTAATAAATTCGTTTAATAATATTATATTATAACATTAAAAAATGTTTAATTCTACAATTCTACAACATTCTTAAAAAATATAAGCAATAATCACAGTACAAAATACTCTAAAAAATGTTGTTTTTTTTTATTTTTAAGAGAATATCGATCTCAATTTAATCATTATACTTATCGAAGTAAATTTTATTATACCTATTATTTGAAATAATATTATTTTTAATCGGATAATTTTAGATCTTTTAAAATTATTTACTAGGTAGTTACATGTTACATTCTTATAATTACACTTTTGTTTTTACATCGAGCAAATTTTTATTTAATTGTCGCAAAAATAACGTATGAAAAATGGTTTACTTTTTCTGACGGAACGTTTAACAACTTGCTAATCGAGTCACCAATGATTCCTCGGTGTACCGGGTAGAAAGTGAACGATCGTAATTATTAGCTTTAGAGAAACATCGGTTTCGTGTTTCGACTTTTAGTATGAGAGTTACGAATGCATTCTTTGTACTTTTTTGCCCGCAGACAACAGAGAAACCGCAAACTCGCATAAACAGCGTTGATTTGCAATGAGCTTCCAAGGCTCGAATATACATTTAAATTTCACGCGTGTCGATTTTGCGGTTTATTGTACTGATACGTGTACAAAGCAGGACTTTTTCATTGTTTGATTTTACTTTGTAACTGTAAATGTATGTATGAGTTATTCTATGGCAGATTGACCGAACGAACAATTTTTTAAACATTTTTAAACTTTAGTTCAAGACTTTTGTTAGATTTTTTCCTTAAGGTTTTCTAACATACGGTGTGTCGAAGTTGGCATTTTTACCAATTTTCGAAAGTTATTTAGGTGTTCTGGATCAGTTTCGAACCTTCTCAAAACTGAATTTCAAGACTCTCCTGGCTTAGAAGATTATTATTTGTAAAGTTTGACTTTTTTACGACATAAGTGCCTTTTGTGTTTCTAGTGAAAAATACTTGCATGAGAAGTCAGAATTTTTTATAATTGCAATTACATGGCAAATAAGCACCTTTCACTACAAATTCAAAAAGAATATTTCTTAAAAGTCATGCATATAAGTCGTAATGAATTTATAAATATAATTTCAAAAAAGTTTATTCAATTTAAAGAGGAACGAACATCCATGAAAATACGTTAGACTATACAAAACTATCTGTATTAGTCGCAACTTGTCATTCGAGCTCTATTTCTATCTAGAAATAAACTTAGCAGTCAAATTATCTCATATTTGAGAATTTCTAGCAGCACTGAAAGTTACAAAAAAACTCACTTTTACATAAGTATGTAAATACATACTTGTTATTATTATTAATATTTCTTGTTAAAAACGTAATTACAAAGAATATCAAAATTATAAAGAATCGTATGTTTTGAAGTTACTTAAGATGTATACTAGTTGTAATTTATAGTGAAGTAAATTCATATTGCAACGATAGAGAGGGAAATGCAATGCCAATTAACAAATATTGTTAAAAAAACTAGAGAAACATTTTATCAACGTCTTCCATACAAAATTATTTCATTAAGTGTGAATAGAGTAATTCGTGACGGTACGTACAAAGGCCAAAGAACCGTTTCAAAGTATTTAGAAGAATAAAAAAATTGGTTGAACGATAAATCCGTCAGAGAAGCGTCCATGTATATACGTTAATTGTATGCAGAATCATTTAGACATCTTAAAACCGCTAAATTTTATCTTCCGGAGAACAATACTGTACTGCACAAATATCGTTATTATTTTGCGGAAGCATATAATAGCCGTTTTTTCCTTAACACCAAATTTAATGAATAACGTTTTGGTCGTGATTTTTGTCGTATTATGCATATGTATACCCAATATGTCTTGATTCCTCAACGGCAATGTTTTACGATATAATACTTTTAGTTTCGTTAAAATTCGCTTCGATGTTTTTATTTGGTGCTTTTACTAAAAACAGATTTATCATAATGAATTACTTTGAATGAATTGAACCTTTTGAAATGAACCTCTTTCGCATGGAAATTTCTTATTAGTAGGCTTTTTAAGATAAACTAATTTTAAGGCAAATATCTACTATACCCGCAAACGTTTTTGCAGACCTATCAAGAATATGTTAAGAATCTATTAAGAATAGAAGTATTCTTCTTTCAGAAATAATTTGGAATAAAATAGAATTGCAATTTCGAAACAAGCAATTTTCCTCTTTACACCATGTATACCATGGTATATCAAGTATATATTTCTTTTTACTTCAAAATTGCACTTTTGTCAGTACCTTCTATATATGAAAAATAAGTATGTAACAGCTTAAAAGTGGAAATTAATGAAGATAGAGCATGCAGGTTGCGCAAATATATATTCTCTATCAGAAAATAATCGATCAGTAACTCCTTGCTGATTTCTTGTGAAAAATTCCATAACAATCTTGCGTGATTTCAACGTCAATAATGAAATCAAATATAATCCATTGGCGATGTGGTTTTTACTGCATTTTATTAATATCCGAGGAAAAATCACGAATTTTACCCATATACCGATTACAAAAACGTTCTAACATTTGCGAATTCTGTTATTCAGAGCTCGAAGATTCGAACGCTAATGAAAAATGCAAAAACATTATTGTGTGAAAGATTTTTCAGCAGCTGACATAAGCGCCTGCATAGCGCGTTCACCTCGTACACAAGTTCTCGTTCCTTTGGTGGAAAGAAACAAAATGTAAAACATCAATTAATAAATAATTTAATAATCCGTTTATATTATAAACATGATGAATATATCATTGTTATCGTGGGAAAATTGTACAATTAGTTCATTAAATAATTTGTACTTCATACGATATCAATTGGCTAAAAAGTCACATAATTAATATATTTCAAAATAGATTTAAAATACAAAAATTCATCGTATATCGAAGACTCAAGAATTGACGTATAGTTCAAAGTGAAATATTTATACTAATTAATATACATTAACTAATATAAATTAACTAATATAAATAAAATATTAAAATCTTCAATACTTTCATTTGGCTATGAAGTCAAAAGTTTGTATAATTAAAATATTCTAATATCATTTTTTTGGTTGTCCAAGCTCGACTTGAAATCCATTAATTGGCTACGTTAACATCCATTAATTCCATCTGAATGCAACATCTTCATATCTAATATTGAATTCTTCTAACGCTATATCAATAGGAATATCTTCAGGCTCCTCGGTAAGACTTTCTATGGTCTGAAATAGATAAAATAAAAATGAAACGTCATTTTTACTTTTATTTTTAACAAGAATCCTCATGAATTTAAAACAGTAAATACCTGCAATGTAACTAATTGACTTGGATCTTCCACAAGCAATATTTGGGTGTCATCCTCTGGAACACACTCTGTGATCCCATTTTGCCGATTTTCAACATATGAAATTTCCTATAATAATCACTGTAATGAGATTTTGTATAATATTATAAGGTTACAACAACGATCTTGTGAACCTACGTTTGCTTGATCAATCATATCGACTGAGTTTTCTAATAGGACATCCAAGACTTCATCGTGATCGTCATTTTCAACCACAGAATGAGCTGTTTTCTTGTGCATCAGAAGTGTACTATGCTGGCGATACTGTCGGTGGCAAATATCGCATTCGAAAGGCTTTTCTTGGGTGTGTACTATATGATGCTTATAAAGACTAGAGTATTCCGTAAATCGACGTCCACAATTGTTTATTGAACAAACGTATGGCTTTTCACCAGAATGAATACGTATATGGTTTTTGTAGTTTGTTGAACTAGCAAAGGCCTTACCACACTTTGGTTGTTGACATTTAAAAGGCCGTTCCCCTGTATGTGTCCTTATATGTACCTGTTGAAAACAAATTGTTCGATAAATAAATTAATTTCAATTACATTAAAAATCAACAAATTAATATCCAAAAAGAATTTACCTTTCTAATATTACTTGTAGTAAATGATCTACCACAGCCGTCAAAGGGACAAACAAAAGGTCTTTCACCTGTATGAGTTCTAACATGCTTTAAAAGATCGCCCGATGTTTTAAAACTTTTATCACAATCTTCCATTGTGCATTTATAAGGTTTTTCTCCAGTATGAGTACGTAAATGTGCTTTTAGGCTATAACCAGTAGAAAAACTTTTTTTACACTTTGGATGTGTGCACAAATATGGCCGTTGACCAGTGTGCGTACGCTCATGAACCTATAGGTCATTTGAATCGAGTTAATACGTATGCCTTTTAATAATGTTCAAAATTATCATTACCTTTAAATGACGAACAGTGCTGTATACTTTAGTGCAATCTTCTCTAGGACATTCATGCTTACTTTTAGGCTTTTCTTCTTCGTTTTGATTATTGGTAGAAAATATTGTGTCTATCTTTGGTGTTTCTTCCGAGACTTCCCACAAATCCTGGCATTGTTCTATTTGATTTGTTACTACATATAACACACCATCTATGACCTGCAACTGTGGGTATGACGTTTCACTATCATTTGATTCTCCATTACTATTCTTTGGACATTCGGAATCCAATGAATCCAATTGTAACTGTACGACTTTTCCATTGGTAAGTTCTGACACGTCTCGTAAAAATATTGCACCATTTTCAAGTCTCAGAGCTGGTTCCTTGTTGGCTAATTCTAAAAAATAAAGAAACCTACAGTTATACGCATTCCTGTTCACTGCATTTTTACGAAATACAAATAAACCGTCGCTACCATTGGGACTAGGATTTTCAGCAACAAAAGCCTGAGTTCCATCCGGTAACGTTATGGCAGTCAACGTATTAAGTAGCTCATTGTTAAGTACTAATTGCTGTACTTGTGTATTATCTAAGTTATTATCGTTTACTAATACTGATAATCCACCTAAAATGTCCTCTTGATATTCCTGAAACGTGAAATGTACGTTAGAGACTGTGGATATAACGCATAGTCCAACAACATGTATTTTGTGCTAAGTACTTCAAAGTCTTGCAGGAGAGTATATTCTTGGTGCATATAACTAGTTTTATCCAATGGTTGTGCATTTTCTGCTGACATATTCCTATCAGTCTGAAAGTAAAGAAAAAAGGAGAAAATCAGTAAAATTGCGTCATGACAGTGCAATCTAACAGCTCGATAGAAGTAAATATTGCCAATGGATTTTTTGTAGAGCCACTGGACGAAAGGAGAAAGAGATAGTTGAACAAACCTTTACAACAATATATAACTATATCCTATAAGTGTATAGAGGTTAGAATCGAGGATAGCCCAGCTTATAGAGAAAGAAGTATCCACGACTGGTCTTTAGAGAAAAAAGATTTTTAGAGAAAAAAAGCAAAGGAACACTGTGCCCGGCTCTGAGGAATTACGTAAACAACCGAGCGCTGCCATAGCCTCTTGTTGACAGATCAGCGCTCTCCTGAATTCCCGTAAAAGCCTCGGCATTTTTCGCGCGGTAGCGAATACTAATGCTTATCGTTATCGTCACTGATCACAGTAAGTACCACAGAGTGTGTGGCGCACACACGCCCAAAAACGGCGGCTCAGCTCAGACCTCAGGAGCTCGCAAAAGAGGGGCGGCGGTGGTGGTGGCGCCGTCACGATCGCGGCGGTCCAATACAGAGGATCGCATCAACTAGTTTAGGGGAAAAAAAACACGGAAACTCGCGCGATGCTACTGTTTTCGATACAGGTACAAAAGTGCAGAATTTATTATCCGAGAGAGTAGGTTCAGGTTAGAGGAGTCGAGGAGAGAGAGAGAGAGAGAGAGAGAGAGAGAGAAGAGATCCGTGAGTCGAGCCAGACAATCTGTCCGGCGACGGACTGGCGCCCCTTAACAGCAGCACAACATCGAGCGATGTTACTGCTCGAGCTCCGCGGCCGTACTGCTGCCGTCAGAGCCGCGGCTGCTTTGCTGCTGTAACGTTTTTCCGGGCTGGGGTGGGAATGGGAGATTAGCAGCCGCCCCGGACGAGCGCCGCAATAATAATTCTCGAGTTTGAAGGCAAGCCTCCCTTTATTGCGGCCTCTTCAACCTTTGCTCTTTGTTTCACTTTACTCTATCTATGTTATATTCTATTATGTAGTCTATCAATGGGAAACAGTGAAAATAAACGACTAAATGAAAAAGGCATTATTTCAACAAACTAGTCTTAGTACTTAAAATTCTTAGTTCTCAAAGTTTCTAGTACGCATATAATTATTTTAATATTGCGCATTGAATCTGATTTTGAGGAAAACATTCATAAATCAGAATGAATAGCTAATCTACTTTTTAATTCGTCAATCGTGTTTGGAAAATAGTAAATAATACGATTATTTAGCGTGAAATGCTACCTTGCAAATGAATTCAGTATGGTGATAAGTATGATATAATCCCCGCACTCGAAGGATTCTTAAATTTCCGCAAAAGATTCAATGAATACTACTCTTTATTTTTTTCATTCAATGGCCCAGTACTGGAGTGATGAGATCGGGCCATACTTTAAAATTTACTTACAATACTTTTTTAACTAGTACAGTTGCCAATATTGACGTACATTAGACACTGAGCATTTAGGAACGTTTTCTCAAATTGTAAAGTATCGAAATATATATATATATATATATATATGTATGTATACAATGATAAATTATTTAAATTTAAAATCCAATTATTTATTAGGTTACGATCAATCACGAAAATCTGAACTTACGAGATAAGATACGCGCTTCGAATTTTCAAAGTATCCTCAATAATTCAATACACCGTTGTTGAATTATTGACGATACAGTCTCATCTTAACCATAAAAACTTATATATATGTTTAAAATTTTACAATCTATTGAAATGAATAAATAATAAATATACATTGCTCTCGCTTGAGCTCTTTAATACTCTTTATATATGTAAATAAAATGACACATTACCGTATTAATAATGGCAAATCCTTAGTACGCAGAATAAACAAACGAAAAGTGATAAAACCCACTTGAACGAATTTATGTAGTAAAAACTGACATAATAGGTGTATATTGTATATATAGAATAGTGATTAAAAGTAACGCGCGAGCGATTGAACTTTTCTCTCCAAAAGCTCTGGGACTATTGATACAAGAATACCTTGAACTGCGTAAATCGACGATACCGAATGACGAAGAGGAACGACCGGCCTCTTCCCCTACACAGAATCGTCGACCAGCTGGACCATTGCGATGACTGTGCGGTGGGGGATAAATTTAGCTACTCTACAGTCTACACATATATGTATATATATGCGCCTATAGCTATAATGCGTTCCATCTAGCTTAAGTATAAGAACCACCCCTTTTTCCATGCACACAGAAAAACAAGCTTCCCTCATTTTCCGGGGGTCCTTACGATCTGTACACGCATTTATACGCGTCGCCCCTAGAACGTTTAAGTGCCCCAAAAGAAAATGTACGCGGTATATCTACAGGATACACATTGCGCACAGTCTCCCTCTCTCTCTCTCTCTCTCTCTCCCACCTATATATATATATATATATATATATATATAGGTATATATACTAGTGCCTCTCTACTCACGCACGCACTCATATAGGTACATATGGCAGTGATGCTGCGGCAATGATCGAATTTGTGTGCAGCACTCAGGACAGATGCGATGGGTAAATGGGTTCGTGCATGCTAGGTAGGTTGCATACGTATGGAAATTGTCTACATTTCAAATAGTTCAAATTTACTATTTGATAGCGTATAATATTCAGTATCGGTAAAAGTCACAATTTTACAACTACTAAAGTATGGAATATTCACTCTTTCGAGTAAACAGAATTTTAAACTAATTTATTAAACTTCAAAGAATTGCAAAAATAATATCATTATATTTACTAATATTATTTCATGTTTTACGCTATTGACACGATAACGCATCAAATGTCATAAAAAAATCAATTTAAAGTTATATTTAAAAATGGAATGAAAAGTTTTACACGAGTTATATATAATAAAGAGTCTATAATTCATTTATTTCGTATCAATATAATTGTAAAATAATATCTGTATTATATGAAACACATTTTTTTAACGAGTAAAACATAAAAATCTATGCTCTCCCATGATTTTCCATTAGAAATTTCTATTGTATATATGCTATTATACAAAACAATTTCCGACACGCGACTGTTATAAACGCAGCTGCCGAATCTATACAGTAGAAGTTATTATATAAAGTAAAACTGGCGCGTGTATATAACAGCTGTGAGGCTTTTTCTAGACCGTGCCTATATATATATATTAGACGTGCGTCTTGTAGCAGACAGGTAATTTTGCTAACACACATGGACCGGACACTATTCCAGCTTCTTGATATATATGTAAATAAATCTTCCGTTTTATTTATTTATTTTTTTCAAATTTTGCCGCACAATTAGCCATTGAGCCCTTTGATTTATTCGATTTTTTATAATCGCGTCATGTTATTCGTCGATAGAATGTAAGCACCGTTTTAGATCAATAATTCCATTCACCGATCGCTCGAAACATATTGAGCTAGTGGGATGTAGAAATTTTCAAAGTTTGAGACTTACGAATTCAGGCAAAAATGATGCATAAAAGAAACAGAATAGATTATGCGAAAATTCCGTCATAAAATAATTCCGTCAAAGCAATCACGCGATTGCTCCCAATACACGATACACAACTTGATTCGATCATGCTTCCTGTATTTTTTTACATATACAAATTTAGCGAATCCATCAATCTGGCATTGGCCTAATCGTCAATCAGCGTATCAATCTTCCAAATCGATACTATCGAATATCGTTCGATAATGATAGAAGCACAAAATAAAACTGATCCGAATATAATACGATTGTACTATGTACAAAAGTTTATTTAGGTAGAATAGAGTATAGAATAAATTCAAATACTAAACAAAAGTTTTTTAAATATATAATTTGAGATTAAATACTGGACAGTGATGAGCCTGAAAAAGTATATAAATTGTACCACTGCGCTGATCGCAGATCTTGAAATCAAAGCAAAACTGAAAGCGAAAGTGTACAATAATACATCCTTGATTCGTAGATTAAAAATCTTTTATTTTCGAAGGACATGAAACCACAATTTTTCTGCTAATTCATAAAGAAAGTAATATAGACTAGTTTGTAGAAGGTCGAGTTTATCCTGTTTCAGTTTTCGTTGATCACTTATTATTGACAAGTATTATTGATTAAAATTGACAGTACAATGTAATATAATATTTGCGAAATAATATTGGTGTGCGAAGTGAACAATAGAATTATTTATTAACGTTATGTCTATATAGATATCGTTTCCATTATATACAGAGACAAATGCAGGATCATCTCCCTTTTAAAGACTATAATAATAAACACCGAGGTTCGTCACACAGTATATCGCATACGATATTAATGATCTCTATAACAATAAGAATTGTTCTCACTTCCTCTCTGGAAAAAGTTGACTAAATAATAAAGAAAATGTATTTATTAAAAAAATTGCCACTATGAAAGAAGAAAATATTTACTATAATACAATGTAATATCAATAACAAGCATTTTTACGAATTATAAGGTAAACTTGCAGTGATGTAAATTCAATTATTATATAAAAAATGCAAAATCTTTTATCGAAAAACGAATTAGTTATTGCGTAAAAAAATATCACGTAAAAAAAGAAGCTCAACACAAAGAGTAATTTAATATTTAAACTAAAATTACATTGAAATAAATATCACGATTGTAGATATATTATATTTATATATATCCAAGATATATCCAAGTAAGAATTTTACGAAGACTATCCAATGAAATGGTTATATAGTGTAATAGCATTTTTTTATTTTAACCATTTTTTGCGTCGTAAAAGTAAAAGCGCCAAAATGAATAATCCCAACTCTTCGCCGACAAACAAAGATCCCCCGTGAGCCCGCGACGGCCGCGACTCGTGCACACATGTGTGTATGTGGTATATGTGTATGTGGTATGTGTGTATGCACAGAACACCATCTCCACAAAGGCGCACTCAGCAGAGCTTCATTAATCATAAGCAGCCGAAATTCGCTAATCCAATCAGCATCAGCTTCTACTATTATCCTCTTTCTGTCTTACTCGCTCTCGTGCATTCACACAAGCATCAATCATTTCCAGACGATGGAGCTCGACAAAACAACTATAGTCGCACGCGCGTTTCTATATAGTCGAGCACACCTACGATATTTCTCTACGTATACCTTAGGGAAAAAAATAAAAAATGAAAGTGATCATCGCATGCACGGGGTTCTCTCGGTGAAAAGGAAGGACCTTCGGGGTCGCGCATAAACGCGAGGAGCGCGTGGTGGCAAAAGGGAAAGACGCGCGCTGCGCTCATCACGACATTCACCTAACAAGTTTCCAACTGCTTCAGTTCCTGACCGAACTGCACGAGATATTCTTCTATGCAGGAGCTCTCCTACATTACGAGTGCGTTTTTCATTCTATTTGCGATTTTTCTTCTCGATTATGTACTGTGAAAGGTAGATTCGCGGATTTGAAGAAGCCGCGCGTAAAGAAACGTCTTTACCGATCCAGACTATTGTTCGAAAAAGGCGAGCAAGAATATTTTCAAAATGTTGACGGTGAGTTTATTTTCTAAATGAGTAATAAATTTTGCATATAATTATTGATCATTCGTATTTTAATTCGAACGGTACAACAAGGAAAAAGTGTAATAATACTAGGTTTACACATGCAAGCAGGGATTTAAACAATGTAACAAAGGATTTAAAACTCGCAAATATTACTAAATCTTATAAAAATAGAATGAAAGACTGCAGAATAAGATTGGGGTAATAATATGTAACTGTTGAGCTATATTCAGTATATATATATAAATTTGAAACTCGTCATTTATATACAAAGAAGCAGCAAGTTTGTTCGTTTTTCGAATTTTAAAAGCACATAACTATCTTATAGCTGAATGACTATTAATATAAGTAGGAGGACAAAGAGAATACTTTCATTAGGTTCAATTTAACTTTAGATCATAAATTTTTCAATTTTTTTTCTCCATTAACCTCATACAACTCGGAAAAAATATTTTAATCTTAATGGGTTTCTCATAGTCCAGACCTACAAACACATATCTACCAGCTTCTCTCCACGAAATTAATTTCGTCAAGTATATAATATTTAAAAGTTTCTACACTATAAGTATAAATATATAGACCGACTTTTTTTCAATGTCAAATCTGCGGCGTATGTAGAAGTCATATTTATGTATTTATACATAGAAGTAGAATGAGGTATTTAAACTTAGCTATACCAGCGCGTTACTCGCAAAAAGCTCTTAGAAATCTGCGGCGCGAAACTTTTAAATAAGGCACATACATGGTAGTAAAGAAGTTTCGTAAGCAGCTCTGCGACTTTAAATTTAGAGTCTTCGAAGTCGAGTTATGTAGAATATTTCTCTACGTGACGTCTTAACAATTTTGCAATTTTTTAGCATATTCGAAAGCAGCGTTTCGTGCAAGTGCAATATAACCAACTTACATCCATACAGACTCACACACACAGACACACGCATTTATATAGATATACTATACACGTAAAGAGAAGACAATCGAATAGTTCGCGCTTCATTCTGACTCGGCTACATACGACTTTTTATTTAATTAGCGTAATTGATCGATTCGATCCTCGCTTCGAGTTCAGAAGAGTAACGAGTTTCGCTCTTTTATCGAATTAAAGCCTCGAGCGCATAGTGGCTAGGAACAATTATTTCCAGGAGTCGATCGAGGGAACTTTGATCTGAGTTGGATTACTGAGAAGACGGTTTGCGAAAATTCTCGTCCACTCTATGTAGTATCTCGACTGGAAAATCATTTTCCATTGCATAAATGCGGATATAATTGTACGCGCGAGGAAAGTGAAATCCATTAGAGAAGAAGAAAAACCAGATACAATGTAACCCAAACGCGCTCATTTTGTAAGATTTGAATTTTAATACATGTAAATATTACAGAAACAGCGACTAAATCGAGTTTTCAATTTCGAAAAAGTTCAAAACCGCAAAACCTCGCTCTCAAGCGCGTTTGAAATAATATAGAAACGCCATACCACAGCTATATACAGCGTATCTACCGTATACGTGTGTGTGTAGAGAAAGAATAGCCTGTAAAATAGAGGAATAGAGGTTAGTGCGTAAAACAGGGTAAGGTAAGAGAACTCGGAAGGGCTCGGAACTCACATACAGCATGAAATACGCACATGTATTTGTCGATTTCTGTGCAATCCTCACTATAAATATACACTTTCACCGCCGCGGATTGATCGGCCAATGTGCATACAAGCGATATAGGCATACCTGTAAAGATGTATGTGTCACGCGTTGCTCTCATATTATTCGTCGTCCAGATGTACATATACGAAAGGTTTACTCGCGGTTTGTATACTTGTCCCACACGTTGTGAATTTTATGGTAAAAGTTGTTTTATATATACGCGCATAATTTTGATTTGGCGCGTCGAGGCAGTGCCATTTAAATAGTCGTGTTATATTGCGTGGGAAACAGAAGAAGCGAAGAAGGTCGAGTATTTAATGTTAATATACATCGCGGTGCGTACGTCTCTTTGAATTAATGACGCGACAATGTTAACACATCATAGGTACCCGTAGTACGTGTCGCGAAGACTCATTACTCGTACTGGATTTCTCATATATTATTCTCGATTAAACAGTTATTTTGAATAGACAGTGGAAAAGTAGCTCTATAAACAATTATATTGTATTACAAATCAATCGGGCGAAGTAAAGCCAATTAGTCAAGCAGAGAATTCACGCGTTCGTTTTATGCACTGCGCTTATCTTCCTTCGATGGCAACTAGTCGTGTGTAAATTAACTCTCGAGTGGCACATTATTTACGAATGACTCCAGGCTCTTTGGTCATTAAAAAGCAATTAACTACTTGTAACTACTCTACTTCCATTTTTCTCCTCTTGGCTGAGCTGTCATTCGATTCTATTTACGCAGCGAATCTCTACGTGGAAAATGCACATTTCGCAATACGTACATATATATCCATATATACTCATACCAATAACAATGCCAGTAAATGTAAGGAAAGTCAACTCCTGCCAATCAAAAGTACTCTTGGAACTCTACATATATATATATGTATATATGATATATTGAATCGGAGAAAATAACGAAAAAAATATACGGAACATCTCACGCATTCAGATGCGCGTTTATACCAGTTATCTAGATCAAGTACATGCTCAACTGCGCGATACACACATATATAAAGGCGTATATAAAGGCGACGCACAGAATCGCGAAAAAGAGCCGAAGACAACAATGCGATCGCGTCGCGGAAGTAGAGACAAAAGGCGCGAGTGGTACTCGAGACTTACGAATCGGGTCAAAAAATGCGAGGGAGTACGATGTGTGTATTTACTTATACGTATAAAGACGCGTCTACGTGAACACGCGTGTGACGAATGATCATCTCGTCGCATTGCGGATTAGCTAACTGGCTTTACCTATATATATACTAGATAGTGGATATAGCTATGTATAGCTATGTATAGACCTTTGAACTAAAATATGTACACGAAGGAATGCCTTGATTGTCTCGTCATCTCCTCAAGTGGCACGGATCATCAAGTTTTCTCCACGAAGAATAATACTTTTGCACGATTACACTTTTTTTCTTATGTCCGTCTGTATAGTATATCTGATACTTTCGTTGCAATGTTATGAAAGAGCGATATAAACTGTCTTATTGTAGTTGAGAAACATCGTTGTATCGCGTTTTGTATTATTGTACATATACACAATATTACATATCTATACTGTAATGCTCTTCTTATTCGAGTTTTCGGTTTTACAAAGAGTCATCAAATGTATATGATCTCGTTAGCATATGTAGCTTTTCGCATATGTCGTAAGCATTATTCCTCCCGTACCTCATCCCATAAAACTGTATAGCTCACAATGCTCCTCGCTATAGCTCTGTGCAGATAACACTGAAGCCCAAAACTCTTTATAAATCATTTAATACATATATATATATATATATATATATATACAATATACATATGAACGAATAGGCCAAGGATCGTAAAGCGCAGCCTCGTTTTACCGCCGTGACATAAACGGGATTTTCTGTCGGACTTATTTTTTCGTCTTTATTCGAGTGCACTTATATACTTAGCCAGTATAGAGATCAGTCGCACGGGACGTGGCTTTATATACGCGGGAGTTCAATATACGATTCCTTTTACAGTCGGCGCAGAAGCAGCAGCGGCGACGCGGCAAAGCGGCAAAGCGGCAAGATTTACGACGTGTGGAAAATTAAGTGCTGAAGCGCGACGGTAATATATATTATATAGCTCGTCTATATTATCGAGAGTCTCCTGCATTTTACATGCATTTTTTCATATTTTATGTATATATACGTAATTGGAGATTAATCAATGTCTCGCTGATTGACAGATCCGGCGGATTTTCCCAAACTTTTCATTTAAAAAATACCTTATTTACATATATATATATATGTATCTCATGAAGTGCACAAATGCGATAAATACGAAAGATAGGTGGACGTATTTTATTGGTTCATCACCGTGCAACCGTATATGTGTGTATATACATGTTCAACAAATCGCACTGAACGTCATTATTTTTTTTATAAACTGTCGAAAAGTATTTATATATATATATATATATACATCACGCGCATCGGAGATTAGTTCAAGTGTGGTCTATATGTAACAGTTCAAGGTATATAGAGGATTTCGTTATTCCTTTTTCAATTTTTTCTCATACCATTGAGTAAGACATGGCTCATTGCCCAATCGCTATTTCCTTGGAGAGTTTTTAATGTAAAAGTATTACGTATATAGTATACAATAGTATTCTCAAAAATATATTAAACTACATCTTTCATTTTGACAAACGTATTATTTTCAATAATTAACTTTGCGAAACGAAATTTAAAAAAATTTACAGATAATTTATATGCGCGTAGGTAACTGACACTGTCATAAAATTTTTTCGTTAAAACGCGGAATAAAGCATTCGTTTAATTTTACATAATATTTTATCGCTTGAACCGTCGCTCTTCTTCTCGTGTATAATAAAGTAAAATTTTAGTTGCGATCACCGTAAAGCATGAATTCGCCAACTAGCGAGACTCCAAAGTTATAAGAAACTCAGATTTTAGAACAAAACTTCTTCTAATGAGCCAGTAGACAATCGTTTTCACGAAAATCATCTCAAAGCTGGATTTACGTATTTCCTGTATACATAATTGAACAAATCTAAATTGAATTGGGTTTAAGTTTCTATCAGTGTACCTAATATAAGTCATTTTATGATTTTAATTCTCTTGAAATAAAAAATATAATTTAATTTTTATTTTTTTATTACGTTTTCAGCAAAGAATGCAGATTCTGAAACTTTTTACAAGATAATATTCCATTAATGTAAAACAATACTTTTCTGGAAATCTCAATTATACCAATCAGCTATTCACAAAGTAACTAAACATCAAAATTATAAACCTTCGGTATTCGTCTTAAAAATTGAAAAATTCGCGTTACTGGTTAAAGCGATATTATTACAAAATTTTATGCAGAACTTGCATAGTCTTACATTATAATTAAATTCATTATTACATGTTTAAAACTTTTATATAATACTGATTGAAAAATAAGACAGTTAAAAATGATTTTCAAAAAAATAATATATTATATCGCATTGACATATAATAGTTATCTAAGAGATGGGCAAATGCGTAGCCTCTCTATCTGTTTGTCTCTCTCTCTTTCTCTCTCACTCTTTCTCAATCTGTACCTGCGTACAACAAAATTATATTCGACATGATTACACATATACAATATGTATATGTGAGTGTGCATGGTTGATGTATATGCACGCACTTTTCGCACAATATAGCCGCAATCGAAGCACCTAGCTAAACGGACCATTCTTTAACGAAAGATAGTCAGGCTCGTGTTGTGCACTTGAATAGTTGAGCTCTCCGAAGGCAAATACATGTAAACATCATGCCATGTATACATGTTTCTAGTCGAATCAATTGAAGCGATCAGTTGGACGACTTCGAAGCGGTGAATGTTCAACTTCCCGACACTTCTGACCTAATTACGATCAACTGTCGATATCGTAATGAAAGAGGAGGTTTAGCCAGATTAGCCGTAAAGCATAAATGAATTTTCTCCACGTGCGTTTGAAGAATTTTTCAATAACAATTATTATTCTTGGAGTACTATATAGAGACGTCGAAATGTTAAATGAATCGTTCATCAAGATTAAGAAACTACACTTTTATAATACACTCAGCTAACAGTATACCTCGTCAAATCAGTTCAGCTTAGCAAACTCTTGATTGCATTCGTCGTCAATTATTTGAATTGTACCGCGAAAAGCCCTATTACACATCGTCATCGCAACTATTACGCAATCTCCAATGTGCACTCGTGTCTATGTATATATATATATATATATATATATATATATACATATTAACTCATCCAATATAGGCTGTAGTTTTCACCCAAAATGATCTGCAAAGCCCTCGCAGAAAAAAATAGAAATCTATTCGAGCTCGAATCTTTACGCCACAGTAGGTCAAAGCTGCGCTCTACAAACAAGGTCCTAACCCATTCCTCGTGTATACCGTGCAATCTCTGGTAATAGGCTTCTCGTACGAGTAGAGTCAAAAAAGCAAATTCGCATTAATATAGCTGCACGTAATTGCACTCGCGCATAACAAATTCTCGCGTTGGAAAATGTCTGGTTACTTAAGACGATCGGGAGCAAACGTGCGATACGAACTACTTTCTAACGAGAGCAGTTATTTAGCAGTACTATAAGAAGAGAATCACAGCATTGGCCATTATGCTACTGCTTCGTAATTCAGATCGTAAGGGTCTACACATGATGCTGATCTTTCTTTATGCATTCTCTACGTGTATATGTGGATAGTGAGAGAGGGCTACTACTACCTTCTCTCTATCTTTCTGACTCTGGTATTGACTTAGTAGTGGTTGCTCTATTTTGCTGCGAGCGAGTTTTCCCAGGTAAAGAGAATTTTTGATGCGTCCGTCTTTTCTCTCTCTCGCTCTCTCTCTCTCTCTCTCTCTTACTCCTTTACTCTCTTATTTTCAAAGGCAATATGTATCCTCTTTGCTCGGTGAAAAAGCAATAGAGCCTTGCAATTTCTATGATATATGTATACGACGCTTTCACAAAAACGTTAAACAAAACTTGCCTTGAAAACTTTACCAATAGTGAAGTGTGATATATACTGAATATTGAAGATAAAGCTAACATTCACGAATTCTAGACTAATGGTTTTACCGTATTTCAAGTTAATATCACCGACAAAATCAAATAATAACACCTGTTGATTTTCACAAAATTATCGACTTAATATATTTAATTAATTCATAGTTGCATGTAATCAAATGTTTTTATTAATGAAAATAATTCTAGTTTTAACTAAATATTTTCTTCTAAATGTTTTGCTTTAATTTCGAAAATTTATCGATACATTTGCTCTCCCTTATTAACAAGAGAATGCAATGTAATTGAGATGATATTCGAGAAGACACTTTGCTCTATATATACTGTAGAAATAATGATGTAGTAAAAATACAGGTCTTAATGAACTCAACTCCAGAGTCTATGGATTCGCGCAACGCGTTGAGTAATTTGACTATAAATCGTTGCAGCTGATGTTGTTAGGGTTGCTGCTATCTGCATCGACGATCGAAACGAATGCATCGCCACTCGCCCGCATTCGTGTGAAAATAGTTCAACCTCCACACGTCCAGGAGTACGGATTTAAAACCGAAGGTATGATGTAAATTCATATATCCGCACTATATCATCTACGTAAGCGATAAAAAATGATAGTTTTTATAAAGCTGGATTTTAATATTTTGATTTTTCAGGCACACGTTTGATTTCACAACATTCGTATTTGTCGATTGGTAGCAGAAATTCGCCGCCGAATTCGAGAACAGGTTAATATGATTAGCACTGGAATTAGTATCGATGTCTGTTACGGTTCGTTTTCGTATTTATCAATGTATAAACTTGCGCAGGAAGTCCAGTCACAGGAGGATACTACTATTCTCGACCCCGACTTTTTATTCCCATCGAGGAGAACGAAATCAGTGTCAGCAATCGAGAATACAATCATCAAACTCCTGATTTTTCGAATGGACTTGGTATTCACCTTTTTTATTCAATTGCTAAACAATTCTAATCATTTGAACTTTAAAAGAAGTTCAGGAGACACTTTTATACTGACGATTTAACAAATTATAATTTAAAATATTTTTAATACTATTATTATCAATATAAGAATATATATATTGAAATTCAAAATAGAAACTATTAGAACAAATCGAAACTATTTTAAACCACTTTTCAAAAGGATTTAACGTACTTTCTAATGCCAAGTTTTTTTGTTCATTCAATTTGAAATTTCTTTCCGGTCTTTCTAGATCTTTTCGATTACAAGTAAATGTAACTGCTAATTTGCGATAAGCGTCAATCATGACTACATTTTCCAACATTTTAAATTCTAATTTTTCAAATCATAATTTCAAAGGTTTTCTTAAAATAACCAGTAGACTGAAGTTATATATAATTTAAAATTCATATCTACACCAAATGGCGTCGGAGCAATTCGAGTCAGACACATTTTTTAAACTTAACTCATGCTCTTAACCAATGGCATAAATTAATTTTTTTTTAAAAATTCGTTACTATTAGAAACTATTAGAAAAAAAATCATTTAAAAATTTAAACACATGTCAACATTTGTGTTTTGGACATCAAAATTTAACACTCCGATTAGCTATGTTCGAACCCCTCTAACGGGTAGAGGAAATGCCTTATCTTGAAAAATATCAGTCTTCTAGATTTATTATGTTGTTAATTTTTATATTTATAAATGAAGGTATTCTTGTTTTTTTTTATAGCGGTAAAAAATAGAAAAAATAAATAAATAAAAACTGAAAATGTTGCCCACAATTAATTACTTTTTCGAAAATTTCTGTTGAGATTTCACTGAGTTATGGGCTTTAAATACGATATACCACGAGCGAGGATTTAGGCCGAAGCCGATTAGATTAATGTCATTTTTCGTCAATAAATTCGAAACATAATGTAATTTTTCCGCAGACTATCCTGACTCGTTGTTACTGACTGGCGAAGCCGCACGAAGGGCAGTGAGGTACATCTACGGTAGAGGCGAACTCTTTTTCAACGACATACCTCACATGCGAGCGATTTTGCGAAACCAAGAGGAGAGACTTCGTAATGGCCTTAATGGCAACATACTTAGAAGTATTAGACCGAAATCGCCTTTTTACGACTACAGAGACTAGATCAACCACGTGTATATCTTTATAGGAACGACGCTATGCCAGAAATGAGTTTATCTTCTTATAGACACAAGCTATTCTCGAAGAATGCAAAGTTCAACGATGAATTTTTAGCGAGTTCGTTTTACCGCTGACTGATATGCAGATCGATCTTTTGAAAATTCTGAGGTTCCGAATAAAATGCGATGTCTAATGATATTGATTCAATTTTATCTCGGGCTCGATAAAATTAATGATTGTAGACTAATTTTTTAAATAAACCATTTTTATACTTGATATTTTGACAATGGAAATATATGAATTGTTTATAGTGTAAATATTAATGCTTCATATATATCTCAAGATTTTACTGCTTTAGCTAATGTACTATTGCAGATAGCTGTTAATTATGTATACATCTGAATGTATCTGAAGAAATAATGAAAAACTTTATCTTTTAATACGTTCAAGTTATTTCAAATGTTCTGCAACGCATATTTTAGTTCATTCGTATATTAAAAATGCTTCTGGTTAAAGTTCGCATTAGTAAGAAAAAAAAGTCTTACAAAAGATTACATGTACTAGTCAGAATAATATTGCTCACCTTGTAGCAATAAACAAAGTGTACAGCAGGAGTACGTAAAAGCCATTTTACATAGAAAACAGTATATGCAAGCCTGATAATAAACTGTTTCAAAGCAATAGAAAAATACGTAATAAAAATAGATAACTTTAACTAACAATATAGATTTGTTATTACAATTTTAATACGAATACATCTTGAGTAAGTATAGAATAAAAAGTCTATATACTATAATTAAAACTGTACGCATCATTATGCCAGCCTTCGTACAGAGTTGTAGGACTAAGATTTTATCTGAAATCTGAATCTTAAAAAAACAACATATTTTTGAAAATAAAAAAACGTTAAATCGTAATCGTCAAAGAAGTATATTCATTGCAGCCACCTGGCGATGGTAGATAAAACGATGCAAATACCCGGGAATATCGGAATTCTCGTTGCCGAATTGCAAAGATCGCCGTTACAAAAGCACATGTAGACCATTTTATTATTGTATTTGGTAAAGGCGCATCTTTCCTCGTTATCATCAACGCCTCGTTGTAAACACAGTCGTTCCGTTGCTACACCGTACTCTGAAAACGGAATAGCGTATTTATATTTTCGTATACGGAATAAACGGATTCGTTAATGCTACTCTTTATAAAATATTTCGCAGTGAATCATCAATAATTTTAAACTACTTTCACCAACTTAAAATAAAATCCGTGACTAACATTATACACTTTTGATAAACATTGAATTGATCCTGAGTCTTACATTGGAAACAAAATGATGAATACCAAGAGGTATTTTAAAAATAATTTTTTTTAAGTGAATTAACTTTTTTCGTTTCAGTGGGTCTCAACAAGAATTGATTAAATATCGTACAATAATCGTTTGTTAAAAATTTGAAAAGTTTTGCATATTTATAAAGATCGAATAATATAAAAAATTGTTAATGCAATATATGTAAATACTACGCATTATTAAATAGTAAATGCTGACATAACAAAACCGTGAATAATGTAATACCTGTAAAAATACACTGCACTAAATAGCGAATATTCACTCCATTGTAAAATCAATTTTTGTCACTCGACTTAATAGTACAAAATAGACTGATACATATGTATCGAGAATAGTGCATTTATCAGCACTTTCAATTGACTGAGTATACGTATTAAGAATAAGTACCATTGTTGAGGTTTTGACTTTCTATGATTTTTGAACACCAGCCCGAGGCGCACGGCATGATCTCGACTCCCTTTTCCTTTTCAATTTGTGTGGTATTCGTGTTAAAGGGATCCTTGCAAGAACCCAGATCACCTCTTGACCTACACTTGAAGCATCTTTTTATGATACCTGTAACATTGATAATTATTAGTTTTGCATTCGTGTAAATGATCGCGTCATTTATTTTTATACGATCAAGCGTTTACATACTACTATGAGAATGGTTTTAGCGGCGCAATAATACAATCTCAACATATAAAATAACATCCCAAGTGTTCTTCCTTCGATGAAAACCCTTTTCGAAATGTGATATACAGAAAAAGCAACGCGCATTCCAAGTTCGCCTTTCTAAATCCACTCGTGTACTGCCTTCGCGTGTGCACGCTTTCTTTACAGTTCCAATAATGGTATATATATATGATTTAAAACGCGCCGGTGTGATATTAAGCGCTTTCTTTTCTAACATACATAAAATGCATGTAACACTCTTATAATCCATCGACGATCTGCATCGAATTCGTTGAACGCTCAAACGCGTATGTGGATATTGTGGATATATGTATATGATATATGTGTGTACGTGTGTATACTATTATGTGTATACATAAGAAGAGAAAGAATAAAGGCCGCGCGGCAACTCACCTTCGGTAACCCGAGGCCTATCTACCAGCAGCACAAGCGCCATTATGGCGAACGCTCCAGAAAGTCTCATGGTATCCTCGGAAAGCCGCAAAAAACACCAAAGCAGTTTTATATTCTTCTGTTCAGAAGATAAACACACGGACGCCCACAGCCATTTTGAAACGTTCGTTTGCCCCGTGGACGTGAGTCAAGAAGAGAATCCGGACACGTTGTTGTTGCTGCTGCTGCTGCAGCACTCCGGCGCTGTCTCACGTTTATACCTTTCACTTCGAGGCGACTCGAGTCACTACTTTTCTTTCGAGACGATAGCTAGACTACGTGTGCTCCTATACCTGCGCTAATGCATATATCGGTATCTACACGCGCGTGTGCGCGTGTACAACCGTGCAATTGAGCAATGGATTTCGCAGGAAAATGCGGATGCGCATTGGAAAAATTCTATTATTATCGATGAAATCCTTCAAGTAGAATTATAAGAATACGATGTATGGAATTTCTATTATGTTGCAAGTTCTATTATGTTGAATTAACATCATTTTATTATTACGAATTATTATTCAATAGTACAAGAGGATGTTACGAGTCTTCCTTGATATGATTAATATTTAACTGTAAGCATTCTTTCTAATGCAACGCGACGAATGCGTTCAAGTCACTTCTATATAATTTAAGGTTTCAATAATTTATCAAACTTTTCCTAACATTATCACATACACCGACAACAAGTTTGTCACAGTTAAGGCAATTTATTTATTACAGATTGCTTTTGTGAAAGATGAAAAAAAGTATTTATTTGAAATAAAAATTATTTTCAGAAAAACAATACTTACTGTATATAAATAAAAATGCGCATTTATTTCAATGTAACTAATCGGTAAATAATTTTTTTTTTAATTCTATAAATATTTACTAGAATATAAAATAAGTATTTGAAATAAATTTATATTCAAATAAATATAATGAATCGGTAAGTATTACCAAGGTATAACTTTCCAAGGTATATACGAAGAAATCAGTTTTTGTATTAAAACAAATTTTAATTTATTCGAACGATTTGTTCAGCGCATAAAGTGCAACTTTATAGTGATGGTACATAATATTTTAATTTAAGAGACGAACATACGTAGCGTTGGACTACTGTTTTTCTTCCTTCAGCTGTTCGTAAGTCTGAATCCGAAATCTTTTGCGGTTCTTGCAAGCATTTACAACGCCATAACAATAAGCCGCCAACGAGAATATTAGTACAATTGCTAGATATACGAAGTGTCGCAAAAGAGCTGCAAAGAAACAAACACATAAACAGTCATTAAAATGTCTGTGACTCACGTTCCAGAAATTCGAATTGCGCGCTGCCTCCTCTTTGTTGGCGCGTTTCACGACAGAGGGCGCACGGTCTCAACTCTGATCTCTGCTTGAGTTGACACTTGAGTGGAGATGAGATTGAGACGCACATCGGCACACGGACACGCGGACACGACTGACGCGTGACGTCACGTGACGCCTGACGACCGGCCTGACGATCTGGCCTGATCTTGCGTTCACTGCGCGCGCATACGCCCAAATTAATTTAAGACCTCGTCGATAGATGGCTACCAATAAAGCCTTCTCGCAAGCACAGAAAAAAATGTATGATTCGTATATAAGGAACATCGAGAGCTCAGTGGTCGTACTTGCTTCGGCAGTACATATACTAAAATTGGAACGATACAGAGAAGATTAGCATGGCCCCTGCGCAAGGATGACACGCAAAATCGTGAAGCGTTCCACATTTTTTGCCATTTTAAGCAATCGACTATATAAGTGAAAATTATAAAAAATTCATTGGCGCATTGCAATACTGTCGAATAACGCACTGACCAGCTATTCCAACCTTAGTTTGCAGAGACACGGTAAGCTTAACTTGTAACATACGCACGCCATCCACAGTGCAGGAATAATTTCCTTGCTCGTGTTTCGAAACATCTAAAAGGTGTTTTACTATTAAAAAGCGAATTTTACAAAATTCGCTTTTTCCGTGTAACATAAATGTAAAGTAATGCTACCTTTAAGATACAGAGTAAAGTAAGGATCGGCGAAAATCCGAGGTTCCGGGTCTTTTTTACGAACGGAAATGCCTTGGCCCTTTAACAACAGCAATGACTCTTTTCTCCACACAACGTCGGAGAGAACCGTTGCTCTAATAAAGAAAAAGGTCAACTCTCAAACGTCATAATTAAGCGTCGAAATTATGTATAAAATTTGAACTTTTAATAAATTGTGAAAGTGGAAAGTTACTCGGGACAAGGCACAGCAAGTCCGGCTCCCTCGTCTAGTAGAAGACGTTTTTTGTACTTAAACTTGTTCTTCTTTGGTTTTTTTACCTTCTCGCAGGGCTTACACTTTTCCGTAAGTACGAATTCCGACAAGTACCTCGTTGCATTACTAACGCCTGGGAACCGTTCGTACAGTGCTCTTGACCTACAAGTCGAATCAAGCGTTTATATAATTTTCTTTTATTTTTAGAGGACGCTAGACTTCCTAAACGAAACGAGGAAATATTGACTAATTATTACCTGCACGAAAGCACCGGTGAGTTTAGGAAAAACTGAAGGATCTCCGAAGTGTCAGCTTTTTCTATTGCCGCCTGAATTTTGTTCAACTTTTAAATTTATACTAAACTATGTACTAATAGCTGTACACGAGCTGCAACGAGCTTTACCTCGTTTATTTGACTTTTTATTCGACAAAATGCTCGACGAGATCTGTTTCCGCGATTTTTCACGCATTCTTCGCAAGGGCCCCAAGGTCCCCACTCGGTATTCATTTCAAGAGCGACGCCTTCTTTTCTGATCGCAAGTAATTCTTCGTCATTCGATTTCTGTTGTACAAGCATTTAACTTACACTAACTACTTTTAGAACTAAACTATAAACGACTAAATTGTAAGAATTTTCTCACGGCAAATAATTGAGTAATAGGAAGAAGATTGGTCTCTCGATACTTTTCCCACTCGATTTCGTTTCCTCGTTCCGTTGAATTCATCGATTCTCTTTCGAGAACCACTGGGAAGAGTAATTCGGAATAGTTGAATGACAATTTTTTCAAATCACTCTTCTACTTCGATTACTATTCACAAAACAAGCACTTCTAACAAGTTTTCTTATTCTTACACACGGGTTAATTCATAATCGTAAGAAGAGAATTCGAAATGACAGGTATATTTTGAATGTTTGAAGAGCTGTCTTGAGAATTCATATATTGAAATCATATATTGAATACATATTAATACGTGTGTAGTAATAAGAAAAATTATTTCAGTATCTATATATAGTATACTGTCTAATGTATGCTAAATTTTAAACGAAAGACATGGATGAATTTGAATGAATTTTTCAAGTGCAACGCAAATTGGCGATAATTGTAAATTATTCCCAATTTCGTCCTAATCCTATAGCTTAAACGTAAGACAGTGACGTTTCAATAGAAGACTGGACGCTAAGAAAACTAATAGAGAGCTTGAATTTACCTTCGAGGCGATAATTGAAAGGACTTTTTGTTTCCTTGTCGGCAATGCAACGATAAAGTCCAACGTCGTCTTCGAAAAAGTGTCGAATTATTAGGGAACATTCCGCAGTCATGTGCACGCGAATTTGAGTGAGATTGTTGTCCATCCCCAATTCGACCTCCGTCAGATTCGTCGTCTGACTTAGATCCTGCCAATACCACAATCTTTGAGGCTGATCCTTACTTTCATCGTCGCTGTTTAGTACATATACAATTATACATGTATACCTTCTTATGATAGATAGATCGAGAGAGCATCAAAAATAAATACCTCTTACAAAATAGACGAAATAGATTATTGAATATAATATATAAAAGTATAATTTTAACTTTGTATTTGTAAACTGTAATTTGGCAGAGAAAACTTTGTGGGAAATAATGTTTGGAAATGTTCTTCGAAAAATCATTTCGAAAAATTACCAAAATCTGCACTCCAATACAATCGTGGTAGAATTGATTTCTGCATCGACGAGTAAAAAATCTTCGATTTCAGTGTCGTTCGAATACTCAGCAGGTTTATCGGATAGATCAAATTTCTCTCTTTGCCTACAAAATGTTCGTACGCGTTGTCCCGGATCGGCGACAATTCGATTTAGCAAGACGAGGGCGATCGGAATCGCAAGGAAGCTTGCGTAGCTCATCTGGAAAGTAAACGAAGAGATAAATGGATTTGAAAAATTCGAGCCAAAATCAAGTTCGTAGCGCGCGGCGCGCGTCGCGTGGCGAGAACGGGAGTTGCGCGCCTGCGCACTATCGACCAATGATGTAACGCGGCGCGCGTCGAAATGCAAGGGGCGGGCTGTTTGGCGGAAAGTCGTAACGCGCCGTCGACCCAGCATGCATCAGTCGAGCAGCTACGTCAACATGGCGGACGCAATTGAAAGTGAGTAGAAAATTTCGACTGATTTCCCGGAGCAGCTTGTATCATCTCCATTCTCAGCGCTTCTCTTCGCCATCGTCAAATTCATCGACAACTCGGCATTTCGTTTCTCCACACCCGGACCATCCGCTCGACGAGACTCGTCGAAGCTTCGATCCGCCGTTTGAATTGCGCTCGGACGAGGGTTCAAAATTTCAAAAGTCCCGAGTGCATGCACTACTCTATACTTCTATAGTATAGACTCTGCTGCTGCGGGAAAGAGAGAGAAAGAGAGAGACTGAATTCGTTTGGCGTGTGTGTGCGTGTGTGCGGCTGCTCGAGTCTCTCGTCGCTGCGCCGAGAAACGAAGAAGCAAAATTCTAGAATCTCGTTCGGGAAGTTTTGTTCTTCAGTGAAAATTACGGTGAGATCGTTTGACGACCAGACACGAACATCTCTCTGCGTTTTAACATACGTATATATAGTACGAGAATATATACCAGTATATACGCGTCTTACGGGAAACAGTTGTAGAAGGCGACGTAGTGCGCTGGCGTTCGATTCACTGCTCATGCAGTTTGGTTATGTTCGACTACTTCGGATTTTTTCTTCCGAGCCGCGAAACGCCACGGATTTTTTTGCGCGCTTCGCTTCTTTTTCGTGAGTTCTATCATCGACTAGCTCCTTCTTTCAATCTTGAGATTCGAAGACGATTTTATCAAGTTTCATCCTTCTAATCGAACTGCTGATCGGCTCTACGAGGTAAACAATAATTCGAAAGTCGCGCAGCAGGGAGGATGCTCGGTCGTTTGAAAAACAGCAGCAGCAGCAGCAGCAGCAGCAACAACAGCAGGCGCAAAAGTGACGTTCGAATTTCTCGCAAGCTATTACATGCTTTTTTTTCTCATTTACTTAGCTTTTAGATTGCTGCTTGTGTTCTACAAATTCTAAGCTATTAGTGCTCGTTTCTTATTCGCTCGGGATGTTTTTGTTTCCGAGCTTTGCAACACTCATTTCTCTCTTTTTTTTTCGTCTCTTTACCGAGTTTCGCTTTCTATACTATACGCTGGCGCTAGGTTAGAGATTTAAAAGCCAATATTGATTTGTTTTCGAGACAATTTTAATGACTTGCAGTGTTATGCAAACGCTTTTCAATATTAACTCTTGTGGTCCCTACATTTCTCTACATTCCATTGTTTATCTACTTTTTCCATAAATTCATTTATTTTCATGATACACTTTTTAATGTACAGATCCAATGATATGGCTATTTTTCCCCTATTATTGGTTATGCCTTCCTATTTTTCTTCTAATCATTTTTACATAAATGGTAGATGTGAAAATAAATAAGTCTTGATAAATTAAACTTACTTTTTAAATTATATTTGTACCTTAGTAGATATTTATTTCATTTCTTTTTTAATTATTTACGAAAAAAAACATTAAGTTGTATATTATAAATTCAAATAAAATATGACAATATTTTATTTTTTAGATGAATCTGCTGAGACTTTGTTGTCGATTAAGAATGGTGGTTTCTCCAAAATTGAGATAAAACATGAACTAACAGAAGATGAGATGGAGTTAACTGAAGAACAACAAGCTTCTAATAACAATTCTTTGGAAATGGATGCGGAAGAGTCAGAACCGATGCAAGAGTTGGGTCCTGCGGCTTTGGGTTTGCAAAGAGTTGGTACTAAGCCACCACCGAAACCAAATCCACCTCAACCTGTTCAAGTATTGAATCGTAGAGGAATGCCTGCTAGAATAAGAAAAAAGAACAAACTTTTTTACGATGATATACTAGTTAATCATCCACATCATAGGTATTTTAAAAGGAATATAATATTCAAAATATCTTAAGCTTCTTTTTTAAGCATTTTTTTTTATTGCAGAGTCAAAAAAGATCCAGATTCCACTCCAATAAAGCCATCGCCGAAAAAAATTCCACGACCATCACCTGCTAAGAAACAAACTAAAATTGTCCATCATGAACCTAAGCGATCTGTTTCAACTCCCTCAACACCTGTATCTAAACCTATTAAAATAGAAAAACCACAAACAGTTGAGAAGCACCCGCAGCCACCTTCTTCACCGGATAGGAAAATAGGTCAAAAGATTGGTATGAGGCTTAGAAATCTACTAAAATTACCCAAAGCACACAAATGGGTGTGCTATGAATGGTTCTATAGTAATATTGACAAGTATGTTTAGTTTTTTAACTAATTTTTTATATCTAACTAAAAATTACTAATACTCAACTTTTTGTAGAACTCTTTTTGATGGTGACAATGACTTTATGATATGCCTGAAGGAATCATTTCCACAATTGAAAAGCCGTAAACTCACTCGAGTAGAATGGTGCAAAATTCGACGTATGATGGGTAAGCCAAGAAGGTGTTCACAAGCATTCTTTGAAGAAGAAAGGCGAGAACTTGAAAGAAAAAGACAGAAGATTCGTATGTTACAACAAAGAAAAGCAGCTGATGCTCAAATCTTCAAAGACTTACCATCAGAAATTCCATTGCAATTAGTTATTGGAACAAAAGTTACTGCAAGACTGAGAAAACCACAAGATGGACTTTTTACTGGAAGTATAGATGCTGTTGATACTAGTAATAATACGTATAGAATTACATTTGAAAGAGCAGGATTAGGAACACATAGTGTCCCTGATTATGAAGTTTTATCAAATGAACCACCAGAAACAATAAGCGTCGCATCATTCACACACAAATTTAGGCCTAGACATGTGCAATATGTACCTTCTCCAGCTTATGCCTTGAAATTGGCTTCGCCAAGAGTGAACAATGATCCATTAATATCGAATGCCACCATTGCAAAAAAAACGCACGTTGGAGGTACTATGAATGGTTATCCGATGATGTTTTTGGAAAATATGGTTAAAGTATCAAAAATTTTAGCCACCAAAAAGATTAAAATTAAAAAATTAAAAGAGATGAACAGCGAAGCTGAAAAACGAAGATCGGTTGGAGAAAGTTTACCACCTGATTTTGAACGAAAATATGCAGGGTATACATTTTTTTTTATTTGGAAATAACATTTTTTTTTGTTTTATTTTACACATTGTTTTAACAAAGAAACTAATCCCTTTGCACTTCTGATTTTATTTACAGGATCGTAGTTGAATTAGACAAGATGAATACTGACCTACAAGAATTATTGAATGATGTTCAAGGAACATGCCATGAAATTGCACCAGAAGCAAGCATTACAGCAATGTTGACGCCATCACATCTTAGAGAAAAATGTCGACAAGAAGCAGCTGATATGGTTGCTAAGAATCATACCATTAATGATAATGCTCCAACGAATATGAATCAACTTGTTACCGATCTTACAGCTCTTATGCTGCAAGTCAAGGTAAACATTCCGAAAATACAAATTTGTCGGTTAAACATTAAAGATTATTTATTTACTTACTAATAATTTATTTTTATTTTTAGTATTTATCAGATTCAGATAGAAATGCTTATGAATTGAAAGTATTACAAGGAACAATGGAGCAAATTAGATCTAAGCTAACACCATCAAATCAGCAAGTTTTTCAAAACTGTGTTGAAATTCACATGCAACACATACAGTTGGGGCTAGGTCAAATAGGTGCGTTGACGCCTTTCATGGCACAGAAAATTTATCAATAAATTTTTAAAAAATATATAATTGTATTAAACAAAACAGAGGCAAAGGACATTGCGAAAATTTATACTGATATTGGCTATTCTCCAAGAAAATGCCATTACTTTTAATAGATGTTTACGTGTAAAGATTATACTTTCATAATTTTAAGAGAGTCGTTTATAAAAAATCGTATGTAACGTACACGATATATTTTATGTTTACTTGTATATAAAACGTACTTTATGTAGACGAAAATCACGTCAATGATCATTTACCATCACATTTTACGTATATCATCTTCTATTAAGAAATTTATTGGGTGAACATAATTATTCGATAAAAAGATTTTTTTTATCCAATTACTACGAAATTGGAAAAAATCATATATATACATAAATGAATAGTCATATAGATAAAAGTTTGACGGTAATTGTGCATAGAATGAGAATAATTTCTATATAAAAAGATTGCAAATCAATTTAAATAATAATAATAGTATTGGGTATATATCTTGTTTAGGTGCACAGATAATAAATTTTTTTTGAAATGTAGAATTCGAAAAGAAATCATTGAAATAATTGATATTATATTTACTAGAATTAACTTTCTTCAAGATGAAAGTCAATTACTTCAAAAATAGCGTAAATTTATCTTTTGATCTATAAATATTTCTACAGAAAGGATAAATCTTGCATGTTAATTGACTTTTATTTGTAACCGAGATAGGTGAAATTTAATTTTATTGGAATGCCTATATTTTAATTTAAATATTATATTCAAATTCATACTATTATATAAAGCGTTATATGATAAACAACTGTACAATAATACGTTAATTAAGTCTTTGTATAATTAACAAAAATTTAATTTTGTAGTTAAATGATAACTATAAAGAAATAGTGTTAGGTGATTCTTTTTATGTATTTCAAATTGATTATTTCACTAGTAAGATGAAGCCTTATTTAAAAAGTTGTGTAAATAAACTATCATTAAAAAATGTGTTCTTTATTAATTGTTACATTGCCTAACAATAAGAAATGTATTTTTACAACACAGCAAAATTATAATGTTGTTTTACTGCTTGCCACATTGTAGCACTTTATTTATATACAAGTGATCTATTTTGTTTACTTAATTAACTGCTAAAGTTCGCGATTGATTACTAATACCAGTGGAAATTGCTTTCCATTTTCTGTTCTTACTTTTGTTGTTTTATTTAAAAAAAAATAATTATTTGAAATATTAGTGAAAAATACAAACTTAATAGTATTGTACATAATCTATGCACAACTTTTAAATAAATTAATAGATTTGCATTTCAATTGATAGACAAAGGTTTTTATATATTACAGTTAAACGTTTCATGATCAAAAATGTTTCATTATACTCAAATGTTCATACATTCCCGAGGAATACTCAGCACTCTATAATTTATAAATATCTACAATTCAAAAACATTAAAAATGATATAAAATATACAATCGAAATAAACGGAGCACAGAAAACACGATCTGTAAAAATCGTATTTTCCATGTTTACAAATTCATTTTTGTTACGTATTCTACGCAAAGACTTTACACAGAATTTGCGTGTTTCCTTAGGTACGCGATAGATGCATTTTTACACAAAACGTTTGACTAACTTGTGGTCAGTCTCATCCAACTGATCATATAATTATCGTCTGCGTTTTCTCCAAAAATTCTGTTTTTAAGCAATTTATAAGTATAAATTCCATAATCTTCGAGCATTTCCCACTTAAAATATTAACAGAAAATATGGTCACCCACTGAGATACATTTCAGATGTGTATATATGTA
This sequence comes from Apocrypta bakeri, assembly GCA_018906985.1. Lineage (NCBI taxonomy): Eukaryota > Metazoa > Arthropoda > Insecta > Hymenoptera > Pteromalidae > Apocrypta > Apocrypta bakeri. The sequence continues at coordinate 4,579,282 of JACCIA010000008.1, read as the reverse complement.
TAAGAGACTTTCCTATTTCAAAACAAATGTGAAATCAAAAAGAAAATAATACTAATGATTTTTGTTCCTAGTACAAAGTTCTCTAAAATTTCATATTTGCAACTGCCTTTCTACAATGCAAAATAACTATATACCTCCTGTATAATCTTCATTACATATTCACCAAAACATTCGTTCATAAGGAAAATTCCTTTTTGCACTCTGCAAAAGTTATTGCAGAATTAAACATGTCTTTTCGCAAACGATAAAGCTGTTAATATAGTTCGAAAGGGAGAGAGTGTATAACGAGTAAAGTTGCACTTCTAACACTATTTTTTATGCTTCTCAAGCGCTTCGAAGAGCGCATCAGCTTCTTCGGATGTTTTTACCCTGAGCAACGTTGCGACGGGTGGTGGTTCAGCAGTTGGCAAAGGTAAGCATACTAACATTATGTTCGTCTTATTAAGTCGCTTAATCGGAATGTTTTCAGTTAATAATGTATTTAGCAAAAGATTGCCCAACGAATTAACGGCTCGTACAATAAGCTGCATCTTGTCGTTAGGTGCTGGCTTTAAAAACAATGTTCCAACACCTCTGTCGCTGTAGTTTCCATCTTTCTTTACAAAAACTTTGCATCTGAAAATATAAGATATTGATTATAAAGATTTTTCAAATTGTCAAATATTTTAGTGAACGAACTATATTTACTTCTGTTCGTAAATCGATCCTTCCTCAGTAACCGGCTTGAAATCTGGTTTTGGAGGCTCTTCATCTTCATCTTCTTTATCTTCATTATTGCCAGACTTTTCTTCCGATTCTGCTGGTTTTGCTACTGTAGATCCAAATGTGAATGGCTTACCTCTAAAGATTATTGGATAAAACAATTAGAACTTTTTATAACTTTTAAAATTTTGAAAAAAAAAAAAATACTTACCCTCCAAAACTAAATCCAGCCGATACTGTACTGGTCGAAGAGTTTTGACCAAAACTAAAAGTAGCAGAGCCCAAGTTTGATTGTGGAAAAGTAAGACCGGTAGATGGTTTCTCATCTAGTTTACTTGATTCATTGTCCTTTTTAATTTCAGTCGTTGAAGGTGATTTAGTCAAAGCCGGAGATTTGTTTAAGAATGGATTATTGTCAGTTGTTATGGCAAATGAAGCCCTAAATGGACTCTTAGTATCTGACTTCTCCCCTGATGAGAATATTGATTTAGTAGCTCCACTTGAACTTCCAAAAATCGATTTTTCAGGTTTCCAACCTTCAGATGCTCCTTCAGTCGATGGTTTAGAGCTTGAACTACCAAAAATTAAATTGTCTTGTTTCTTCTCTGCTGGAACTGTATGTTGTATTTTCTCTACTGGCTTTGAATCCAATTGAATATCTGATTTTTTTTCAGTTTTTGAACTATCCGATTCCTTTCCATGTTTTGCCTCAATTTCTTTCAAATATTTCTCATAGTCACGAAATATAGGTGTCAAAATGCACACTGGATTTGCATCTACATGGGTCTTTATCCACTGTGCAACACTTTGATTAAGACCTTTTAACTTTGCATAATACTCTGAAGGCTTTTTAGGAGACATGATTTCTTTTTCAGTAGATATAGATTTCATTGTCTTTAAATCATTTGATCCAAGCGTGTTTGGTGATGCTGGATAAATACCTATACCATTCTCAGAGATCTTTGTCGATCCGTTTGTTGTAGGTGTTTTATTTGGAATGAAACTTGAACTTGAAGTAGTCAATGAACTACTATCGGATTTAGTTTTTGCTAGAAAACTGAATGGTGATGCTGCATTGATACCTGCTGCTGGTGTACTTTTAAATCCAGTAAATCCTCCAAAGGCACTCCTGGTTGATTCCTGAAAATAGATAAGTTCGATTGTTAAAATACGAATGCGCGAATAATAATGATTTAAATATATAGAAAATAAAGTGCTTTATTTACATCATCATACTACAATCGACATTACTATCTCAATATTCAGAATTACGACGTAAAATAGATTAAAACTAGAAATTTTTACAATTAAGACTTACTTCACCAGCTTGTGGAAGCCTCCGTCTAGCTGATTTTACAATACGCTTTTTCAGCACCTCTTCGGATGCTTTTTGAAATGTTCCAGCTTCTTCTGGTTCGTCCTCTTGGTTCCAGTTGTCTGCATTAAGGTCTGAAGTAGCAGATCGTTTACCAGCCATAATTTATCATCAAATTAAATCTGAAAGACGAAAATATAATGCAAATAACTGCATTGTACTTATATGAAGTTTACAAATGACAAACTTGTATGAGTTATTAAACTTAACTATGTTTACGTTAGGACTGTAGGAAAATGCAATTTACGATTATTATGCTCGAAAAGGCATAGGAAAAAATAAATCTCGTTTCGCAAAGGTACTGCCGTTTGATAACCTCAAAAATGTCACGAGAATAAAAGTCTTTTTCAAGCAGATTTCCATTGACTGCAAATATTACAAGAAATAAGATAATCGACTCACCACAGGGAAAATATAAACCGTCTTAGCACGCCTAATTACAGTGCTTAAAATCACAGATATTTCACAAAGATTCAACGAAATCTCGTGTACTTCAAATACAGCTAAAATACACACACACACACAATCGTTTTACAGAAAGACGGCACCGCAGCGGCGCTTCTTTTCGCTCGACGAGCTGTCGCCAGTCGCCTTGAAAAGGCGCAAAATTTTTAGCTTTTACCTGCTACAGTGCTGCTCTGCCCGAAAACGCCGCTTTTTCAGCATCAACGATTCACTATTGGTCGCAAATTCCGAATAACGTTTCTCGCTGTATTGTTGCAACAATAAATGCAACCAATTTACATTACTTTCAAAATATACCGACGAGCTTATTTTTCATTGTTATATTAACATTTTTTAAATATATTACTCATTATACAGCGCTAAACTATTCATTAAAGATGCGACCGGCTTCCGGTGACAACTACTACTACGCCAGATGGCGTTTTGTTGTGTGAAATTCATATTTTTTAGAAAATCATTTGATAACGTGTACTTCTTATTTTTCACCACTACAATACTATGATTAATTATAAAAACTGGTTTATTGTAGAAAAAATATATTTTTTATTAGTATAAAATATTAACAAGATTGTTTACTGGTTAAGTGTCTCGTCTCTGTCTTTAAAATTATTTATGTTTTCCACTTTAGTCTCCATTTACTACAAACAAAAACAAATGTATTTATTTTATTAAAACAATATGCTACCAATTCATATTCCTACGTCATTTTCATTAATTGTGTTAATTGTTAATTTAGTAAAACATACCAATTTGTTCTTAAGCATTTTACAGGCTGTACTAAAGTCTGTTATAGTATGTGATTCTATCTTAGAAAATATAGCTTTTAATATTGGTTGGTATTTAACATTATTTTGTGTAAAAATGATTGCCACTCTTTTTTCCGAAAGATCTGTTAAAGAATGTATTAATCTTATTATTGTACAAATACAAACAAAAATTGTGTGGGCTCTGTTACTTACTTTCAGAATCAGGATCAAAATACTGAGCTCTCCGATTCTTTTGTTTTGATGTTATATCAGTATTCTTAACCATTCCAAGTATGGAGTTAAAAATAAAATAGACATGCGATAAGAAAAAAAATACCATAATTCTGTTATTTCCAGAATTCTTATATCAATGAACATTTTGTGTTTTATACCTTCAACAAAGAAATGCCTATAATTAAAAACTTTTTATACAACTTGAAAGATACTTTTGATTGTACTTACTACCATTGACTTTCGGTAAATTAAAATTAAATCCTTCATCAGATACGGTTACATATGTCATACTTTCATAATAACTATATGATCCTACTTTTACACATTCAGCTCTAATACAGACACATGTATTGGATAATATTAAAATAGGGTAACTGCATTCTTCTGTGGGATCGTTTTTATTGTGATTTGTATCAAGGTTTAAAACTTTCTTTTCTGATATACCAATGTCACTTAGTTTTTAAAAAGCCCTCTTAAAATATTTTCAGATTTATAACTCATTTTTGCAGGTAATATAGCTATGTACTGATGTTTCAGATCTGAAATGAAAATATTAATTAATGACTTACTTAAAAAAAATAGTACTTACTAACCACAACTATTTGGATCAAAATAAGGACCACTTGAATCATTCATGTTTAACAAATTTCGTATTTGTGTAGCGACTTTTATTGTGACATAGAAGAATAATGCTGGCTTAATTTTTGAAAAATGAATTAATATCTTTACAATATCTTCTCTTTCTATTGTAAAAATTTCTGGTATTATTTCTAAAAAAAAATTTAATATTATTTTAGAAATGAAAGTAAACATTTATAAACATTCAACAAACCATTAACAATTGATATAGCAAATGTTAAACCATATTTCGATAAATATACACTTCTATCTGGACTGAAATATGCATAAGTACCTATCTTATATAACTATTTTCAAAACTAATTTCTAGTTTTTTTCTATAGCAAAGGGCTTATTATCTTCATCAAGTATAATTTTGTACATGTCTTTGGACAAATTTTGACTAATTTTATTACAATTTGGTGTTTCTATCAATAATTTCTATTTAAAAAGAATCATAGAAAATAAAAATTGAATTTACCAATAAAAAACATATTGTGAACTATTGTATAAAACTATATTACAAACCTTACAGATATAAGAATCGTCCATCATTTGTGATTCAAGTTTATGTTTAAAATTCTATATACAAAAATATAAATTCATTAACAATCATTGATATAGCTTTAAAATATTGATTTATAGATTACATTTCTTACCTTATTAAGATTGTCATCAGAACATAAAATCTCTGGATTTAAATAAATTTCATTGTTGTGCATAGGAGAGTCTGAATAATATGGCTGTAAAAGATAATTAGGTAAAAATGTATTGGAAGAAGTACAAATAAATTAATTAAAAATTTGTAATTTTCATACAAAAATTCAAAAATTAACCCAAACCTTTTTGGAATCTGATTTTAAATGGTCAATGTCAATTTTTATTATGTTTTCTTGACATTGTGTTGAGTTATTTATGTTTTTTACAGAAGGAGTTAATGACTGAACTTGTTGAATTGACTCATTGATTTCTTGCAAACTATGATTACTACCTTTTAATATCTAACGAGGAGAAATTTAAATGAGATTATTTTTTTGTTAATTTATAATATTCACAAAAAATTAAAAACAAATCAAACCTTTTCAGAATCAGATAATTTAACATTATGAGAAGGCGCTTGTTTAATCTGAGGAGTAGTTTCAGCAGTTAAATGTGTTTCTTCTTTGATTGAAGAATGTGTAGGTTTAGTTTGAGTTACAGACTTCTGATTGTCGAATAATTTGCTATCTTCATTGGATTGCTAAATTAAATTTAATTAAATACTTCTATAATTCATTTGTAAAGAGTTATTATTATTCAATTCTGTAGACATACCTTTTTAGGAGTAAAAGGCAGTATATAATCTGATTTGTCTTCATTAATGCAAAAAACATTACATGTTTCTTTTATTTCTTCTAAAGTAATGCAGGGGATAGAAGGAATCTGTGATTTGGATTCTTCAATATTTTTTAAGTCGTGCTTATGTGGCGATTTCTATTAAAAAAAATATAAAATAGTATTAATAATAATACAATGTTTAAAATAACATAATATAATTTTAATGCAGGATAATAAACCTTTTTAGTATTGGAAGAAACAATATCAATTGCGTTTTTATTAATGCAATCAGTGCTAGTTGCAGATACTAGTTGAGATGCCTGTGTGAAATCCTCAGAACTTTGATCATGTAAGATAGAATTACTTAACTTTGGTTCAAAAACATTTAATACTAAGTTTGATTGATTTGCATCATTTTCATCTGCATTGTTATTGATTAAAACAAATTTAATGACGTCTTCTAATTTTTGCTGATATTTTCTAAAATTGATTGATTTTGTAAAAATAAATGTAAAGTACATGATAATTTATATTACATTAAAAATAAATTATTATTATTATACCTAGATGTAATTTCATCTCTGAATGTGATTTTAAAAAGAGGCTCTTTAATGACATTCGTTTGTTGTGACACTTTTTGTAAATCTAATTTTTCAACGCGATTTAAATTTGTTTCACCCCTTATTACTTGGGAATTATTCAAATTCTTACTGACATTGTCTTCATTGTCAGAATTCGAACAATCCGAATCTGAGACTAAGTTTATAAACGGTAAACTCATTTTCACAAATATTTTTATATTTTTATAAAGTCTCTATTAATGATACATATTTCAGTGAATATAACAATGCTGTTATAAATGAACAAACTATTCTGCGAATCGTGATTATGTATTAAAATATACGTGACGCCTCGATACAACGTAAAAACGTCTGCATTGATACAAAAAAACCGCCGTAGGTTATGAGCCGCCGACAGCCTGAGCTGTCCACGTGATTTGCTCTCTCGTTCAATTGTCAAATTCGAAGAAATTAGAAAAGCTATATACTGCGTATAAGTCAATTTCGAATTTGGAAGTCCCGCCTGCTATTCATTCAAAATCGAAAGTCAAAAGAAAAATTGATTTTTACACAGATATTCATCATTTATATATTGTATAGAAGAATTACGATATCCCTATATACACTGTGTTTGCTGTACTTATGAACACACGAAAGTACATTAAAAAGCATGGTTTTACGAGAAAGTAATTGTTGTCCATAATTATGTGTAAACGGAATATAAATATAAATTTATATTCTCAGCTTATTAAACTTATTTATGAAAAAAATATTAAGTTGATTTATTAGGCGTAAACTTGTTTTTTATTCTTATTAGTGATTAGTTAATTAGAAGTGTTGTGCTTATTTAAAAATCGTTCGAATTTTTTTGATCAAATCTTCTTGCGAAAGTGTAATACTGATTTTTGAGGTTATGCAGACTATTGTCTTGAAAATGAAACAAAGAGAATCCTTGTCAGTGGAACAAATGAATACTATTGATCTACATGCTAATAAAAAGTCTCAAGAGTTAAATATTTGGAACTGGTATTGATTGAACTGACAATTAGCACTGCAGAAAACAAAAGCTACGAGGTTTTATCAAATTTATAAATAGACAAATTAAAATGTTTTTTATACAAATAGTAAATATTATTAGTAAATGTTGTCAGAAAAACAATCTATCAAATATCTAAAGTAGTATGCAAATAGTCACTAGTAAGTGAGGATAAATCAATTACGGTTTATGTTTAATGTAATATTTTAATTTATCCAATATTCTAATCAAATAAAGTAGACTAAATGTGATTGATCGATGAAGACAAGGTGCAAATGAAGCAAAACATTCGACAATTTTATATTGACAAAAATTTAGCACAGAATAGAAATAAACAAAATTTAATATCCAATTTAATATCCAATTTAATATCCACTAAATACTTTATATCTTCAAACAGTTCCAAGAATTTATATTTTTTTGGATCCAAAAAAATATAATTCTTAAATCGAATTTAGAAATTTTATCGATTTTTCAAAAAATGATGATTTATCAAATTTCGGTATATTTCGCCGAGTGAAATCTTTATATATAATAAATTGATAAAATATTTTTTATCTAAACACTGGTATCTGAACGGAGCAATCACGCGTGTTACGATTTTACAATGTAATAATAAAAAATAAAATTCGATGAAAATGCGACTTCCGCTTGATCGTGAAAAAATAAAAGAACGATCGAAAACAACCGACTAGTCACAGTCGGCAATTGCGGGCGCGCGCGTCAGTCGACTTCGCTTCGCATTTCGGATTTCGCTATCTCCGTGTCGAAGTTGAATATTTAAACATTCCTAAGGAATCGCTCGTCTGAGAGTCAAGTAATTTTTTTTCGTTTATCATCCTTTTTTCACTTACCTTAAAAGAAAACAGTTGCACATGTATAATAAACGTTCATGATCGGATAATATTGAACGAAGGTGTGTGCAACACAGGGAAACTGCGTCAACTGAGCGTAAGAGACAGGTATAATATATGTGCGATACCGGTAGTATACAAAATACATATAAGAATATAAAGTATTAGATAAGGATCAAAAAAGAGGAGCAAGTGCTGCTGCCGTCTGGTGCGCGAAATTCGCTTCTATTTGCTTTCTCAGTACTTATATATCTTGACGATATGCGGATGCTATGCGACCCGTATACGCTAATTCTTACAGTGCTCTTTAACATTTTTTCGGACTTATACGAACATATATATGAATCGATAATATGCATTGTATCAATTCTCGCGATAACCTCCCAACGTATCATATCAGAATTTCAGACTTGATTATGACTTGTTTTTGTTTTTTTTTTGTTTTTTTTTTATTATTATTTTCGAGTGTATGAAATTGATTGTATTTTATTGTATACAAATTTTTGCCATTTTTTTTCATTCGAAAATTTATGAAAAATCTAATTTGAAGAGACCTTATTATTTATAAGCTTTAAGTTTTATCAGGAAAAATATCACTTAGCCTCGAAACATTTCATGATTGAAGTAGCTTTGATATAACATAATGGCGATTGAATCTGTATTGCAGTAAAAATTTGTAACATTGAAACTAAGAAAAAAGAATGAGGTCGCACAGTGCAAAAGGGTCTGTTTTCGTTTTTCGCATGCTTATATAAATATACATATATATATGTATATATATGTGTGTATGCTTATATATGTATGTATATATATAAGCATACACACGTACATTCGATTACACGTGAACAATGATTTGGCATTGGCATCAGTAGCACACTTTCTACCTAAAATTATTGATCAATTGAAAATAGTAAATAAGGTCTAAGCTATAATCAAAACTTTCCTCTAGCTCACTTTATTTATTTATTTATATATTATGCACTGCTAGTTTTTGATATCGTATTATTGATTTTCAAACGATACTACTTTTGATTTTATTAATTTCTCATTTTGCGTACATACCCGCGAGTAATTATTTCCAACGTTATATTTCGATTGGTGTAATTCTATGCCACATACCGTTGTATAATCACAATAATGTATGCTCAACCAATTAATAAGTTCTTCTGATTACTTATTTATTAAACTGTATAACGTATTGACGTTAATTACGATATCTACATAAGCAATGAATATAATACATATATATATATATATCTCTCGGGGCTATTTTTCATTTATCTTGAGTCCAAATAATAACGATTCTCGCCTGCTTGTGGTTTCTTAATATTTTCTTTCTTTTTTTTCTCAGTCTTTATTCCTGCGAGTCCAGCGAGTCGTGCTCGTGCGCGTAATGTATGCACACACACGTATACATGCGTGCGTGCTCACTAATACAGACTCAAACTATATAATATAAAATTTAGCGACTCTGACGACTTCGGTTTCTTTCACGCGATTCTTTAAGGTTACGGTCAAATTACTGAATGCGAGTCAAAAATGTGGATATATATATATATATATGTATGTATATATAATGTTATTATTCCGTACAGCTGTACGACAGGAACGTTCTATGATGTAGCGCGCGTACGGCGTATGTGTCGTGGTTCGTTGTGAGCGTAAACCCCCCCTCCGCACCGCTCGCGCGTCTTTGGCGCGTCGTTGTCGCGTCGTTGTCGCGTCATTGCACACATGTGACTTTCTATTAAAAATTGTTTACAATAAGTCGATGCGCAAGTGTAACCTACAGGTGTATCCCTCGTAGTTGTAAAATGTGAAAGTTATAAAATTTCCATAGGAATGTAATAAGTACAGGAGGATATATATGCCTTTGGAATTGATTGCCGCAATGCATTATTTCAGGGCTGCAAAATTAAAAAAAAACTGCCTATGTTTTTTCCGTTATCGCGAAAGACGAGCCAACTAGTTATTGTAATGCGTTGCGTATATCAAGTTTTTTAATTCGTTTTTTGCACGAACTGATACTGATAAATATATGTATATATACATGAAGTATTAAATAAAAGTAAAAAGAGATACATCTGTTATTATGCGTGAATTTTCATAGATAATATATAAACGTTCATGGAGACAAAAAAGTTTTGTTTTAATTATGCTATGCGGATAGAACAAAGAAAGTTATAATCCGCAAGGATTAGTTAGCGAATCAATTTAATAGTATTATTAGTTCTGTACTGTAAAGCCAATTCTACAGCTTCAATATCAATGTAAGCTATTCAATTTTTGTCGCGAAGATCAACGCGATGATACGACGAATACCTGAGCTGGCTAAGACTAAGAAAGCGTCTTTTTTCAAGCTCATCTGCGCTAGCAAATACACTTGCTGCTCCAAATTTTAATTTTCTTTATGTAAACGTTTTGCTGCAGACCGCCCAAGCTTCGGAAAATAGAACAGCACCTTAACCTTTTATAGTAAAGAGACCGTCACGTTACGACGTAGAGTGACGCGCGTAAAGCCATTTTCACAATGGTGGCGCATTTACTTTGCTTGTTGCATTGCTTCACGCGTTTGATTAAGAAAGTCAACATCACACTGATAAATAACCTTAGCTAAAGTTTCAATATATTCAAAAGAGTCTGTTACGATTAATATGGTTTATTGCCGTTCTATGCACGAACATCCGCATGACATTCGTTTGTTTAGTATGTAATACACGTGCATTTTGTGTATTTATGACTTTTAAATATATACACTATACATACACATGCGCGCACATACATGATTAACCTACTTAAAGTAATGTGCACTGCTTGGTGCGTATTGTTTTGGTATGAGGTACAACGTGAAAATGTATTTTGGGACTTAACAGTTGGAAAATATTTGTCGTTCTCGCATGAGTAGGGAAAATGTGAACTGTAGTACTTTGCGTTAGAACGCTCAATATCCGCTGGAACTTTTCTTCGAGTACGAGTACGAGTACGAAGTACGACACGACCTGTACGACAGTACGACGTACCACGTTACCACGTACCGACGTACGCCAGCGTACGCCAGCGTACGCGGTAACGAGCCTATCACACACTCACAGACTCACTCGCTCACTCACGCACACACACACATTAAGCAAGCACGCGCGCACGTATACATATGTATATTAAATGTTATTACAGTTATAAGTATAAGTGATTTTAACATTGAAGCGTTCAAAATCAGACGGACCTTCATTTTTTCTATAGAAGCACTAGCAACGTGAGCGTAGTGCGTTGCCGAGTATTCGACTGGATAGATTTTTATCATTCTTTTTTCTGCAATGATAGATTATATAGAAGATATTATGGAAGGCTCAGTGTCGCATAGCGAAAAACATAGTAATCTCTTTTACAAATGATAAGAGAATTATCTTACTTGTATTTAAACTATATATATATCTAAATTGCAAGTAATTAAAATAATTCGAGTCAGCTGTAATTCTCATTGGCTTGAGAAAATAATAATAAACAGCGTAAATTTTCATATCGTAATGTATACATTTGCATATACAAAGCATTGTACTGCGACTGTTTATGTTGACGCAAGGAATATATCGCGTAAATAAATGTACAAATGTGAATTCGAATCAAAGTTAACTTGGAAGAAAAAATAGTAAGAATCATAATACTACTAGTGTGCATACGCAAAACTTATTTTATCTGTATCCGTTATTTGAAGCAAACAAAAATAGATCATGTTAGTAAAACGAGAAGTGAAGCGAAGCAGTTTTTTATGCGTTCAAAGTTCCCTGTGTGATGTCAATACATAATTAATTTGTTTAGTTCAAAAAGTCTTTTCTTTATTTTAGATAAACAGGAAATTCGGTTGTCTCGTATTACAGAACATTTAGTGTATTATATCAGGTTTGTAATTAATATCAGTACCGAAAGCAAATAGAAGTATACGAGCTTCTTTTGATAAGTCTACACGTATATATATAAGTATAAATATATTTCATAAAACACCACTAGACAAGCGTAATTCAAATGGTATAATTGTGATGGAACTCTATGCAAGTAAAGGTAAAGCTATTAATCTTATGCATACATCTATAAGATATAAATGAATAATTCGACTCCATAAAGCATAAAAATGATGATCAACCCTTGGTTAAATTGCGCGATTCCGTGAGTCGGCTTTATAGGTTAGGCGGCAGTGCGGCACAGCTCCTCTCCGGACTCCGGGTTCTCTTTCTCTTTCTCTCGCTAGCGGCGCGCGCACACCCACACTCCGCGGTCGCCGCCGTCGGCTGCCGCTGCCCGATTCCCTTGCGAGGTTCGCTCGCGCAGAGCCAGCCGCTCTCGAACCAGTGCGGAAACGCTCTCGTAGCGGAGCGCGCGTGCGTCCACACCGTCAGTCTGCATCTGTCTGTTTCTTTGCCGCTGTCGTGCTGTCGTGCTGCCGTACTGCCGAGAGTGCCGAGTGCCGACTCGCCGACTCGCCGACTGCCGCCGCGTGTTGTGACTCTGTGTGAGTGCGAGTGTGTGTGATCACTGATCTGTCCGTTGCAGTGTGTATAAGCGTCGAGTCGCTCGACTGTCGACGAGTATCTTGCTCTTCTCTCTTCGGGCATCTACTTGTAGTATTCCTCTATATACATACAATATATATCTACACTCGCGAGATATTGTATTATAGATACTTTGTGAGCGCTCCCGCGTCTGCTATATGTGTGCGACTATAGCTAGATATAATAAGCATATAAGATATATGTTCTTGTCAATGTGTGTATAGCAGAGAGAGAGAGAGAGAGAGAGAGTGTGTGTGTGTGTGTGTGTGAGAGAGAGAGAGAGAGAGAGAGAGAAAGGGAGCGGGCGCGTAAGCGAGAGAGAGAGAGACTGTGAAACGGAGCGAGATATAGAGGGACTTGGGCACGCATGTATGTCTGTACGGCACGTACCCCCTGACGATTCCGAAGTGCGAGAAGTAACTGGGAAGGCCGGCTGCTCGAAAACGAGCAACTATGGACATTATAATATCCAAGGACCTGCAGGAGGAGATCGCGACCGCGCAGAATAGGCTGAAAGATGCAATCCGCGATCATCAAGTAAGTTTTTTTTCCTTCCTATATAAATATTTATAAAGAAATTTTATTTTAATCATCTATGTACAGATTTGAATGACACTTAATCCAGCTTTCCTTTATCACGTACCCTGTTGCACGTCGATCGGCGCGCAATCGCGTACACGTCTCTCTATCTCACTCTCACTCGGTCTTTCTCTATTTGCAATATCCTATATAAGAGAAAACTTGTATGCATCTCGTAAAATCGACAAAACTGACACAGCGAGGGAACGATAAGCATAAAGCGTCGCAGAGCAATATTAAATAACTCGTCCTCGCATTTCTCACGCTCTCGATTATGAGCGTCGCGTTTTACGCAGAAACCTTTAGAATTTCATCGCGCTTTTAAAAACAAAAGCCAATGAGACTTCACTGAGTCGAGAAAATTGTTCAATCTATTCTCCGCGCGCATGCTGCATCGACTGCAATTTCATATATATAGTACTAGTTAGTATTTATGTATATGTATGTATAAAGTATATACATATAAAGCGCGAGAGCAACTCGATACAAAAAGAGACACAAGGGAAAGATGTTCGGTGCGCGCCGACTGCCGAGTGGGGATGTGAATGTGTGCGTTCACGGCGGTCGCGGCTATATACTTTGCGAAACGTGCGTTTTTCAAGGTTAGGTTTCGACTTGGTATTGTCGGTGCAGTTTAATCAACTGCTATAGTAACTGTTGAAAAACCAACCTCTTTTATTGATTACTTTTCTTTTTTTCAAACACAATCGATATATTCCGGAAAATCGTGTCCACTTATTGGTTTAGAGCGAGCAGAGCTGCGTGTGATGTAAGACGCGCTTTTGAGTATTTTACGTCGGTAGATTACTCTCTTTCTCTTTCTTTCTCTCTCTTTCTCTCTCTTTCTCTCTATCTCGAATGACTGTATGTATGTAATATACATGTACATATATGTTAGTCTCCTGCTGAGATCAGTAACAACTCACCTATAGCGATGTTGTTAGAGGAAAACGTCTGCCAGAGCGAAAAAAGTGAATGAGCGACGAAAAACGGGAATACTTTTCCTTTTCTTCGAGAGAAGAGTCTTTATGGACGAGTTTCATTTTCGTCTCGCTCTCTGATTCTCTCTTTCTCCTTCTATGATTCTTTCCACATTCTTAATCGTCCATAAGAGATTTACCTGCTTGTTCCTTCTTTTTTTCAAATATTTTTCGCTTCTGGTACAGCATAGGATTTAAGGAATTCCTCGCAGCTGCATCAATATCTGTATACCTATATGCGTGCGTGTACCTACGTGTAAGTAAGTTTGTCTTAACTTAACACAATCACTCGGACAATTTGCGTTATTAGTCGGTTTTACTATCCAAGCCCTAGTGTGTATAACGCGCCAGTGTCCATTACTCGAAAACTATGAATTTTGGAAAGTGCTTCCGAGAGAGAGAGGGGGAGAGAGGGAGAGTCGGAGAGAGGAGGCTTCAAACAACACAGTTGTAAATGAATTTTGGCTCGCTGTATTTAGATAACCCGCTAGAGAGAGAGAGAGAGAAGAGAGATAGATGTGTGTGTAAGTGTATATATACTCATAGCTGAGGTATACGTATAGGTATACAAAACGCCTCTGCGATCTGCGTTATGCTACACCCTGTGTGGTATCGCTTTGCTCGCCGGGTCTGGGTGATTTTACTTTGGAGGGAGATAAAGGGTGGGGAAAAGAGAGAGAAAGAAAACAAGAGAGAAAAAAGAGACGGACAGGTGCAAGGTGTGTGCATATGTTGGTCGTGCTCTCCCTGTTACTGTTTTAAATAGAATAATCACAAAAATTATTATTTCACGAGCGTGTAAAAGTCTTCGAGTATTCCTCGTCGCATCGAAAGTCTGGTGAATTAAAAAATATATATAAAGCATAATTACTATCAATACATCCTAACATTATCATTAAGATCCAAAAATTAATTAACTTCTATATTTCTATACAAACAATTGATTACTTCGAAAAATTATTTAATTTGATTTTTATTCTCGATTATACATATAATATCTTTAGGATTGACATTCCATTTGTGTCTATGATTTGTATGAATAAAAACAAGACACGCATATAATGAATAGGATTCTGGAATATTTTACTTACCCGCGGCGTTTCGAAATAACTCTTTGTAGCTTTTCAACCCGAATACCACGCGTGCTCGCGTTTCACGTCGTGGAAATAGTGTATAAATAATAAAACATCCCGTTAAATGTATCATTTTAAATGTATATTAAAGTGTACATTAAAGTGTACATTCCATTGTTGCAGACATCCTTAAAATTTATGTAATTTTTCTCATTTAGCAATAACCGAAGCGACAACTAAACAACGTATAAAAATAACTTTTTATTATAATACGTTCTATGCGAATGCAGGTATTCGCGTCTATATGTATATAAAAAGACTGCTCGATAAAAAAAAATTGTAACGCTGCGTACAATATCTTTATAAACACACACACACACACACACACATACACACATATAACCATAGTGGTTGCTATACAAAAGAGAAGCCGCAAGAGCGGCGGCAGCAGCAGCAGCAGCAGCAGCAGCAGCAGGAGTGATCGTTCGACAGCAAAATCCACGTATGTACACGAAGGCGGTGCTGCGGTATCCTGTGCTTCAGAGAAAATGACGGATTTCGAAGTTTGCTAGAAACACAGTAAAAATACATAGGTATATAGTGCAACGAACATACCTGGGCAGATACATTATATTATCTTTGTATAGAAGAAAAGAATTTAACGATCGGAGCTGTTAATATAAACCTATATGATTATATAGTCACTCGAATGGCTTCCGACATGCCGGAATCGACCTACAAAGTCAAATACGATTAGTATGAAGATTTTTTTCGGATTTTTTTTTCATAAATTGAGTCAATTAAAAAACGGTAGCTTATTTGTAATCGACTTTTAAAAGAAAATGCTTGAACAAGTTCAAGCCTCTCGAAATGTGTGGAAATCGAATTTCACTTAACGCCATTTGTACCTTAGCTTGTTGTTATATACACACGTTCCGTGTATAAAAGTTCGAATTCGAGACGCTCACATGCTGCAGCTCGTCGATGAAGCGGATATTGAACATCGGCTGGAGTCAAATTCTTTCTCGCTGGTGTACATGGACAAGATGGTATAACCTGGTTTCGCTATACCTGTCTACGTATCACTCACTTTCAGACCTCGCAAGCTATGGATATTTTATATGTATATATCTAATTGATATATACATATAAAATAGGGTATAAATAGGGTTTTCGTCTGCCTTTCGAATTATATACACATACAAATATACGAGCATTTTCAATGTTGCATATAGAGTAACAATGACTCTTTTCGGGTGGGGAGTGACTCAATTTTCTGTATGAATCATCTGTGAGAATATTTGACGGTTGGTGAAAGTGAATTATTTTAGCATAAAATGTATATAGACCTATGTGCGACACATATATCTTCCAGCAGAAGCTGCAGTTATTACGTTAAATTCATTCAAAAGTTCGACTAATCATTATTTTTAATTAAATGATTTTTTCATTAAGCAAGTTGGAAAATAGAAAGTGAATTGCGGTAATTAACGCGTAATTCTACATTAAGCACCAGCACTTGCTATTCTCACGAGCTAACTCTAATTCCTCCCGACTATTCTATTGGATGCAGTCCGTATCTCAGTCATTAGTACGTAATGTATGTATAACATTTAAAATCTGAAATTTTCAATAGATTTTTCTGGCATTCAAAGAACTTGTAGTCCTCATCGCCTTGATTATAATAGAAATTGCATTTTCCGTATACATAGATGCACACAATTGCACACAGTTGCACACAGTTGCACACAGTTGCACACAGTTGCACACAGCGCTGTAGAAAATGTATGGAAATTTGAATGAAACTTAAATTGACGAAGAATATTTCGTACGCCATTATTCTTCGGCGTTACTCCGACACCGGATTGCTAAAATAGCGAATAATCGATAAAGTAGTGATCTACCGAGTCCCCTAATGATAATTAGCTATTTTTATAGGTCGTACAGATAAAAAAATGTCAGGTCTCTTTCGATATTACAATAGTAAGAAGTGTAGAAGGGGCCATTCGGCGTCGACGTTTCCTTTGCACGATCTAGTGTCTCGCTTTTCGTCTTCGTTTGTGTAGTCGTCCCCACCCGTTCAACGACAGCGGCAGCGGCGACGGCGGCAGCGGCGACGGCGGCAGCGGCGGCAGCGGCGGCGGCGACTGGCTTTTTCGAGGTCTCGGCATGCGTTCTCGCGCGCAGGTTTATATTGAGAGAGGCTGGTGTCAATCGGAGAGTCTACATGCATTTGAACGAGAGTTTATACTTGTTTTGAAGCTGTATATACACGGTGTATACTCGTTGCTGGTCATGTGTCTTGTAATTTTTCCTATAGCCTCGTGCACCACTAGCCTTATGCAATGTTTCCTTGTGCATACGCATTTACATGATATTTATTGATCAATGTGTCAGTTTAACTTTCAAACGGAAGAAATACAGTCTTGATAGATTTCAACACTTCTCGTAGAATTACAAATGAAATAACAACAAAATTTCACCATTAAAATGACGCCATTGATGTTATATTAGAATTAAAAGAATCCTTAGCAGAGGAACGAGTTAGCGTACTTGAAAGCAAGTCCTATGTGCAATGCATTTTGATGATACGTCAAAATAATTAGGAAACAAGTTCGGCGGAAGAATACAAGATACATCAAATTCTCCAATGCAATTTTTTTTTCATACAACTCGTGAAGCTGCGCGGATGCATGGTTTTTTGTAAGCACGTTGCTTTGTTATCATCCAGATTATGCTTTATCTCAAACTAGTTTCTGGCTCGCTTTTTCTCTTCGCTCTTTTCTCGGCTTTCAAATCCGTTTCGGGCCACGAATTTTTTCGCTTATGAAAAAATCGCTGCTACTCGACAGATAATTATCGACGATATATACAGATATTATCTTCGAGTAGAGTAGCTATTTAAATATTTACGTTCACGCAATTATTATGTTTCGATAGAAAATTAAGCCCGATTTTTCGATCGGGAATTATTAATTCCTATATAAGACGCATAACGATGCAAAAAAGTACACACGTCCTGGTTATTCTCGTTAATTCTAGCGTTAACGTAATTAGTCTCCCGGTAGAGCGAGATAGAAACAAAATGAAGTAGATGTATGCCTGTCGGCCCCTCAAACACGGCAATCTCCAGGCAAAAAACGAACGGCCGTATCGTCTAACCGCCACGTTGGTCGCGGGTATAGTAGGATGAGAAATCAATGCGCGACAAGGTTGCCCACGTGCAGGGGCGCCTATAGCTCCCTCTTCTGACAGATTATGTCTATTTGATTATACCAAAGTATAAAGTCAAGTGTAGCTCATTGAATTTAGGCTGTACAAGATAAAGACATTTATACCGTTTTTCTTAAGCCAATATCGATCTTGCCACAGAATAGCTCTTATCTTATAATGTACCACGTTTTTTTATTATATTTGCAAATTTAATTTGTTATCTTGGCAAAAGCGAATTGATCGTTCGAAGCATATTTCGTGAAAATCCTTTAAACGATCAACATTTCGCTATTACAAAGAGGAAGCTTTTCAAGGGAAATTTTTATAGTAAGTTTCGTTTCAACTCATTGGACACAATTATCGTACATTACAATGCATCCAATATTTCTGAGATTTCGAAGTATATTTTACAACGTAAATATTAAAATAACATTATTATTCTTTATTTCTTTTCCAAAGTTTTTATCCTACAAATATATTTCTCCTTCGATCGCAATCAAAGATTTGACATAGTTTGTTTTACAGCTCCACAACTGTTTTATCAAATAGCTATATCACATTCTGTACGTTAAGATTAGTTGGTACAACGAAAAACTTTTAAATTAAACTAGGTTATATATACTCTATCGAATAAGTTAAAAAGAAAACAAAGACACTTTAGACTACCCTAGTACACAGTTATAATATGACAGGATGTGCCTAACCTGATAGACAATTGAGTTCAGCTTATAATGTGAAAACTACATAACTAAACTAAAATCTATCAAGAAAGATTTGTAACCTTTAAACTGATTGATTTTTTGCGGCGGCACACTAGTAAAACAGAAAAGCTTAATATTTTATTACTCCAAAATTTGGTTCTTGTTTTGCTTTGTGATACGCACCATCAATAAGTCTTATATATACTCTAAATTTCATTAATCACTGATTAGTTAATGAATTGTTTACTACTGAGAATACTGAAAGAGGAAATTTTACAATGTAATATGAATATATGAGAATTCATTATTTAAATCCGTGTATATTTTTAATGACTTTCAATTTCATTCTTTTTAGCAGTGAATATACATTATTCATGAAGAGCATCGGGATAGCAGTGCAATTTTATACATTCACAGTTTGTGTAATTAATTTCCACTAATTTAAATGCGTAGAAAATCTAAAATTCTGAAATAGACCTACATCTAACTTATAATGTTAACGTAATTCCATTAGCATCAATTGTTAAATAAAATTATGGGCCCAAATCTTTTATTATCACTTTTTCTTATATTTGTATGGTTTTTATTTATTATTTTGTATCAGAAATGTTATACGGGGTATAACCCGTATATAAAGTTTAATAGCGATAGGTTATCGTTTTTTGAGCCAATTTCTCGAGATCAATCTCACTCATAGACAGCACAGTAATACGTTTGTTATTTTTTATTATTCATGACAAGAGATTATTTATATGTATAAGCTTGCATATGTTTGAAACTATATCATCTATATCTTCCATCTCTATTTAAAACAGTGAATAAAATTATTTTCACTTCTGAAATAGACAACTTTCCACTATTAACAATATAGCGAAAATTCGATATTAAATACATTTCATGTTGTTATTTCCACTTACATATTATAATTCGTTATTTTGTCAAGGGTAAATACACTATTATATAAACTGTGGTTATATATAGAACTTTGTTTATTTATAACACATACTTATCATAATTAATCATAATTAATTATACAAAAAAGCTCTTTAAGTCGAAATTGATGCTTAAACGTTAAAAAATTATTCTCTGTTTTAGAATCAATTATTTTTGCTGGCTTTCAGTTAATTTGTTTTGACAAAGTTTCTTTATATTAAAGCGCAAACGAAAATATTGATATTCGTTTAAAAAAAATTTCTACAATCCTTTTCACAATTTTTCGATTTCTAAAAAATGTAGTGTTTTCATCCCGTAAATTATTTTTACTTATTTTAAACAGTCCATATTCACTATTTTCAAATTTGAGCCATTCTTTTATAAACAGTAAGTAGAAAACAACTCATTCAGATATAAAGTTTATAATTATTCACGCAAAGTGACAAAATGCAGGACTGTTTCGTAAATATAAATATTATTAAATGTAATTCTAAAACCGCTCTTATGATATCTCGAATTTTTGTCTTCTCAAGAGTGTTTCGACTGTTGAACACGTTTTCAATTGCGTGCAACTATATCGATTCCGTTAATTCGATATGTCTTCATTGAGCAGCTATATACATTTAACAGACGTGATGGTTTTACGTTATAACGAGAGAACAAAAGCGAAACAAATATTTCGCGAAGAAAGTTTTTAAGTCACTTGTGCAAGCTTTCTTATATACACCACGAAGAACAACGTGCTGTGTGAGCTGTGCTTATATATATAAGTTGCCTTTTCTTCTGTGGCTCTTTTCCCTCGGCACCTATGCGAAGGTGGTAATTTTTATTCACAGCTCGTATAAACATCACGGTGGTCGGCTCTGAAAAAATAACATTTTTTTCTTTCAGTTATTCAATTTACCAAAAAAGCCAAAAAACGTTTCAATAATGAGTTGTATTGTGATGCAAAATGTGTTCATTCCATGCTCGTCACACTGCAGTGCTTAAACAATTTGAGTCATTTCAACGTACGAGATAATCTTTTCGCGCTGTACTGATCCTGTAACTTGAATCCTGTGCGAAAAATTCAATTCAGCAGTTCGCCGTTCATGAAACTTTAACAAACAAGCTCGACCGATAAAGTGGTTTCGTCGCTAACGCTGTAAAAATAGAATAAATTTTGAATAAGATGGAAACCCGTCTCTAAATCCTCTTTGGAAGAAGGAAGAGGCCGTGTCTTCGGCAAAAATATCGGCTGATTCGAACAGTGGTAGCCTCGCAGAGATAAATCGTACCTCTATAGAGCGAAGGAAAACACAAGCATGTATACGTATACCTATACTGATACAGCGAGAGAGAGAGAGAGAGAGAGAGAGAGAGAGAGAGAGAGCAGGTTGGAGGGAGAAGAGCGAGCGGCTGCAGACGCGCCGCCGTGTACTAGGCGCGCGCGAGTCGATAAAACTACCCCGTGTGCGCGGCGACGTTCCGAATACCCGGTTCGTATATGTATATGTGTGTATATATACATCTACATATATATACAGAAGAGATGCTGCGAACGAACGTTGGTTGGAAATAGTATATAGAACGATTTGCCAGCGACGAGCAGGAAAAATCCGGAGATCACGATTGATTGGTTTTATTTTCTTTCGAATTGGTGTTGAGTTTCGAAGGAAATTAAAGAGAGGCTATGTACTTGGATAAATCTAGCAAACAGCTTGGTAAATCAGAGCAGTATGCACTTGTAACACAATACTAGCTTGAGAGGACGTAGAAACTGATGCGTAAACTTTCGCGTAACGATGCACTTTCTCATTTGGCATAAGCTCCAAAAAAGTTACGACGAATCTAGAATAGAAAAATGTTGCATTCGCTAGAACACTGTTGCAGTTGCCCGTATCGCTTCAATACGACACTTACGAAATACGCGCTACTGCAGCCCATCAGTCTCTTTTTCTTTCCCCACTTTGTTTCATCATCATTTGCAAGCTCATTTAAGCTTACGGGAAGATGCTATACGATGTTAGTTAAGTGATCACTTACATTTTATTTTCTCGTGCAGTTGCAATAGGGTCGACCATCGAAATATTGATTATGCAACTAGCTATAATGCACATACGTGCATATCTGTTTGACAAGCATATATATTTTTTTTTAATTTTTTCAGAAATATAAAGCTAAGTTTTTCTATTTTTTCTATTCTCTATCGCTCGGACAGAGTTTGCGAGTGATCGAACATTTTTTCCACTGTTCGAATTTACGTTGAAAGTATATTTTATCTGAGGCGCAAAATATAATAAGAATTTATTGATATACATCGATCGCCAATTTGATGGAAAAAGTAGCTTTATAATTTTTCTGTTTTTAATCCCGGTTGTTACTTTTTTAAGGTTTACCCTTATTTTCTTGTTAGGAAGGGCTTTGAACTTTGCATAGGATGTTAACGTGAACTTGTGGTAGTTCTTATTAAATAATGCTTTTGATACACTTTAAAGCAAAAAATAGACGTTTCGCTACAGTCATTTAAAGTTCAGGAAGGCAAGAAGCGTTGAATTCTTTTAAGTATATTTTAACCAACTGTATTTATTAAGATGTATTAAAAAAAAAAAAATCTTTTCTCGAATAGTATATGATGATCATACTGGATTGATGTATATATATATTTGTTCGGGATAGCAGACTACTTCAGATTTGTAATTCCGAATTTCAATATTTAATATCTCGCTGACATTTGCTATGCTATTCATGGGCTTTATTAAACATTTTATTCGATACCGTTGCAACATTAATTCAATTTCATCTCTTACGCAGGAAATGATATGATGATGATCATTTGATGCGAATGCTGTGCATACTATCGGCATTGTACACTGTATTTTCTGTTAATAAAAAATCCCTTTATCGTTATACATCATCCTGGAGAGTTACTATAACGCGAAATAAACTTTGCCAACCACCTATGTATATAAAAGCTTTTAATTGCCAAGAAATTATATTTTTCAAAAATACACATTCGCAACTCTCACGTTCTCGTATAGGTTTTCATTACTATAAATATCATCTAGCGTGTGTCATCCTCCGCCGCTGTAAAATTATGTTCAAAGTCATTCGCTGTATAATCAGATAAATCAATCGGGAGTTGTCAGTTCACAGATGCGCACGCATACAAATATAAAATATATCGTATCCAAGTAGAAGACGAAAAATCGAATTGGCCTCGACAGCCCTCAGAGAGATCTGTAGAAAATATAATATCTATCTTTCTTATAGCAAGAAGATAGCAGAAAGAAACTGTTATTTCAAACGGGATGATGAAAGCTGCCCGAGCTTTTCTACATTGGAGGTAGAATAAAAGGTTAGATGAGGAGAAAATGGCAAATTCATCATTTTTTCGCTACTTCCATTTCAAGTAATCTTTAGTTTTGAGGTTAGGCTCATGCATATACAGCATTGTTAGAAATGATCGACAAGAATGCTTTATCACCCGACAATTTCTCGCCTTTTATCCTTAAAAATACGCATACTGGTTTTTATGTCGAATCTAGATCGAAGAACCAATTTTCCTTAAGAGTAACAAAGCTTCATAAGATAGTAGCTTAATTCATATTGATTTATTCCCAACTTTATTAAGGGTTTTTAATTTAGAATCCTGAAATATATATAATAAAACTATTTGTAATAGAATTTTTTTATTAAGACGATTCTTCAAATTGAGTATTTAAAATCGTCATTAAAAGAATGAATTTTTACATTCGAGTTATTTGAGCTTTAAACTAGGAGGTCGTACATGATTGTTGCGCGTCATTCGCGAATACATTAATATCGTCGCGCGAGAACTTTATGTAACGACGATATGTATGTATTTACGAGTAATCACGGCGACCCTAAGCTCACGATTATATGATCCCGAGCCCATATATATATAGGGCAACAAATGCAATATTATACTTTTTACAATATTATATTTTTTGTTTTTTCATAAAATATTGTAAGTTACGGTGGTTTGCAGTAGTTTACTTTGTAAAATTGAAAAATTGAAATTTCATTATGTGACAGTGTATACGTTTTCACTATTTCTAATTTGTAATTTTAAGTATGCAGCTGTGAAATAATGGGTCTTTTTTTGAAAAACTGCAAATGGTAATATTCACTGATTGAAAAGGTACTATTCCACACTACCAGAGACCATTGGTTCAAACAATTTTTTAGTAAATACATCTTCTTAGGTATAAAACCTTTTTTCCATGTAGCAATGTAACAAAAACAAAATAACAAATGTAAAAAATATACCAGTATAAGCGTGCTCTGTACAATCTCTCAGTCGAATATTGAAATTTCTCGATTTCTCGATCATTTCAAAATATTACACATATGCTACTAAGAAAATAGGGAGTCCCAACTTTCAATAAAAATAAAAATATCTCACTTTTTCAAGTGTAAATGTACAGTTTAAAAATAATTATATACACTGATTAAAAAATCGAACATCCATTATACCACTTATTTAAATAGTAATTTTTTCACTGTGAAGTCAGTCAATTCCATAGAACTATAAATCAGTATTTTATGTGTAGCTAGTTTACACAATAAAATCAATGAATTCCAATTTACAAGCACGCAAAAAGTACGAAAGAATACTTCACTTTTTAAAAGTGTAAATGCAGTGTTTAAAAATGATAATATTCACTGATTGAGAAAGTGCTATTAAAAAGTGAATACTGAGTACTCCTAACTAGTAAAAATCATTGTTTAAATAGTTTATTTTCACTGCAAAAAATTTATTTTCACAGTGAATTTTCAGTGTAAAATTAATGTATCTTTACTAAAAATCACTTTTTAATGGGGAATTTCCACAAAATTTTAATTTTTCTCTCAATTTTGCTTTGCGCTACATCTATACATTTTTAGTTCGTTCATATAATCATACGTTTTATAGGAGAATCTACTGAGAGCTTTCGATAATTAAATTAACAAATTCGTTAAAACCTGTATAATAAATTGAATGTCTACATTGTTTTATTCAGGTTGTCGCGCGTGTTAGGGAATTTTCCACTGTTGTTTATACGATGCATTGATTTACTTTACGAGTTTTCGCTGAATTTAACATTTTACTACCTGTAAAACCCATACTTATGGAACTGTATTTATTTCTATTAAACAAACATACACACACACACACACTTACGATAAAAGTATATAATAAAGTGTATAACAACGTTAACGAGATGCACAGTTAAGCAATATATTTTTCCTGTTTGTTTCAGATGTGTGTGGGTCGATTGAAGAACGATCCAAACGTAAGTAGAACAAAATCTCTAGGATCTCTAAAACGTAAATAACGAATTAACGAGTCTCTCTTTCAAATATGATTACAGAATGCAAACATTTTGGATGGAATACGGGATATTCAGGTTCACATTATCAACCTCGGAAGGTGGCAGGTAAAGTATTATTTATTTATATATAATTATATATTTTTTATATTGTTTCGTTTATGCTTTTTCGCTCGTTTTCTTATCGATTAAGCATATAACGATATTCAACGTAGCGATACATGATATCGGAAAGAGAACAATCGCTTCGAGGCCTGTAAAGCTTTTAATGAATAGTCTATGAAGTATATAGTATCTTTCGTAAATTAAATACACGTATATAGTTGAAAGTGAATTCTATTATTATGACGAAGCGTATCGCAAATTTATTACTCGCTACCCTGGTACAGATTTTACCAGGGTGTTGACTACTATCGATTATATTCACAATGTGTTGATTAACGACTAAATTCGTCGTTATTTTTTATCCTGAATGTTCCTCAATAGTATTGTTTATTTCCAACTCGATGTGACAAAAAGATCGATAAACCTGCTGTACCAAAAAATAAGTCAACGAAGCGCGCCATAAGCAGGAAGCGCAACCATACGTAATATAATCCGCGTCTATATAGGTAGAATCGGAGACAGTAACAGAGGCGGCGGTAATGAAAACAAAAAAAATTTTCGCGAGGTAACACAGGAAAGAAACCCAGCAGCAGCAGTATCGTGTCTATCTTCCTTTCTCTCTGTATTTCATTTATAAACCTATAGGTGCACACATATACATACTCACGAAACAAAAGTCGATAAGGTAGGAATCGATGACGGTGCGTTTCTGACCTTATTACCACATTGCTACGCGAGTATGCCAATGCAGCCTTGTGATGTGTGTGTGTGTGTGTGTGTGTGTATGTATGTGGGTGTGCGAAAGAGAGAGAGAGAGAGAGACTTTGCTCGCAAAATCGAGTTATAACGACGAAGCCATTTCCTATTCGCGTGGATGAGTGTTTCTGCAGCCGAGTACTTGCAGGGTTGTAGGTGCGTTGAACCGTGGTGACGTGCATGCAGATGTTATTCTTCAAGACGATGGTTATGGATAGGGTTCGAGATGATTTCATTTTAGCAGGTGTTTATTCGAAAATCACTATAGCTTTAATTGGCGAACTGTATTGCCCAATCCCGCATACTATATATTGCGATGTTTGATAAAAGTGTCTTACTCCGGATTTTCTTATATATACTTTGCAAGTTCTTCAATAGCGATTTTAACTTAGTAATAAAACTAAGATTTCCCTAGCGTAATTCGATATAATACATTTCCTTGGTACATGTATATATATACCTATATTCGATTCGCCGTTATATCCTTTATACAAGTTTTTATATCTTTACAAGAAGTTTTTACAACTTTACACTCTGTAAAAGTACCTTAAAAATGTATCAGGGATATATATTTATTTTGTAGGCGAAGTTTCACTGTGCAGCTCGTTGGTAATGACAGCACGCGTAGGTCAGTTTAATATAAAATTATTAAAAGTACGTGTGGTTTACAAACAATTATTAATAAGTGCATTAGCGATCGTTTTTAAATGAAAATAAAATATAACCTATAAGTACATTTATACGATTTAAACTAAAAATGGGTTCTGGATCGTGTTAAGCACATACTCCAGACTCTTAAGTTAATTATTAATGTCAAAGTGTATCGAGTCATATTAAATATTACACAGTCAATTTGACTAAAACTTTCAACAATGTTCGTTCAATATATCGATAGATTATATGCGTATACACAGGTGATTTTTACGAAAAATTATAAGGGATTTGGACAAAGAACAGTATTATACAATAATTTTTGTAACACTAGAGTATCCTTGCAAATTCTTCAAATTTTATAGTCTTCTATTTATTTCAAATTTGAGAGAATAATGACGTATCCAATTTAACTCTTTGGAGGGATTTTTAGAGTTAGAGAGAGACTTTAAAGAATGTGAGAATTTTCACTAGGAAATTTAGAGTAATTATTCACTTCGGATGGAGCTTAGAGTTAAATCTGATTTATATATTATTTTACGACTAGGGCGACATAAAAGATGGTATCTGAAAGCTTATACTATTTCTTAAATAATTTAACGTCATTATGACGCTTTTTCAAAGTTCTCTTTTGACGGGATATCCGGAACAGAAACGATTTCAGAAATATTAGTGTAGTATGTACTTTACTATTTTAAAAGTCACTCTTTTCAATGGTTGCATTTTGTCAAATTCATCAAACCAACAATTACCTTCGAAAAATCAAACATAAAATCACTCGATAACGATTAAAAAATGACTTGTGCATAAACTATTGGTTTAAATATTCGTTAACCGGGTAAACTTTAAGATCCTAGATATTCAATGAACTTTTTTCACTCCAAAGTTCAGAGTGATTTTTACTCTACAGCTTAGAAGAAAGAACTGGAGAGCTGAATAAGAAGAAGCTGAAGTTACAAGAATTTGGGCTATTGTCTTCTTTATAAATAAGAATTCCACTTTTAATAACTCATTCAATTCTATGTAAAATTTTCCGTTTGATTAATAAATAAAATGCAAAATATAGGCAGCGATGTTTGTAATAAATTGATTTATTTAATTATTTATTATTATTAATACAAATTAATAAAAATTAATACAAATATTATATATTTTAATTTATAAACTAATTAACGTATTTGATTAAAAATACTCTTAAATGCTGCCGATCTGTCCACATTTGTTCACTCTAATAATAATTTTGTTGCTTAGATTAAAGTGAAAAGGAATTATAACTTAAAGAGGTATCGCCTGTGAAAATTCACTTTAATAGAGTAATTATCGCTCTAAAAACTTAAGCATGTAGATCCAGTTGTCCTGTAACGAAAAGTAAACTCGTGAAATGCCTCTTAACTCTTTGCCAAACTCTGGATTCCGAACTTTAACTTTATATTATGACCTTTTGAATGCGGAACTAGAAAAGGTGTAAAATTTTATACCACAGATATATTTGCCAATTTAAATGTTGTTTACATAATATACGTAACGAAAATTCTACAGATTAGCTCGACAGCAATGACCGGGAATTCTACAATAAATTTTCACAAGATTCTCAAGTGGGTCGAGAAGCGCATGGAACTAGGTCGATATGAAATACACAGCTTGAATTAATACACGTTATAAAATGTTAAATTTTTAGCTAATCGTGTAAAGAACAAATTTTTTCATTTGACATCATGTCTGATTTATGGTATGTGCCATGTATAAAAATATGTTATATATTTTAAACACACTGTAACAATTGTTTCGTACATTTTTATACTGGCCAGTATGGCTGTTGTTTTCGTTCAATTAATCAAGTTGTCGTGTAAAAATCACTTTTTAAATCGATAATTACTTCCCGTCAAAGGCACTGTTCATGCGAATCAAGAGAAATATTTTTGAATTCTAATCGATTTAATTTCGTAATTACATTTTCGTACATCGATATATTTATTCGCGTAAGCTATTAATTAAAATCGAAATTAAATTTGGGATAACGTTGCGATGGAATAACAGAGTAAAAAAGCTGCGTGGCAAACAAGCCTATGTACACGAAATAAATATCATCGACCGGTTTCCGAAAAGATGAGTTTTCGAACATTTCATTTGCCTTTATTCGTTCAGCTTCTCAGTACTCGAGATATTTTAATTTGAAGTTCTATTAATTATTATTATTAATTCGCAAACTCAGCCTTCTCAATTTCTGACCATGAACTAAATTTTTGCGAAAATTCCGTCGATTCGGTGTGAATAGGGTAATTTGCGCACGAATTGATGGGTGCAAAACGTTTACTCGGTTTTTCCTCTCTCGATCCTAAAGTTCAGCTAGAAAGTTCGCTTGATACGACACGCGAATCCTAGACTACACATACTGCACATATGTATCTACACGGTGATTTTAGCTGTAGTGAAAATTGTTTTGCTACGCGCGAGTTTCGTGTTCCGGTTTTGTCGAGTCTCGCGCTTACAGAAAGACGCTTCTTTTCTCGAATGATGCGATATATAATTTTAATTATTGCACAGTAACCGGACTATGTACTTTAAAATGATGATTGGAAAATTTTAATTTATAATATTTTCAATAATGTAGTCATAATTTATATGTATTCCAAAATTAGGAGATATATCTAGCTATATTGGAGTCGCCTAGGTTTCTTTTAAGTATATCTATGACTAGATAACAACTCGTGTCTTTTGTTTATAAATTCAAAAGAGTTAAAGGCGGGATTATTTTTTTAAAGAATACAATAAATTCACTTTTTTCTTCCGCTAGCGCTAAGCTCTTTCCTCTACGCTCCAATGTAAAACTAATTTGTAATTTTGGGATAAAAAAAGTTCACCGAGATATTATCACTCTTAAAGTTCCCGTGGAAGAGCATTTTAACTAATAATGTATGCATAGATGATATTTTCATTTCACTCGAGCCTTCGAGCTAATTTCACTTAGATAACGAGTGCTTAGGTGACGAGTGCTGAGATACGAGCTTAAAAAGAACACATTAATTAGATTTTACGCTAATCTCAAGTCCAAATCGCTGTAAATTTCAATAGTTCGAAAAATTCTATTCTAAAAATGTTTCCATATTAGTGTTGTTTTTTACAGAAGGAAACGAATACTACACAATTTTAAAAATGTACGAACCAGGCTTTTTGTTTCTTCCATTTTGTATATGTACATATAGGCAACTATATAAATTCTTTGTAAAAATATCTCTTTTTTTACAAAAGCCAGCAGGCGTCGCGACAGCTCACCACCGATATATTGATTTGTTTACTCGCGTCTCTTATCACACCAGTTGCAATGTGTGTCATTGAGTTCTTTACGATCCTACGACATTATAATATATCGCTGATCATCACGAATATATTTTCAGGACGACAGAGCATCAGTATGGTTATTTCATATATGTGCGGTACAATGAGAACTTTTGCCCTACGGATTCGAGGAACCCTGACTGTAGTGGAAACAATATACCTATATGAAGCGCGATCGATTGGGAACCGTATAGGCGTCGAGATTCTTATTTCACTCGGTATAAGCATAGTTGATAAAGGCAACATTTTTCCACATAAGCTTGATATTGTTACTCTTGTTCATGTAAAATCACCGACTGCCATTGCTTAGTGCTTATCAAGAGACGTTAATGTCATAAAGGACGTGTGTACACCATCAACGATAATTTTACGAGAGGGACGGAGAGTTCATTGAACGATCAGAGGTTCCTTAGAAGGAATGTACGGTAACAGCGGGCCAATACTGGCCCTTTACTGACAGCCAATATACTGGTATAAGGGTTCGGTATCGCGATGATAAGAATGGGCCAAAGTTGTAAAATTGTACTGGCCCAGTGCGTGCCACATTACAACCAGCGTTAAACATTTGTAAAGGTTGAATACTGCACGCCAATACTGGCCCAGTACTGGGCCAATGGTCAATTCCTACTAGGTATATATAATATACTAGCCGTATATAATTGTAATATACGACTCGCGCTTTTTAACGAGGTCTTTTGCATAGCTTTAATATATATACGTTTTCAAAGACGATTAAACTCACTTTAGTGAACTAAAAGCTCTAAATCGACGATTCACTTTTGAAAGTATCATTTATCGTTACCTTGAGGTTGTATAAAAGTCTAATAGGGATATCTGAATCGGTCTTATTTGGCTTATAAGGTTGGCTGGTCTATTTGAAAATAGATTTTTTAAAAAGTTTCTTTTCGCGAGCATGTGAATTTTTAAAGTTATCCTATGTAGAGTGAAATTGATTAAGGGAAATATCACGGATATAGCGCGTGTAGTGAATATCAAGCACATAATCATATATTCATTTAAATCCAATTCTACTGGAAGTTTCGAGCTCATTTTAGAACTAATTACCACTGATGCAAGATCGATAATGTATCCGTGTTTATTGCCGAGTAAGCGCGGATCACATATCGATGTTCAACAAAGAATTGTATAAACTTTTCACATACGAGTGCTGATTATGAAACTACACTGTTTCCATGGTTTCCTAACGATTTTTTTTACTTTTTCTTTCTTCAACTACATTCTTAGGTTTCGATTCGAGTTTGATAGTCCATCTTTATATTTAACATTTTCAAGCTTTCGCTGCTGTTGTATCAAGTTTACACCAAAAAAATCTTTCTTTAGTGTAGTTAAATTGTAAAAGTTTCAAGTTTAATTTAAAAAAGATAAGTGTTTTTCTAATGAGAATGGATATTACACCGAGTATCCATAGTTCGCGCCTTGGCGCGAGAAGTTGCACTTGGAGAATTTTTACGAGCGGCCAAGTTAAGCATTCAATATAGCGAACGTAAATTCCCGGTGCTCTATCCCCAGTACGTTAAAACTTGCTAACTTGAGCTAAAATAATATCTCGTTAAATTGTGCTCTTGAAACGATTTATACAGAATTTCTTAATTCGCGCCACCTTCGTTGAGCTGTACGCGATTAAACTTGAGGTCTAATACGTGACATAAACATTTGTTCGCGTATATGCGGAAACATATTTAAATCTGGAATGCTTACACACACACACACACACACACACATTCGTTTGATTTGAAGCGAAATTCAGGTCATCCCAATACATTGTTATAGACCACTTAATTTCTATTTGACTTCACGCTTTCTATTACTGAATGGTTTGGGATAACATTTATAGGATGTCCGGTGTTCGTGCGAAGATTGCAATTTTGGTTAGAGAAATAATTAGTTTTGATAAACTTCCTGTGATTTAGCTACATCAATGCATTCTTTGTTATTATGGTTTCGCTATATTCTCCCTAAAAAGGACAAGAGACCTTTACAATGATTATTTGAAAATTAGAATTTTAAATAATATCAATAACGATTACTGTTTATCTCTAATGACTAATTATAAAAAAATTAGAAATTTCACTATCCACAAGATTTAAAAAGAACCAATGAGCGGGTTGAGCTCAAATTCAGTTTAAATCCCTATACGTTCTTGAAATGAATGTAGAGATTTAAATTCAATTGTTAAATTATTAATAATCAATGATTTACCATAAGTTTGAGCGCAACTCATCCTCCTTAACTCCAACTCATTTTGTCGTATAATTAGCCGTCGAAAAGACTTAGAGGAAATAAAAATTTCTTCAAACATAGATAAATATATCTCTTAACGTTGGAATGAGTTTAAATTTTGACTACCTCATTACAAATTTTAATTAAATTGTTTAAATCATAATTTTAATGTATTATAAGACCAATTTATCACGGGTATAATTGTATTGTATTATATTTGATGTTTATATTTAAAAAACGCATTACTGATGCAAGCCACTTGATAATTGTAAAATAAAAACAAAAATTTACATGCAAGGCCGACAGATGATAGAGTCTAAATGTTTTCAGTATGTGCTGAGGTTTGTAACTACAATATATAATATACTAATGTAGTATACGAATTTATTCATATTTACTAATAATACAGTATTTAAAAACTCATTGCAATATTTAAATAAGAAAAAGTCGGAATTGATATCGAGGCTAAAACTTAAATAAAATGTTCATGTTCTATGCAATAAAGCTTGAAGCGAGTTTATCATCGTCAACTAGTACTGGAATCTTTCAACGCTCGGATGGAAGCTCCTGTAGCTCCGGTTCCCATCACTTATAATAATAATAATACGGGCTTCGTAGAAAGTTTAGTCAAAGCACTATATGCATCAAAGAGTAAAGCCGATGCAAAAGCGTGCATCGTAATATAGCGCTTCTAGAATTTGGAAACTCATTGTCGAAACTAATTAATCGAAGCAACGATACTAGCTGGTATAATGAACTTCACTATGCGTAATTGATTTTTCACTTTGCAATCATGTAATTGCTCATTCTGCATTGCACGACTCAATTTTGCATACTATCTTCATCATAATAAGAAATAATTAATTTGTCGGATAAAGAACACTGACGTCCTACATTTTTTAAGAAGAAATTATAAAAAAGTCCAGTTTTTGCCATTATCGTAAAAAAAGTTTGATAATCGTGACCAACTCGACGACGACTAATCATCGCTGCACGCAGCTGTTTGATTCACGAACTGCCCTCGGTTATAAAGTTTGTTACAAACTCCCATATTTGATTTCTGATGTATAAACGATGAACGGTGAAAATATACATGACAGTAACTATCAAATAATATTTCTGCGTGTTTTTTCGAATATGAAAACATTTTTTCTTCATTTATATGCAAATATAATCATCTTTTTTTGTCGGTTCAAACAAAAAGTCAAAATCCATTAAGCGCCTCCGCCATCACGTATAAGTCTCCTCTTTGCAAGGCCGCAAAAGAGGAGAGACTTACATTCTCGAAAGGCAAATAACCCCTTTGCACGAGCGTACCCGAAAAGGGAGAGAAAAAGAGTCGAGCTAACTTTGTACTCATATACGAGCCACGAACGGCATAAACTTAAAAAAAATGTACGAAGCCCGAACTTTTTTCTTCACTCGATTAAAGAAGTTACTCCAAACTAAGCCTCCGCAGCTTTCTTCTCCTAAAAAGCTCGAACGACGCGAGGAGAGTTTCACATCTTGCTCATTAAGTCGCGATTTGTGAATTTAAACTTTCAACGCTACCGATCCTATACTATACGGCAGCGACCTTGTTCCGCAACTCCCTCGCGCCAGTTTCGCTGTGATTCCATTTTATTAAACGCCTACTTACCTCTTTTACACGCTATCAGAGATTATATACTCTCTAAATTTGAAATAATGAATATTAACTTGATTTTCGATTTTCAATGTATATCTACTATTGCGTATGCAAATAAAAATATACTTTTTAAAACGGTGATTTTTAGTTGCATGGAATTCTATGATTTAGAATTTGAAAATCCATTGTCTTAAAGAATGAGTTTTCTTAATACGGAATAATGCTTATTCATTTTTCAATCAATGGATATTAACGTTTTTAAACAGTACATTTACACCTGTCGATTTTGTACTTGGGTTTTTGTAACATTTTGAAATTGTAAAAAAACACTGTTAAATTGTGAAATTTCACTATTTGGCAGAGTGATTGCAGAGTAGAGAGTATGCTGCTGAGAAAGCTCTAAGAAAATGTATTTGTTGGGAGTCAACAATTTCATAAGCATAACGAATTCATAAATTTACATCAATAAAATTATTAGATTGAAGTTTGAATACTTTATTAGGACTATCGAAAGAAGTAATTTGGAATCAAATAATAATTCTTGTTCAATGTACACTATGAGAGTGATGAACTTTACGCATGATAAAAGTGAGGCAATATTATCCTTAATACAAGCCCAGTGTATATAAAATGAGACCACAAAGTAAATAGAAAAAAAGAATTACATTCCAGGCGAAGAATAGCCGTAGTCCCGCATATCCTTCGACGATATCGGTCTCTTTCTTTGTCCCGCGTGGCAGACGTAAACAAAAGTAAGCAGACCCTGTCTTCTCGCACAAAAGACGTAAAATCCTCAGAGGCGAGGCTACCAATATCATTCTTGTCGAAGCTCTGTGCAACAGCGAAGTATTATATAGAAAAGTAGAGATCAATCGTCGGTTCCGTAATATATTATGCAAATTGTACACTGCACACATAGGCTTTCGTCGATTAGGCAGTCGCTTTTACTTACCTCTCCGATTTTCTATTTGAGATCGCATTGAATGAGTAAAAGTTCAACTAAGGCTATACGTGTTTACGAAACTCCAAAAAAAACTTTCTGTTTTATTGAATAACCACGCTGCGCCACGTTGACTTATGGTAACAATACAGCTTTTTAATAAAATTGATTTAACAGAAAAAGCTTCGTATTCATATTCTGCATTCGCGATGTTCTCGAAAATGTAAGCTTAGAAAAAGTTCATTGGTAAAAACGGTAATCTATTTCGACGAAAAATATTGCATTGTGCGCGCGCGCGCGTGCAGGAAATAGTGTAAAAAGAGAAAAATATGACCGACAAAATTTCGGAGTAAGTAATAAAGTTCTCGCGGCTATAATTGCGCTTGCGTACGAGCTTCTCGTCTGATTTATCATCATTTCATTTTGATCCACTTTTATTATAAACAAAATATGTTCATCGATTAACATTAAATCTAGCCTACGATATCATTTATCTCCCAACAATAGTTATTCGCTTTATTTATTAGCTCAATTTACATCGAATACAAGCATCCATTATCTCCACGCTGCTTCTCTGACATTTTCCTGTTTTCCCTCTCTGCCTTAATATTTCCCTCCTCAAAAAGTCAGCAGAGATATCGTACAGTGGGCACAGCAAATAGTCACAGCTTTTTGGCGGACGGTGCCAATGGGACGCGAGAATGCGACTGCCAGAGGGGGGAGGGGGCGGCGCCTTATTGATCTCCGGTTGTATAGCGGCCGGGACTTTCGAATTTGCCGCGATGAGCTTGCGAGCGCCAGGTCGCGCATGCGTAGTAAGTTCCAAAGTGGTTGTTTGAAGAGGGCCAGAGACAAACTTTTTTTAAGCAAGCGGACCAGGGAGATAAATACAAGCACTGGATGCGAATTTTTCGCAGGATTATTTTCTTGACGCCAAAAGTTTCTTCTATAATAGATGACTTACAAATGTCAAGGGATTACGTTGGTAACATTGGAAATCTTACTACTGCGTGTATAACGGGGATTTTCGTTCCTAGCTTTTCATCGCTCCGCGTCTACTCTGCAGGTATATGGAAGCATACAAAACGGAATAATAACGCGCTACTCTCGTCCTGATATTTGTAGCTATGGTTCAGAATATATTTTCCCAGAGGTGGTCGACGGTATGTTTATGTTTTCATTGCAGCCCCTTCACACGAGATCGCGTTGAGCGAATCTCTCTCTCTTTCTCTCCGTTTTGTTCGGCTCGAGAACAATATGCGTGGGATCTGCATACATGTTTTACACGAGCATATTGTAAAAGAAATTCGCTCGAGGTCAAACATTCACTTAAGTTGACTTTTAGTGTTGTTTGAAGTGTTGTCGAATGCTTGTTTTTGACAATTAAGGGACGCTGTTGGCAATTTTAATGAGATTGTCTGCTTTTGGAATTTGGTGCTCGGCTTGTTGACACCTGACGCGCGAACTTCGTGTATTTTCTACTTATTGAACATTGTTCTACACTTCTGTTCTATTTCTTGGAAAATTTTGAGCGAAATTTATACTCTTAGTTAAAAAGATGCTATCACAGTGCTGACTCTCAGTCGTAATCGTTTAGTTTGCACATCATTTCCAAACACATATCTGTACACTCGTATTAAAAAATCCAATGAAAACAGATTTAATACAATGTAATAATACATCTCGTTAATTACAGCATGCTACGTCAGTACAGTGTCATAATATTGAGTTTCAACGTTACATATTAGTGCAACTTTGACGATAACGAGTGTAATCTTTTAACGCGTCCATGCCGGGGGATCCCTACTTTCAATTACATTTGCAATTTACAATTTACAATTCTAGATTAGACATGTTATTTATGGAGAAAATAATTCAAACCCATGATTTCCGACGGGAAATTTATTGTACTTTTTGAATCTGACCTCAAATTCAGTGTCTCATGAGCAGTAGTAGTTCACGAGTTATAAACAATATTTTATTCGTATTCGCGTATACAAAGAGGTATGTGGTATATAGAGTTGTTCCCCTACACCTAGAGATTTCGTCGATATAATTTCGAAATTCAAAATTAAGTATACATAAAATAGCAATCGATTGATAAATAAACGTGATAAAATATATTGAATAATTAAGGCGGTGCAGGTTTGAGAATCGGAGCTGACAAGCTATTCACGCTCTTATTTACACTCTTATAAAATTACCTTGGGGCAAAAATCGATAACTGTTCTTTCGGACTCATATACAAGTCTTTAGGTGATCTCGAATTCTTTCACATTTTTAGTCACATTCAAGCGCTCGCGTAAAGCGATCACCAACTATACATGTTGAACGTACATGTGCGTGTGTAATATATGTAATATATATAACGTAAAGATATCTCTCTGCACAAGCGAGCTTTCTCGCAGGGATCATGGACAAAGGAGTAGTCGTGAACTCTGTCAAAGGAAAAAGAAATGAGGATATCTTCTTAGACTTCCGGAGAATCACAATGAAGAATATTAAAATAAAGAAATTAATAAAAACATAGAAATTAGTTTTTGATGACTTCGCATATGTTTTTGTTCTACATCTTGTTGACGCTAAATATTAAAAATTTTCATTCTTTTCTAAGAATTTAAATATCATTTGAAAAATAGTGTGTAAAAAGATAAGTAAAGAACATAAGTAAAGAAACGACAAAACATTTACGGATCTAATAATATAGAAAGATAATAATAAGGAAACAGAAAATAGTTGAAACTCCCGAGGTATTTGGAGTGGTAGTTACTTATAGGCTTTAGTGATTATTTATAAATAAATAATTTGTTAAATGATCCGTTATTTGGTACGATATATATATCAAGTATTTTGAAAGGTACAGAGAATGGGATAAACAGTAATAATACCTTAGAATGTTAAGAAAAACTGTTTATTTTTCTTTTGATAAATATTGGCATAGTTTTTGGCAAGTTAAAATAAACGGAATCAACGGAATAAACATTTACTAAAGAATTATGAAAATTAAACTTGACATTAATTTTTTGTTTTTCTTTCAAATAAGTAATATTAAGAATAAATGTTTCTATTAAAATTATGTTATGCTTTCTTTAGTAGTACTTTAAATTATGCATTGTTTAAGGACATTATGTACAGGCTTACAAATTAAATCTTAAAAATTGTATTTAAAAATACTTCTACACTTGCGGTATGATCATTAAATATTCAACGATAATTCATCTACAGATCATCAAGGAAAAACCTACGAGGAAGATATGACGATATGAAATATGCATTAATAATTGTTTAATAATATATATTTTATAACATATATTTTATAATATAATAATTAGTAAATAAATGAACAATTGATCAAAAGCTTAAGAATCAGATTGCCATAATTAGACGAATCAGAATTTTCAAAATATAGGAATGAGATAATGAATTTTGTTATCTAAATTTTTATACGCATTTAAGTTTATAAGACTTTTTATGTGCAAATCTTACGATCAGATAATTCATTTGCTTACGTAAAATGAGTTGTATAATATTTTAAGAATTTAGTGCGTAAATATATAATATGCACTAAAATATACAATTAAAAAGATAAATGGGTAATAGTTTAAAAAAATTAATTTTAATGCGTACAAGTGTGTGTTTGAAACATATGAAAATATATTATCCTTGCCATTCTGGCGTAGTTACTCTGCGCATCTGTAGCATATATAGCAGCATATATATGCCTATAAAAAGTAGATTATTCTATCTAAATTAAATAGTTAAATTCACTTCGTGAGTTATTGACAGTAGCAGGATTTTCGGTTAATAATAGGATCAGTTTCGCAGGTCCATACAAATTTGTTCTCGTGTTTGATTACTTTGCATTTTATATCACACATATCTTTTATTTTAACCGACCGGGTTATTGTGAACCGATACGAAAGACACTTTTCACATAACGCATTCGTTCTATAAACTTTGTTCTTTGTATTGGAAACTTAAGCCGTAAAACGTTCTTCAAATAGAACGGAGTAATAATTTTTAACTCTAGGCGACTCTAGAACAAAAATTATTTGACTATATTCGTAAAATTTTATGTATTTGAAAACTCGGCAACAGCAAACACCGACGGCTATTCAAACTATCAATAATTATTCGGAAGCTATAGTCTTTCGTGGCAGTGCAGGAGCAAAAAATCACTTTGCATTTACTCAAAAGTCGCGTTAGCTTTTGCTTGACTTGCGACATTTATCTCTTTTTAACTTCTTTTCTCTACTTTATGTGGATTCAAAGGTTTATTAATTGACATTGTGAATTTGATCGTTCGCCCAATAATTGATATATGCGCGGACTTAGCAATTTTATATATTTATATGATGTTTTTCATCAATTGTTCAATTTTTTTAGTCTTTAAACCCTAATTCAACAGTGTATCTAATTTTTTGTTCTGGTTGTGTTTACAATTAAATATATATGAGGATAAATACTAAAAAGAAAGTTTTTTCGAAAATTGAACGATGAATCGGCAAAAGAATTGTATCCATGTGTAAACGTTCAACAATCACGCATCCAAAGCTAAAACAGTTGCAGACATCAATATAGGAACAAACGCATGACTTAATGAAGGAAGAGAAAAACATTATGACATTAGAACCATCGCATTAGAACTTCATATTACATTCTCAGATCCTATTTATGCTTCGAAGGATATTTCCTCAACTTTTGAAACTTCGCCATCGACACTCAAGGGAATATTGCTCAGAAAAATAGGAGTTCGATACTTTCAGATATTTTGCATTGGCTCTACTGAGTTCAAATGCAAACATTTTAACAGGACATTATGACAGATAAATATAATGTTCGTATGTCCATACTTGCGTAGATTTTAATGTAAAGGTACTGTGAAAATACAGTTACATACAGTGTGTAAATTTTAGAGCAAGTATACATAAAATATATGATTTTAAGCTAAAGAGTAGTCTTACTAGACGCATTGACTTGAATATCAAAGAGAATGAAAGACTTTGCTTTATCTTTCAAAAGAGTTTCCGATTGCTTTTTGACTGCAAAATACCGAATCAAAAATATATTTAAGAGATATATGACACTCTGACGGATTTATTATTGAAATTCATTTTTCCTTAAATAATTTTAAATTCTTAATCAATATTTTTTCGTAATCCTTTTTATTAAGTTATAAGACTCGCATTTCTCTATCTAAGTTGGTTTATAAACATCATATTCAAACACATTAATTTTGATTTTTATTCTAATTTTTAATTTTAATGATTTATGTATATGACTTTGAAAGTATTATATTTGAAAAGTGTAGCACATTACACAAAAAACTATCTTTTGCATTTTCATTGAAAAATGTTTTTTTGCAGAACTACAATTTCTTGAAAACGAGCATAAAATAAAAAAAATATTGAAAACACCAACTTTGAGTCTAATGCAATTTAGAAACGGTTCGTGTAAAAGAAATCTAAAATAATGTTCATGCAGATAGAAATAGTAACAAAGAATAGTTTAATAATTTATAGATGATTATCTGACGAAATAATTTTAAATGAAATTATATTGAAAAGAAAGATTTAGTAGTTGTTTAAGTTATGTTTAAGTAAATGTATTTATTAAAAAAATTTTAAACGCATAGCAAACTTTCTGTTAAATGTATACTTACGCGTAGAAGAATTGTAAAATGCTCAGCAATTTTGATCATTAAGTATTCTTAATACATTAGAAAGATTCTTATAAAATTTTTTAATTAAAATTTCTCTCTTTTTCTTTCACAGAATAAGCTGATTCAACGCCTTCGCACGGAAGTTGACATTTACCAAGCTGCGAACCCGGTAAAAGGCGCGGGACTCACCCTAACTTCGCTTCTCGGGCTAACCAACAACAACCACATAACACGTAACAAAGAATCAACTACTACGAGGCATCGTAGCACTGAGAAGACTGACCCATCGAAAGCTTTGCTTAATGGACACGCGGAGAGTAGGACCTCGTCAAAGGAGGACTACGAAGAGGTTGTCAGGAATGGCGATGTTGCATCGCCTTTACGACAAAATCATTCCGTCAAGTAAGACATTGCTTTAATTTCACTGGATGTTCTGAATGCTGTGTTAAATGTTTCTCAAAAATAAAGCTGGGATACGCTGGAGCAGGAAATTGTTTTCTGTTGATTTTCTCTTCACAATGTAAAGTTAGATTTCGGCGGACATTTTTCAGATTATCACTGCATATTTCAGGCTTTATTCCATAGAATTTTAAGCTTTTGTTCAGTTTCCGATAGGTATATGAATTGAATGTGTGCACCTATTTATAACAAAGAGACTGAGCAAAAGATTTGCGTTGAATTTAGAAAAGGCATCGCTTGAAGCTTTAAGACTGTTTTTAGAGACTCGAGTATAATTGGAACTGATAAATTACCGTAAGATTAATTCGATTTTCGTTAAATTGTATCATCGAATGGCTCTTCTTGATTCCCGAGACCTACTATCTACCTTCATCATTACCATTACAAACTATACGCATTAGCGATATTTACAGAGGTGATACTTCTTCTACCGAACGAATCAGAAAAATGAACCGAATTACTTTCTACTATGAGTCATTTCAAATGGAAAGGCATTCGTTATATTTTCTTTGCCGGAGTTAAAATTTGTCTTAACAAAAAATATCTGCTTGCGAATGGATTAAAGCTACATTGTTGAAACAAAACATGATATACATCATTTTATACGTTTCTACGTTTCTACGTTTCTACGAGGAGTTACTGAATTGCGAGTCGTATTACTCGCAAATTCAACAAATAACTATTAAACTTTTATTAAATTTTGAGCTACAGACGATTATTTCAAAATCTATCTTTTATTTTATAACGATTTCAGAATCTAGTGTTTGCTCTGTTCAATTAGAGACAAATATGGGAAAAAATTGTTTTTCGATATCTTGTGTTTTTTACATTCCCATCATTCTCGAATCATTCACCTAGAACGCCGTTA
Source organism: Apocrypta bakeri (assembly GCA_018906985.1). Classification (NCBI taxonomy): domain Eukaryota; kingdom Metazoa; phylum Arthropoda; class Insecta; order Hymenoptera; family Pteromalidae; genus Apocrypta; species Apocrypta bakeri. The sequence continues at coordinate 4,537,392 of JACCIA010000008.1, read as the reverse complement.
ATATTGAATTTTCCACCGAGAAAATTAATTTTTGTCATGCAATCTCAAATTCTCAAGTAAGTTAAACTTTCGGCCGCATCTGTCACTTTTCCTGCAAACAGCAGTTGTTATACGACAGCAAATCAATACTACTATCGTTGCTGATCTAAAAAAAAGTCTGGAATTTCGAAATGAAAAGTGACCAAGTTATACTTTTCAGGGTTCGACGTTCGAGTTCCATCGAACCGGCTTCAGCCGACGATGATGTTATGGAAGTCGACTCCACAGCTAGAAAATGCGAAGAAAATGGCGAGTGCGAGAAGCCAAGTTTGACTTTTCAACAGCAGCAATGTTTCCTCGAATCTCTCGGCCTTATCACCAACGATAAACTAGTGGAGGTGCAGAAGAAACGCTCTGAACGCAAAAGACGTAGCACAGCTAGCTCGCATTATCTTTACAAGAACTGGGAGATGCCAACGGTTAGTAAAACGTCCATATGTAATTCTTGTCATATATTCGTTCAATTTTCTACTCTTATGAACTTTACATCCTGAAAGTTATCCCGTTGACTCGATTTCCAGACTTTTCTGGCGTTGAACCAATCGATTTATAACTGTTTATTGGGTTGTAATCAAGGGATACATTGTGTAATTCTTTTAGGGAGCATGACACCCTTATGTGATGTTACTTAAAATTAAAAATTGTATTAGTTGTATTAATTACATTTTTTATATATTCAATATTCAAGCTGTAAATACGTATAATTTGAAATCTTCCATTGACCACTAATAGTAGGTAATTGAAAACCCACTCACCGTAAGATTCAAATTAAGCTGAAATTTTTTATGAATATTCTTTGATACATTCTTTGAAACCTTGGAAGGATTATTTCTTGAGTTAATAGAAAAATTCTTAAATGTCAAAATCTGACTATATAACAATTTTGTTTTAAATCTTGGTACATTTCATCATGTAAACTTCGTTCTGCCCATACTAATGGAGATCTGCTCATACTCCTACAAGCATGCTTTAAAGATTCTATCAAAGTGAATTTGTGTGATTTTCGGCTCAATTAGTCCATTAATTCACTTTGAATTTTATGATGAGTGAGTTTTCAACATTATACTATAAGTGTTCATCGCAGAGATTAAAGATTTGAAAGAAAGCTCAAATTAAAGGTACAATTATCTGCAATTTCAGAATTGAGTATATAATATGCAATATGTTTATCAAAAGTCCATCAAAAGAAGGGATGTCATTAAATAAATGTGATTTATTTCATAAATTCTTTTTTTGAAAATGATTTTTCGTTATTTTGAACTTTGATGGTACTCAAAATATAGTTTCAAAGTAATATGCAAGTCTTCATATTTTAATTTGACAGTGGGATTGTAAGAACATTGAATTTTTATAATAGAAATATTTTTATAATTAGGAAACCGTACATTTGTACACTGTTAATTTGCATAAAAATATAAATTAAATAGTTATTAAATTAAAAGTTATATTGAAGGTGATGTGACACCTTTAAAATTAAACGTAAAATATTTTTAAAAATGTAGTCAATGAAAACAATTCTTTTCAATGGCTTTTCTTTTAATATGTGAGTACATCAGAAAATATAAATTGCATTATAAAAAATATGTTAAATTTGTTGAAAATAGATTCTTATTTTTATAATAACTTTTTTGTTCATTTAATTGTTCAATAGACCGTTTCTCAAAGATGGATAATACACCTCCTAAAAATGAATAATTATTTTTGCAAATAATTTAAAATCTAATTTTTGACATCATCATGTTAGATACAATTAATTTATTAATGGATTTTTAATTTCAGAAGCGAAGAAGACACGCATACCTCCAATCATTAGGTAGTGCTCCACAGACACGGCAGACAACGGCACGACTGAACGGACCTTCGCCGCCTCCAAAACCATACAACAAACCTGGGCCAAAGCCAGGTGCCGCGGCTGCCGCCAGGTCTTTAATCGCGGCTTCGAATAAGCCGAGTCCAAAGCCTGCGATTTTACGCAACGGCGAGGGTACGTCAAAGGAATTTTTTGGTGGAAAAATTGTCGTGCAGGAAATGGATAAAAATAGCGGCAGTAGTAGTAGCACTAGTAGTAACGGTAGAGACAGCGATCAAAGAAAAGTCTCGCATCAACCGATATCGACCGGAAAAACCGTACACATACCCGGTCTTCCTTCAGGCTTGACCATTGAGAGGATCGAAAACGACTCGAGTGTTTGCATCACGTGCAGGAATCCAGGTGAGTTTGCGTTGAGATAGAAAAAAAAAATTGGATTCGTTACATGTCCAACCAAGCTAACTGATAATTATTGAACCAACAGGTACACTGACGGTGTGCGAGTACTGTTCGGCTAAGTTTCATGTCTCTTGTCACACGACGTCGCCTGGCTCCACATCTTATTGTCCCAAGTGCGCGATGCGCTTCCGCAGCGACCTCGAGATTCTCCTCGAGACAAAGAGCGCGAATAAAGACAAGGATACAGGTGCGTAACTATACAGTACTTTACTTATATGTGTATTTATTCTTCGGTACCCCGTCTAAATTATTATCTCAATCAAGGCATCTAGACGTGCTGTATTGATATATTCTGATGGAATTGCTGTAAAATTCTGAGTCATTCCGTAGCGACTCAATTCTTCAATCGATTTACGTGACTTTTTTGAATAAAAATACTCATTAACTCATTAAGACAATACTATTCCGTTCAGAAACGTCACGCTATTGTATTATATATTATATTATATTATCATTGCGCAACAGAACGCGCGATGCATCCAAAATATTTCCATCGACGTATTGACCAATAGAAATAAGCCCGACAATCGTAATTCTTAATAATATATCTAAGCAATGACACAATCGAACCCTCCAGTTGAACGAAACAAGTTTGAAGGACTTTTTGTTGCTTTCGCAAACAGAACTTTTCGCTCGACGTTGATAAGACAGGAGCGAGAAAGAGAGAGAGAGAGAGTAAGAGCGACGAGAGAGAGAGAGCCACGTAATAAGCGCGAAATATCTTGCAGAGGAGAGAGAGAGAGTGAGATATGAACTGCGCGAGCGCAACACTGACCTGAGATTGCAGGTCTACGAGTTGGAAAAGCGCTCGCAGCTAATCAGCCTATCCTTGCAGGTTCGTTCGTCCGTCCGTCTGTGCCACACGCTGCGCGAGCGTTCGCAGTTTTTCTTTTCTCATAGATTTTTTATTTATATTATAAACATATATACAATTTGCAGTAGTCACACTAAAACATGCACATTTTTTTTTCTTTCTCATGTCTCTCTGTATATATTTCTGTGTATATTTCTGTGTATACTTCTGTGTATACTTCTGTGTATATGTCGGTGTATGCATGTAAATATACACATCCAATTGTCCATGCTCGTCGCAACATTCTTTTTGTGTACGCATATACTTCATTGGAATGACCTTTGTAAATATAAGCGCGTAGATTAATCGATAATCTCATATCGATAATCTTACTCTCTAAAATTTAAATAGTAAAATTTCTCTATCTAAAGTATGTTTTTGCCATTTAAAAATGTCTTAAGTTAGTAAACTACGAAATAGGGACTTTTAACTTGATTACAAAGTAAAAATAGTTCACTTTTCGTAAACGCTTCGAATAATGAATACTAAAAATGATCACTCTTTTAATGAAAGTATTATTTATACTATACGGTAATGCCATTCGGTAATATACACTGATTGAAAAAGTCATAATCATCAGCTATCAGTTTATCGCCCAAAGTCAATGAATAATATTCAGTATTCCATATATTGTTAATAATTTTTGTTTAGAAGACTGAATTTTCAAATTCATAAAGTCAATTTTCACTGTAAATTCAAGAAATTCCATGAAACCAAAAATCACCGTTTTAAATAGTAGTTTTCACTAAATTCGTATCTGCATTGCAATTGTATACTGAACATTGTAATTAAGGCATATTCGATAAACACAAACGTTGCCATGGAAAGTTCATCAATTTATCGTGAATATATATTCAGTGGAATATGAAAGGTAAAGTTGTTACTATTTCGCTTATTATATTAACGATTTCACTGTCTGTGAAGTGATAAAACAGGTTATTAGTATAATCAGAGGAATTTTTACCATCTCAAATTTAGAGAGTACAAAGTTGATCATTATCATAACGTTATTCGCAAATTTTATTTACCCGTCGAATTATGTATTAAGTTTTGCGAGTTTTATTTGAAAAGCAGCAAGAGATTATACGGAAGTTCGGCTTATCGCTCAGACGTTTATACCGTACGTTACCGACTTTTTACTCGATGTTAAATTTTAGTATGTCTTCGTTGATTTTACGCTAATTCACACATTAAAGCTACTTTTTCGTTTCGAAAAACCTATTGAGTTATACACCCTCTTATTATTTGTCGACCCGGATCTTATCCGCATATCTATCTTCTAATTATTGCGTTATTCGATGCTTGATTTATTCATTGCCTTTCTAATTTGTATTTCTTTATCAGTTGAGAAGTTACCTTTATGTTAATTCTATCTTGCACATCTAGCACGCTACATACTTACTTGTAAGCAAATACTGTCATAAGTTTTTTATGATTACCAAATTTTCACTTTCATCATTAAAATTGAAATTTACACATCGCTAACTAGACATTAAAAACATTTGCATGGACCATAGTCAGATAAAGTGCTAGCGATATCGGCTTTAATGAACTTTATTTGTAGATCGATTTTCTGTTTGCTTATATGCTATAATTGCTTTAGAGCTATTGAATGCTTATAAGTTTCGGAAGCATTATTTTGGGAAAAAATTAATCGAAGAGATCATTTTTCACATTTATATCGTATCTGCTCGTTACAAATACTATAGACTTAAAATGATCCCTTGTCATGTTTATTTAAGCCGTCATAAATGATTTTTTTCTAGTCTTATCTCCTTGTCTCCCATAAAATAGAAAAAGTTTACTATGTGCTTACTTTTAATCAAAGACGTCCTCTTGACTATTGTAATTTGATTTGTTATGAATCTTAAGTTTATTTGCAATGCGTAATTTTTAGAAGTGGCTAACAAAATGTACGTCGTCGAGTTTTGTCGTTAAATAGTGTATTGAATCCGACACATTTGACGTACAATTTGTTCGAAGTTCGAAGTAACTAATATTTTTAGAAGAGAAATAAAATGAATCGTTCGTTCTACGAAATGTTGATGAAGGGGTATATTTCACAGCAGCAACAACGTACACGCCGCGAGCTTTTAGATCAACAGGAGAAGGCACAGAAGTCCATAAAGCACCTGGGGGATTTTATAAAGTTGATGCAGCTCAAGCGGGAGGACGTAAGCTCCTTACCGCTGCGGCCCTTGGCATCAACCAGCTGCCCTCCTCGACCTTCCTCATACCGATTGCCGCTACCTCATCTTCTTCCAACGACAGTGGCGGCATCGTGTCAGTCGCTGCCATCGATCAGTCGCTCATCGTTTCCTCTTCCCCATCTTACTTGGTAAATTTACCATTAAAATTTTATTTCGTAATCAACTACATAGCGTTTTAACCGTTTAACGTTACAAGGATACTTTTTTGAAGGTCTCTTTTCTTTTCCACTGCTTTGAAAGCCGCTATTTTCATTGGTGGCATTGAAAAGCTTGCTGAACCAAGATTTATCCAATCAAAATTAAAAAGTTAAAAGGAAATACGACATTTTGTAGCAACATTTGTTTTGAGAATAAATTAGTTATTTTAAAATCATTTCAAATAACAAATAAAAAATTGCGTCTTACTTGATCATTTTTTATTTCTTCGTGGTAAATCTTGATTCAGGTAATCTACGATTGTCGAAATTTTGAAAAAGTATCATTGTAACGTGAAAAGGTATAGTGTATAAATGAGACAGTACGGAAACTAATTAAAACTTTGTTGCTAGGGATCGTCAACCACAACACCTCGACTCGAATTCACCATTGAACAGCAAAAGCAAACCTCGATCCTTCTCAATCAGCTCTCACAGCCAAGTATCACCACAGCCAATGGAAACGGCGACTCCAGTGTATTACGTCAATCCCAAGATGTTGTCGCAGGCCAATCGCTTCTCCTCGTCGACAAATCTGCCAAACAGTATGTTGGAAAAAGGTAACCATCGGTATATATGCCGCTTATTTTGTCATTCGTTCGTTAACAAAATATTGATAAGAAATGTAGATTTTAAACAATAATTAAACAACGTATCTTTGTTTGTAGGCGATGGAGTACTGAAAGAAGCTCAAATAAAACGAAACCAGGAGTCTCTGTGCTCGATTACAAATGGTCGAACAGATCCTCTACCGATCCGGACACCGAGTCCAAGTCGAAGTCCGGATTCCCAATCGCCAAGTCCACCAACTACGTTACTGTTGAGGTCATTTGTCAAGACGATGACGACCGACCCAGAATTAGAAATGAAAACTCATCTGACTATGTCTACATTGAGTTGGAATCTTCTGGACCAAAACCTAGTCAACAACAGGAGCCCGAAGTAATTTTTCATTTGACCATAGTTTTTTCATTTTTTAAACTTCTACAAAATTGTAAGAAACTACGTTGCATCGAGCTATTATTACTTTTTCAAATGGAATTGGGACTGATAGCATACATAACATTTTGAAGTGTCGATTATTATAACAAATAGTACTGATTCATTTCCGAGAACGTACAATAATTGCACTGTATTTATGACTTTTTTAAACTTTTTTTATTTAGGTGTTTAATCTCTCTTCCGGAAGTTCCGAATCACAAGCCATCGAAGGGCCTGATCGACCGTCAGCTACCGAGCACCTTGAAATCGTTTCTGGATCACCCAGTTCATCAGGATCCGCTTCCATCTGTGATAGAGATCAGCAACAGCAAGAAGACAGCACGTACGATGAAAATTCAACAAATAACAGTACCACCAGTTGTCACAACGACAGCGACAACTTCCTCAACACAATCTTCCCTGGCAGGTATGGCTACAAAATTGATGTCGTCGATATCGACACTTCCACTTCGGAGCACGACGAGTCGCTCGAAAACTCTGCAACTGAGCCACACATTGCATCACAGCCAGGGCCCCAAAGCAAACTGTCCGGGGACGTGAAATTGGAAGAAGCGCATTTATCAGCGCCACTTGGAACAAAACTAGTCGAGAAAATGGTTATTGAAGAAACTCAGGAGGATGAGAATTCTGTCGACGATGCTCCAATCGAAGAAAATATGGCTGATGAGATGCAGGTTGAAGATACGCCAGTCGATAATACATCAGTGGAGGAAACTGCGATTGAAGAGGCGCCGGTTCAGGAGACGTCGATTGAGGAGACGTCGGTTGAGGTGACACCGGTTGACGTGACTGTGATTGAAACATCTACGCCTCAGGAGACGTCGATTGAAGAAGCGGTCGTCGTAGAGGCTCCGGTAGAGGAAAATTCTGAGCATTCAAAAGACTCGCAGCAGCTCATTACAGTTCCTGACAATAAGTCTGATGATGTTGACAAACTTCCAGAGCTGAGCGAACAAATTGTTTATGACGAAAAAAAGGAGCTCGTCACTGAAGGCGTTACGAATGATGCGAAAATTGTTGAGGGCACTACGTCCATTACCGCTACGGTGGCAGACTGAGAGTTTATGAAAAAAAACTTATGAAAAAAACTGTTCTGTCGACTGAGAAATTTTTTATTGTTCTATGCTGATTGGAAAAGTTCAATCGCAGGTAGTGTTTTCGCCGCAAGTTGTGTTCATTACTGTGCAAAATGTAGTTAGCACATACTTAGGTGAACGTTGTTTCATTCTTTTTATGAGCTACGAAGGTCAATGCGAAGGTTGATATTGGTAGCTCTCAAATAAAACAGAAACTTTTATAATTAAAATATAACTTTTGTTCTACAAAAGAATGTAACTTCATCAAATGAATTTTCTCCATTTTTGGCTCATTCGTGTAGTATAATTTTTCATAAGAAAAATTATCCTTATATATAAAATTCGTTGCATGAATAGCCATTAGGAAATCTGCGTAATATTGTATTGAAATTATGTACAATCCAAAAAATATCTTAACACGTTTTTAAACGTCTTACAAACTGAGTTCGCAATGAAAGATAGTATCTGTTTACCTGCACTATTAAACAATAAGCTTTTTTATAACGAACTTGAATCAAAATTCTCCAATCCGAATAATCGTCTTTTTCACGTACGATGTAACTAACATTTTCTATAAAATGACCAAAGCGATAAATAGTTCATTCGTCATGTTCAATATACAGGGTTACTGTATTATGTGCATTGTAAAATTTTATGGTTATCGTGTAAGAAATACAAATATATAATAGATTCATGGATCTTGTAAGTTGCGAAAAAATCTGTAAGATTAAATATTGAACAAAATTTAATAAAGTATTTAATTTTATTCAATTTCTATAATTTTGTTAAAGCATTATCAATAAGCATTGCTTGCAGGCTTATAAAACATTATTATATATATTATTATACATGAACTAAAAACTATAAATGTCAAAATTTTGGAATTTTCTTAATTTTAATCATTTATCGAAAATTAATACCGAATCATTTTAATGACACTTCAGTTTTATTCTTCAGCTTAAATGAAATTTTCAATGAAGAATAGTTTTAATGGTTAAAAAAGAATGAACTAATGTTATGTATAAGTAGTTGTATATTGAAGTTACACGAACTCGCATATTAAAAAATCAATCGTATTCTATTAGATTGAAAGAGTTTGCACACATATCCATGTACAATAAGAACATGATTTGTATACAAGAATAATTTTGGAATGTGTATATCATCTTGTTTATAATTTCAAAAGGCACAAATCTGCGTACGCCTCCTATGTCGAAGGTGTCGTAAGAAATGTAATTTGTAAATTTTTTTTATATTAGTCTAGTATTTTTCAAGTTAAAAGTCAACATAGTTACCGATTGATCTTTAATTTGATTAAAATACTGAATTAGTTGAACAGACATGTTTGTTGCTTTATAATGATATAAAGGATATCGTATTTACCGATAGATGTGATAATTTAAGATACGAGTAAATCATGAAAACTGTTATACTTTGATATTAGATTTGCGAATATTTAGTTTTGCAAAATCCAATAAAGTACAAGAATCAAAATTATAAACAATACAAACATAATTGATCATGCGATGCAGAATGTAAATATGAATACTTGGATTTAGAAAAATGAAGTATAAACGAGAGTTTTCCTTTATGAAATCATCGCAATATATTGTGGTCTTCAACGATTTATTACTATTTTTTAATACAGTTTCTTGTTATTTAGAACTTAAATCAAGCCATATTACCATACTGCCTTAATAGTTAGTTTAAAAGGTACACCATACCGTTTGAAACTACAATCACAAAGTCGACTTTGCCGTGAATAGCAAACTTTAGTGAATAAAATATTATTTATTCGAGATGGCAACAGGTGAATAAAGTGACATATACATAAATATATATCGAATAATGGCAAGTTGAGCATAGTACTTTTTACTTACTGTGCAGAAACTCATCCAATGTACATACATATAGTAATTTAATGGCGAGATTTAAACAAATTTTAACATAAATACACCCTTTAGCTCGTTACCTGTCTTTTTATACTTAACAAAATTCAAGATTCAAGTATGCCAACGCCAATAAAATGTCAATTTTAAATGATATTTGGCTCTGTGAACAAGTTTCGTTTTGTACGTGAAACTATTCATGAGAATGAAAATGAAAGAATTTCTAATATGCGTTCAAGATTTGTGTTTTAGCTACTTAAGTTATCATAGACAACTGGCAGAAAGCAATAAACTTATTCTGTCTTTAGATTATATAAATACCATTATGTTTACTACATTACATTATTAATAAGAAAATACGTTGATGTTTCGTTGTTGATTTCTTATATTTTTTTCGCTTTCGAAATGTCAATCTTTAACAGTTATTTTTTAAAGTCAGTGAACAATATTGTTAATTTTTGATTGATTATATATAGCGAAATATAGCAATTGAATTCCTATTTTTATTAAATAAATCAATACAATTAAATGATTATATCAGCATATAAGTCTTCTTTTTTTAATCATGCACATTGACGTCAATAAAAAATGATATTAGTGAAAAATATTTTTATAGTTCAAGGATGTAAAAAATATCCCTTAAACGAAGCTTTTTTAGATATTCATTAATTCGCATGTATCATTTTTTTTAAGGTCAAACCACTTTCACAGTTTTAGATTTCATAATTTTTGCCGATTCGAGTACAAAATTGTAAAAAATATATAAAAATGACGATCATTATGATTGTGCAAAATTTAATCTAAACAATAGTACATTCATGTACAATAGTACATAAAAATTTTTATTGTAAAACTTGTTAAATAATATATAATCATAATCGATGGAAGATAATTTTCGCTATAAAAGAGAATCAACCCCTAGCAGATGGCTCACATCACGAGCAGCACAGGAGAAAGAGAGAGAGAGAGAGAGAGAGAGAGAGAGATGGATGGGTGGAGGGTACCCATTTACGAAGGGCAAATTATCCGAACTGGGTGGGAGTTTCGGTAGAGCAAACAATCGGCTAATGATATGTAAATATGGCGGAGCTAATCAAGCGGTTGTGCCAACACACGAAGATGAGTGGCTCGACTACAGCCAGTCCGAGTTCGATCGGAACACATTGGGTATGGAGAAGCTATTATACAAGCTTGTTGCTACCCCTATATGCTTTTGCGATTATTATGTGTGGGTGTCTGAAATCGTATTTTTCTATTCTAAGAAACAGTCGAAATTTTGTGTACTACAAAACTTTGTAATAAAATTCAGCATAAACAAATGACGAACATATCATTGCAGATATGTCAACAATACTTATACATGTTCAAAAATATTTTTCGTTCATCTAAGCAACACCTATGTATTATTGTACTCAATGAAATGCCATTATTTCAAAGCTGTTGGTTTAATTATTTTAAATAATTCACTTTCTTATTTAAACATGTAATTGTAAACAAGTATTAGGAATGATGTAAATTGTACCTATCTTTTCCAACGAATATTAAAAATTTTACCATTCCTATGCTAAAAAAATGTGAATTGTTTAACATAATTCAACCTAGTGGATTGAGAAAAGTAGTTTTTCAAACGCATTTTTTAATAAATTTTGAAAAATTTGAGAATTCATAATAGTTTTATTAACAAATTATGTTTTTTATAAAAATCGAACAATGGCCTATACATAAATTTATCTTTAACATATATATTTTCATAAATTCATTTAAATAGTTATTTAAAAGGATTTCTATAATAGTGTATACAACGAAGGAAGTTATTTTTTTTAGCAAGTAAATACTTAAAATACGTTATTGCGTCTATTTGTTCGAATCGTCTTTTTATGAAATGATTTGATAATTATCTAATTCAATAGTATATATATATATAATATATATATATATATTATAAATAAATTATTCTAATTGTATCGAATTATTTTTGTACATAAGATGTATAAAAATTATTTTACACCGAATTTATAAATTCTCTCACAATTAGGAGATATATTTATCTGCATTTCAAGAGGTCTAAGTATTCTACAAGTTGCTTCGATGGGAAAGAATTTTCCACTATGTATATAATATAAATAATGGGTACATAGCAGAAAATTCTTAGTATACACTCAAGATTCAAAAGGATTCAATGGATAGATTTAGCTCAAACTTAGTAGTAATACTTTTTCGTGCGGTTCTTTGCATATGTATGTAGGGATTTAAAATCGATTACTCACAAAAATTATTTAAAATAAAAGCTGAGTTGTCAACAAGTTTGTCAAAAAACTAATATGCTTCGTAATCTCTAAATTCTTCGATTATAATTCTCATTTTTGGAATCATCATTTTAAAGGAGTCTTGATTGAGTCTTGACCCCTTAAGGCTGGTTTACATTTGTTCCGTCCCTAAACTTTGAAGGGCTGTAATAAAAAATGTAATATTAGTGCAAAGCTAAAATTTTTTCCTTAATAGTATGATAAAAAGCATTAACTTTAAAAACATTTAATAAGAACTTTATCATAAATTGATGTTATCATCCTGTGCAGAGATGTGATTTTTTTTTAATTTTGATTTTGGTATAGAGTATAGTTTGAATAGATGGATTGATTTTTAAGATTGAAGGCCAAGTAATTGTATTTTATTAATTTATTATCATCTTTTATCGAGTAAATAAAATTATTTATACCATAATGATACATATAATAAATTTGCAATAACGTAGATAATCACTTAAACTTTGAATGTTAAAAATTCGTGAAGTGGCTCAAGTTATAGCCTACGCCAAAGCTAAAATAAAAAAATCATTTCCACACAGGATTATAACATTAACTTGGAGTAGATCTTATTGAAAAATAATTTAAAAATATGTCATTTATGAGAAAAAAAGTTTAGCTATAAAGTTTAGGTTTATAATATAATATTAAATTGTTTTGTTAGAGAGATTCTAGGAGGGATTCTAGTCGAGGGAAAGAATAAGTGTAATTTGTTCGCAAAGCCCCAAACAGGAAAAATGTTAGTAAATGGAAGCTGATTTTTGAAATGAGCCACCATCGAGTTGAAAAGCTTGGACGTAGAGAGGGCAAATAAAGCGACAGTGAAAGCATGAAAAACGAGTAGAAAGAAAGCGAAAACTACGCCGGCGAAAAAGTCGAGCAGACGGCATAGTAGTAGCTACGCTAGTGGGAAAAAAGAAAAATATATAGGTGCCTACAGACTGGTAGCGAAAAGAGCCGGGCAAGTCTCTCTTTCCCTAATGGAGTCAACAAACAAAAGTGAATCGATTTGAAATAATGGCACGCGGGGCCCGGCCGACAAATAAAAGCACTCAGCATGAGCGGCTTTATCCTTATACAACTGTCAGACGTCTTAACACCCGACTCGCTTTCTTCTTCCTCGTCGCAGAGCGCTCGCGTCACTTTTTCTTTCGCGCACTGGGAGAAAAGCTTCGGCCAGTCTCTAGCGCTTCTCAACGTAATCGCGTTTCCTTCTCTACGCGCGAGTATATAGATAGAGTAGTATATAGATCTTCAATTCGGCGCTTCGGTTAAAAGCTTCATGGAACCTTTTCTTTATGAACATTCGTATCGAAACTTCGTCAAGGGGTTAATCTTCGTAAATAATACTCATTGAACTTCACGTATACTGATGATACATATTTAAGTAAAGCGATTCAAAGGAACATTTATAAAATCACTTTTATACAAACTTTCAAAACAGAGTTCATTCTATGCAAATTTAAAAATTATACAAATATATATATATATATAACGCGTCGATTCACCTTTCGAGCCGTGAACTTTTTTACATCTAACATTAACATTAATTATATATTAATGAGTAGAAGTGTGTAATATAATTAACGGAATAATTATTGCAGTGTATTATTTTTCGAATTTTATTCCAGACTTGACCACATAATAACTTTGAACAATTAATTTATCATGGTTAACAGATTTTTTCACTCATAAAACAATAACGTCAACTCGGCGTTATTTGCATATTTCATTCGTTTTGGCAAAACTGTAATAAAGGTAAAATTTCCGAATTTCCCACCCGCTCTATACCACTCGAAAATAGACGTCAAATATTTGCTTCTTGCCAAACTCTCGAGCGCGATAATTTGTTTTTCCGTCTCTCTGCGGTGCGCAAAAAGAAGGGTAGCATCTCTTTTCGCTTGCTGGAGCGCTACTATGAGGTTCAAGGAAATCGAAGAAAGTGGCAACGTCGGTCCGCAAATCCATTTCCGTCGCGCGAGTTTTCTTATTCCGTGAGATGTTCTCTCTCAGTCTTTCTCGGGCCAAAAATTAGCGAAGAAAAGAGTTTAGCCGAGAAATTTCCGTTGCCTCGTCGTATATATAAGGAGGGTAATAGGCTATTCCCTTTGCGACGAGGGTGCGGACCGAAGTCGGAATGGATTTTTCCAGGGACTTCTGAGAGAGAACTTTTTGCCTCTTTGAGCTTTGACGTTCCAATATTATTTATTGCTTTCTCTATGTCAAACTGCGCTGCATTGCATCTCTTGTAAGTATGTAATATGTAGTGCGTTTAGTGAGTGAGTGAGCGAGTAAGAGAGAGAGAGAGAGAGAGAGAGAGAGAGAGAGATAGAGCTGTGGAAGTATCGGGCAACTATACAGCTGGAGCCGGTTCTAACTTGCGATTGTCTCAAAGGGGCGGCAATTATCAAACTTCCTACTCGAGTAATTCTACGTGTATAACTTGTGGTAAAAGTTAATTATACCAGATACGTCAAGATCGATTAAACTTCTCGTCACACATGTATGCTTTCGTTATATATGTATGTGTGAGTGTGCCTATATAATGGGTAAAATTGATTTAAAATAGACCGATAATATGTTTGGGAGGAAAGGTTTGAGATAGATAGAATCGCAGGTTTTGCGCAACGAGGAAATCAGTCGTCCGAGATCGTATTCCCAATTAGCTGTATACCCAGGACTATCTCAAAGCAAAGTCCAAGGTGCATAGTATCGCTGGCTAATCGTCCTCGTCAAGAGCTCCAGCGGGATAGCTATACACATACAGGCAAGCTCGATCCATCCTCGAGTTTGTGATTCATTGGACAAGTTCGGTCGCGAAAGTTTACGAGCCCCAAGTAGCTCTGCAGTGCAAACGGCTCCCCGAAGATGCTCGACGTTACATGTGCGCATTTGCTTCGTTTCTATAAATAATCATATATACCTGTGCATGTTTAACCCAAAGTTCCATTTTTTAACGTTATAATACCTCTTCTCCATATACCGATTCAGATCACGAAAGCTTCTCGAACGCAATTGCTTGCCTGTAATAATATTGCGGTAGTTTAAGGAGGATACCTTAAAGCATATTAAAAAACCTGAGCTACAACTTGAGCAGCTTGATGAATTTTCTAGATGACAAAGAATAAACAAATGTTATCTATGCCATTTTGGACTATCGAAAAATACGAAGCGTAATCAATTAGTAAAATATAATTATATATCTTAAGTGTCTTTTAATACTAAAAATTCATCAAGCTGTTCAAACCACGCTCTAGTACAAAGCCAAAATGTAAAAAAATCATATCTCTGCACGGGAAGAAAACATGAACTTCTGGTAGAAATTATTAAATAATGATTTTAATAATCTTTTATGAAAAAAAGTTTGGCTTAGCAATAATATTTTATTTTTTAATACGGACGTTAAAAGTTCAGAGACGGAATAAGCATAAACCTGCCTTGAATGCTGATTCCTACAATAAGAGTTTAAAATATTTTCAAAAAAAAGACAAGTTAATATAGCTGTCGGTAACTTAGAACAGTTTATGTATATTGAGCATAAGTGAACTGTAAAACATTGACGTGTAGATCAGAACTCTTTATAGTTTAACTAAATAGTACGCGTAAGGCAAAAAATGTTTCCAATTCTATCCATCGAAAAATCAAACAGATGTACTTGTTTTGTATATAGTCTTGAATGGCAAACTGCAAAGGCACTTTTACGTTAAATCGAGCGCAATGGTGTTTGAAACGCGTTTTCTTTCTCTCTCATTTCTATCGCAGCTATATTTGCGTAGTTGGCGCTGCAGTCGCGTGATACCACTGTCCAATTAAAAGCATTCGCTTCCCTGAATTGATATTGGAAACAAAAACTTCAATTTCAAGCGCGTCACGTATGGCACGCCTGGTAATTGACCACTGTCCATTACACGGCTGATCGCTACTCGCCCTATGCACACTATTTCTCTCTCTCTCTCTCTCTCTCTCTAGCGTTTCATTTCTTTGATAATGCATGCTATGCGAACATTGCTTCCTTTTTCCTGAGAATCCTTTTGTTCATTTTAATTGTTTACAGTAACTTTTTCTCTTGAACATTATTGACATATCGACGAGCGGATATTATTTCAGTGTTCCGATGAGATTGTTTAAAAAAACTCCAGCTTTCCTCATATGGTTCTTCAAAAACAAATCGAACGAGCCGAATTTAAATCTCAAACTTCCTCTCGTAATCTAAATATGGGAAAAAAAGCTCTTTAATTCTCGCATTCCAATATTATCGAAAAAGAGCAAGTAATTACTCGAAATAAAAGTCGTTAAAATATGCAAATTAACATTGTTAATGGAATCCACCGGCTGGATAATGAATAAAAATATCAATTTACTAAGAGCGCACGCGAACGGACCGCTGTATTATATGGGTATGTGTGTTGTCCGAAGGGCGACGCATTCCACACGATCGGCCGAGCGTCAAATTGAAAATCGCAATTAGTTAATCGCGTTGCCGTAGCGAATAACCAGCTCTCTCACTCTCTCATTCTTAATATATATATATGACGCCAGTGGCGGGTTTTGTCAACCTATTAAGGCGCGATGTAAAAATTTCATAACAGCAGTTATTCAGTTGAAAAAGCGCGAGTGAACTCCGTGTGTTTTACCGGGGAGGATTTAATCTGCCGTTAGAGCAGGTGCCGTGGAGTTTCCACGATATGATTGTAAAACGTTTTTTGACTGACTATGTGCTTATTCACTGAAAAAAAATAATCATTTACAGCAAATAATTCTTTTCAGCCAAGACAAATAACTTTAATTCTAGCAATAAATTTCATTCGATATATCCTTTCATTGTAAAAGGATTTGTATTAAAAGAATTTACTTCTACTGCCTTATTTTATTCCTATAGCGGAAATCCGTTTACATGTATATTACTAATAGAATAAAAACATTTACCTCAATGTCCTCGTTCGAACACTGAAAAAAATGATCCTGTTGAAATAAAAACACATGATAATTGCGTTTTGAATAGAATTAATGAATTTGAGCAATTTTGTTTAATTTATATACATATACTTATAAAAGCCCAATAAGCCGATGCAACATTTTTATAGGGAACTGAAGTCTCATTTTATATTTTATTAATTATGAAAATTCATTATCCGCCCAATTTACCATGAATATTGTGGACTCAACTCGATTTCTCCATTGAACATATCAATATTATTTCTTTTTGCTTCGAATGAAATTTCTAACAAAGAATGATCACAAAATTTTCATAGCATTTAGCGCCAATAGTAAATAATAAATGTTTGCTGGTATTAAATAATATTCAATTTCGCTGCTAAACGGTACCACTAAACGCAGCAAAAAATGTTGAGAAGTACTTTGAGTATCGAAAGAGTGACGTATATGTGTTCAGCGTGGATCGAAGTAATTTTGTAGACTGTAGTACATTCTAGCAATTCTGAATTTTTTTTTAATGGTTCACAAAAGTGTTTCTATCAGCAGTTGCGGGATATTTGTATATAATGAGTTTGTCAAAAAATGTTTAATTTTAAAGAATACAAATTTTCTTTTAGTCAAATAGTTGAATTCTGGAACAAAGGAACATGTCCCTTTCGGTTTGATTACAAAATATTTGTCTAGTATACAAGCGTATTTCTTCCGAATCAAAACGATTTATACAAAAGAAATTCTTTAAATTATATAAACTTTTTGTTCTTCATTTATAGATGAAAAGAATTTTGAACCAAGTATAGATATAGCCCTACTTTGTTGTAGTAGGCTCATTGACGCATATATAAAACCAGCCGTGCGCATCAATTTCACAGACCGCCGCACTAATTAATACGCACACACGTGCGCGCACACACATGGAAAAAAAGCTCAGGGGTGAAATTTCATTTTTTCGGTTCGATTCCTGTCTCTCGCTCACTTGCGCACAATGCCATGATGTATATACAAACACGAAGCGTAAAAATATTATATTCGCTTTGAATATCTATAGCAAGAATTTTCAAAAAACATACGCTCGTGCTTTTGATGATATATATATAGTAATGATAAAGCGATATTAGTCGAGTACATATCGTGGAAAATTTTAAAGGCTTTTTATTTGCGATAGTTAGTCCGGCATTTGATTGAGGAACTACGATGGGTGTGGGCGAATTTTTACCGTCGGGTATAAAATACTGTCAGATACAGTTTGGTTTTGATGATCGTATAGCTTGCAAATAAAAGAATACTGCGTGGATAACTGCATACACTGAAGTATAAAATTTGTTTCATTCCAACAGATAAGTCCAATAGATAGTCATGGAAAAGTAATTATTTGAATCTATAATGATTATATTTATTTAAGTATATAGTTTAACCGTAATAATAATCTATTTTTCGCATGAAATGTTTTGATTCACAATCAATAATAATAGATTACAAAATAATTTCTTTAGATTTAAAAGAAATTTCATAGAAGCAATTTTTGAATAAACAAATATTCTTAAACATACATTATTGTTTTTTATTCAGTCTGCAATTTTTTGCTATTATACGAATCGTTTATTTGTCGAAGTAAAGTGAACCTTTACTACGGTACCGTAACAATGATTTAGATATTGACATTATGTTAAAATAACAGAGGTCGTCTGCGTTACCTCTAGTTAACTCATCGTATTTGTCCCAATTGTACATAGCTCTTTACAAGTGAATGATTTAAATACCAAATAAACGAACATTAGCAAACACAGCAGAGAGAAATGTGTCGCTCGTGGCGATTGCTTGAGACGACAGATGCAGCCAAAACTGCTTTATATAAGTAATAAGGGGAGCCGTAATGTATGATCGCACCATAGACTTGTAGTCTATATTTCAAACGTTTAATTTCAATTACAACATATATCGAGGCACAAAGATGCAACTAACGTGTGTATATACACTTTATTTTAATATATATATGTATATATTCTCAAGGCATAGTTGGTGCCGGCGAGTCTCTGTTTGCCTTTGGGCTGATTCGCGTCGTTGCGCCGCGTAATTATAATACAACGAGGGACTGCCTTTAATGCACGCTATATGCACTTCGTTATATGCAGATGTGCGTTTGCATTTGTAATCGTGGGAGGGAGTAAAGTAGCTTTACTGCGCATGCTTTTTGTACTGCGTTAATTTAGCCAAATGGCAATGACTGTATAAGTATATACATATACATATACATATACATACTCGCGGAAAAAGCTTAATGAGATTTATTATTCTTTCAAGGTTACAAATCCCTATATATGTATATATACATAAAGGTGTGTATAAAATTGTAGTAGGATAATCAACCGATCTGCAAAAATGAGGAAATATACGTGCATCCACGTTATAGCAGCATGTACATAATATGCAGTAGTATAGACGACTGACATGTGTATGTGTAGCTAAGTAGACTGAGGAGTCGCAACAGCAACAGCGGAGCAATCAGAACTCCTTGGCGCGCGCTCGCGCGCGTTTATAATACGAGCGTTAATTAGCCCGGTAAACCCAAGCGTACGGCTTTTCCTCCTCGTTCTCCCCCCCCCCCCTCTCTCTCTCTCTCGCTCCCACTTGGCTTGTTGGCATGCATTGCTCACGGCTATACGTATAAGCGAGCATACTTATTAGGCGCGTGCCGCTGGGCCAGAGGATGCTGACGTTAGGATAACCAGCAAAGTTCGCGCTGTCTTTTCATTGCGTACACGTCACTTTCCATGTGCTCGTTCACTTTTTCATGTCACTAAATCGGCTTTTTATTCGACAATTACGTTTTTATTATTAAATTCATTATTCATATTCTCGGTACTGTTTATTTTTTATTTATTTTAATGATACACTTGAAATATTTAAATCAAGTTTATAAAAATATAATTTTAAAATATATGTATTTAGTTTAAGCATTTTTGTTTTATGTACAATAGTGAACAAAATGTATATTGGTTAAAGTGGTTCCGTTGTTTTGAGTAAAGACGTGTATTTCTTCAAATAGATTTATAACCCATCACCAAACCAGTATTTGGAATGTATACATTATTTTGAAAAGATGTAATTTTGAAATGCAAATTACTAATTCCAAATTTTTAAATATTTATAACAATGCAGTTATAATCTACACTTATTTTAATTTGGGATAATATTTTTTAGCTTCAATTTGAAAGGTCTAGCTGAAAATTCACTCACCGTAAGAGTCATAGTCAACTAATGGATGGATTTAGCTCAAAATGTTCTAGTTACACTCTTTGTTGTAGTCCTTTCAATATGAATGTAGGAATTTAAAATGAAATGTACAGAACGATTATTAAAACTAAATACATATATTCGTACTAAAAGGAGTATATCAAAGAGTATTACTACCAAGTTTGAGCTCAATCTATTCGTTGGTTGACTTTGAACCCTACGGTGAGTGAATTTTCTACTTTTTGTTGTAACTAGCTATCGAAGCGTCTTATAAATCTATTTAATATTATCAGAATAAGTGCAAAGTATAACTAACAATGCAGTTATAACTATTTTAAATTTGGAATTTAGGAATGTGCATTCCAAAAATGTCTTGCCCCTTTAAAAGATTGTAAGAGAATCCCCGATGCTATTCGAAAGGAATACTCGACTATTCAATTATTTCTTTTCTGTGACGTTTTTATTTTTGAAATTCATCTCAGGATTATCTCCTTAAATTATAGTAATCTCGTTTAGAATTTTTGAAAATACCTGTTATCGTTAAAAAAATCATTAACTTCTTTTCACAGAATTAATTATTGAATTATTCGGGATAAGATTAGTATTACGGAAATCGGTCGCCAATTTGTTTTTTACGTGTCCGTTACCTAACAATATACGATATAATATATATAGCATTTACTCTAAGCATTAGGTCGAATAATTTTTGTTAGTAATGTGTTCAGAAAGAATTGAAGCCTTATTGAAATTCCCATATATGCATTCATAAAATGTTTCTATTACATGGAGAAAACTAAATCGAGATGGAAGAGAAAAAACGATTTTCCTCCCACATTGAACTTTATTAACGATGGGGTGATGGCCATTAACTACTCTTTGAAAAACGAAAACATCACAGCTTGCAAGCGGTCTGGATTTTGCATAATCCCCTTTTTGTAGCCTTGCGCTTTAAAGACCGCGAATACTCAATCAATTAAAGTGCGCGTAAAACTCGTCGACTCTCACTACCATACGAGCATTGCCACATATATGCGTACATGCTACTCGTAAAATCCTCACCTCGATCGTATCTTTGTCTCTCGTTGTGGATTGGCTGTGAGGCAAACCAGTGTAACGTCAACTAAACAGGTATATGGTATACGTGTATGTGGTTATACCTATACTTATTTGCGCGTATATCGTACGCAGGGGAATCCTTTGCTGTCGAAATCCACCTTATTTGAACGTACAGTCGAGCTGGGCTAATTAATTGCGCCAGCCGACATATTAATGAGCTCGTAATGCTCGGTGCTGGTTTTTCGCGCTTTCATCCGTATTTGCGAAATGAGGGACTTCGTAAAACTTGAGAAGAGCTGCAGTAATATTTGTTGTACGCGCATACGGGCTATATGGTCTTGTGATGTGCGAGATGATAATGATTACCCTAGCAAGGATGGACTAATGACCCAGTACTGAGATGCTGGTAACATTACAGGTAAGCCAGTACTTAGCCAGTACTGAAGCAATGCTGGTATGATAAAAACGGGACATGCTTTCAAACCAGTTTCGTAGTGATATTGTACCGGTACTGTGTACTGTGTAGTACTGAGTACCAATATTCTACCGATATCCATTGACTCTAAACAAATATTTTAAGAATTTAAAAACGCAAAAAAATTTACAAAAATTTAGATTTCAAAAAATACATATTGCGTTTCATTCAACGATTGTTTTATGTATTAAAAAAAATGTGTGTACTCTAAATAATATTTTACTGAAAATAACTATCGTTTAAATAAATATTTTTTAAAACCAAAATATCGTTATACTATAAAATTTACCGTAGAATGTTAACTTTGTTTGCAATCTGGTGCACAAATTTTGGGCTAGTGCATGACTGTATTTCTGGTATGCTCTTACCCCGCGTCGAACTAAGGTTTTACCAGTGTTACTGACCAGTATCATATAGTATACTCTATCAGTACTCTTATTCCACGTAAGGTAATTCTGACCCAGTGCGGGAGACAATAATTTTTACAAGTAATAAATGTGCAAAAAGATAACACAGGTATGGTCTAATTGAAAAAGGTATGGTCTAATGAATTGACAACGGTTTTCTTTTAAGCAACGAAGTGTAGAGTGCATTCACAGGTTTCGCGTATACTAGAATAAATAATTTAATCGCATCGGAAAATAAAAAAAAGAAAGAGCGATGAGCTCATCGTCCTTCGTTTCCATAACGAAGATGCATCGCCCCGCAATCTCTAATGGTGGTCGTGGTGTTGGTGCTGGTGGTCTTCCCTGATACGTTAGGGTGTCACTTAAAGAGCAAGCTAGTCAGCCTCGGAGGAATCGTGCAACCTCCGAAGTGCCTCTATATAGCTTTTTTCCTTTTATACACTCTGCATTATGGACATAGAAGTTTAGAAGATAAATCGATGGTTCGAAACTAGAAAGAACAAGTTCAGTATGTACATGCTGGATGAAAATAATCAATACTTTAATTTTGCGCAATTCAATGCAAGTATAAGTATAACAAGTTAAGTATAACAAGTTAAGTATAACAGTTTAACGGATATAATATATTCTTGTCGTATATATTTAAAATTTTATTTAACGGTAAACTGTTTATTTCATATAGAAATGTACAAAAACTAAGTTTTGAACAACTTGAAATAGAAAACAAATATGGAATAGCTGAATACAATGAATCGCTAGTAGTATTACTGTGTTTCTGATACCAAGTCGTGATTATATTTTTGGTATGAGAAACCCATTAATACTACTAGGGCCTTAATTTAAATTCAAATCATCCAATATAACAATATCATAGCGACAGGACGATTTTAATGTCATTTTTAAAAAAATAATAAAAAATAGTAATTGCAGTGATAGTTTTTAGTCATATTATATATATCAAAAGTTATCGGAAAGGAAAAAATATTAAGCTGAGAATTCTCTGTAGCGAGTTTCTTTTTGTTTTTGTTTCGCTGAGATTTTGGTTACAATATCTGTACTTATAATTCAGATAGTCAGTTTACTCTGACCATCGTTGACAAACTGAGTGGAGACTAGAGATCTTTATCTCGAACATTTTTAATTGATTTTAATTTCTAGATAATTAATTATTTTTGTTTTTAAAAAGTGATTATGTGAATTCATTAATTTTATTTTTATAATATTTTTTAATAAAGGTTTTAAGAGGTCTCGACAAGGGGCGAAATTTTGCCACAATAAGAATTATTTTATTAATAAGGTTATTTCTATCTGAGTGTTGACTCTCACAATTTCTTACTTTTTACTTTTAATTTGTTAATTTTTTTGAACGTATGAAGAACCAGTTTCCTTGTATATAGGTTTTACTATCTATATTGAATTTAGTGAAATACTGTTCTTATGTTTGATCTCTTCAAATAATTTGCAATATTGAAATAAATAGTACAATTTCAGATTTTTTATGCTCTTAACGTACTTATTAGTATGATGTTTGAGAGCAAAGCCTAATTTGCCTAATTAACGTAAATTGAAGAAAAAAAGTTTTTTTTCATATTTAAAAAAATGTATTTATTATATTACAAACTTCCTTTTTTAAAAAAAAGAAAATATTCACTTTAAATAAATGTCTAGTATAACATTACTTATTATTATTGTATTATATATTGTATTGTATACAAATGTAAATTGACTTAAATACATTTAATAATTTTTTGAAAACTAGAAAATGCAGTTATTTCAATGTAATCTATAACGATTTAGTAAACAATTTTCTCAGATATATATTTAAACAAATATTTACTGTAATTTAAATTACTGTTTAAATTGAATTTACTGTTAATCCTGTAAATTCCCGTTTAAATTAGATTAAGCAAATATTTTATTAAAACTGTTCAAAGAATAAATTTGTTTGAATCAAACAAATTGAATTCATCTAATCCTTTGTACCATACAAAAGTTTGAATATTAAATGTATATAGCGCGAGAAGAAACATATTTTCTGGACATTCGCCATGACTTGTATTTTTATCGGCATACCGACTGATAATTTTATATTA
Source organism: Apocrypta bakeri (assembly GCA_018906985.1). NCBI lineage: Eukaryota > Metazoa > Arthropoda > Insecta > Hymenoptera > Pteromalidae > Apocrypta > Apocrypta bakeri. The sequence continues at coordinate 4,513,360 of JACCIA010000008.1, read as the reverse complement.
TACTTTTGGAGCCATTTCAAAAAAGTTTCTGAAGAGTTAGATATTTCTGGATTGCAAGAATAATTACGACTATTATAAGACATGTACCTTCGGTATGCATGTATCAATAAAAACAAATGACTTGTTGTTCAGTTACAGTATACTCATTGTCATCTAACGAGTAATTCCCTGAATAATCCAATATTTATGTTGTATCCTCTGACGTGAACAAATTTGTTTGACGTGTATCCCAGTTGATCAGTTAAATTTCGTCGATAAAAATACAGCTAAACGTACTGCAACAATTAATTGAGTTGAAGTTTCGTCGCGGTATCATAAAGTCTAAAAAATGTCGTATTAGTAATGACAACGCTACTAATGGAAACGTAATTAACTAAACATCGTTGATAAACGTTTCTAAATAATTTATTTTGTATCGTATTGATAATTTCGAAAAATAAACTTTTACTTTTATGATTGTCAGGGTAAAATAAAGCAATGAATGTAGCAACATTTCGTTAAAAATGTGTTGCAAAATGTTATTCGTTAATTTATCTATATTACCCATTAATGGAGGGATACTCCGATCAGATTGATTGTACAACGTCGAAGCTTAACCTACGGTTAGTTTTCATTTCCATGAATATTGTAAACTGATGATTAGAGTGAACATCTTTCACTATTTTGTTCGTCAAGTTATTCAAATGGCAAATTCATGTATTGACAAATATACGATTATAATACTAAGGAATGGAATTAATCAGCCAGAAGCGCAACTTGAAACTTTAAAATGGTACATCGATTCCATTTAATTCTCGATGACACAAAAATTTACTCAATTCGAGGTTAGATTTTAAAAATAGGACAATATGAATTATATACAGCTTTTATCTTTAATTAACGCAAGAATCGTTTTTAGAAAATAAATTTGCCTTAAAAATTCACACAATACTTCTGGTCAATTCCTTATAGCAGTAGCAGTAGCAGCAGCAGCTCTCCCGCGATAATGCACTGCACTATATAGTCCTTTACATGTATAGATAGATACATCCAGACGCATACACAGTATCGAGCTACCACGCCACCACACCACCACACCACCACGCCACCACGGTCTCTTCGAAGTAGTCTGCGAACTCTATTTTTTCCGATTATTCGTGGAACAGGATAGCCGGGAAAAAGGTGGAGGCGAGCGCGAAGAAGGCAGATGGAGAGAGGCGAGCGAGCTGTCGGGTGCGCGCGTTAAGGAACATGAGAAAGCACTTCTGAACTCCTGACGCCCGCGTTTCCCATCGTCCTCGACGACGACGACGACGACGACGACGACGACGACGACGACGACGACGACGACGACGGCGACGTCGAGGACGTCGCGCTACTAGCCATTTTTACCCACCTTTCCTTTTCTGTCTTTGCTTTTATATAGATTACTTCGCGCGTCAATCGATTTTTCACCTCTATATAACCTCTATATAACTAAACTACTCCTAGCCACGCATACGCACTCATACGTATTGGCGAGCATGCAATTAGTATGTACAATCTTAAATTCGAACAATATTTTTATCTGCATGCGCGTAATTTGATTATTTCAATCCGGATAAGCGTCTTATGAATAATAAGAGAAAAATAATTTCGCGGTCAAAAGTATTAAAGCGCCGAGAGTTGCTGAAAAATGAGTCAGTCGAGTTTTTCGCTAAATTAATTACGCGCCAATTACTGCTTGCGACGCGCGCACTCAACTCCCTTTTTCTCAGGTCGGAAACTGTGCCGGACCGCGGCTTTGCCATTGTCCGCTAAGAGGGTTTACTTGTATCCCCCGAGATGCGCATGCGTCATCCGATTAAAATTACTAATTAGCTAATTAACTTTGGGGCCCGTGGATGCGTCCCGCTAAGTAAGTTGACCGACTGATTATGATGCATTGCTCTTAACTTGCCGTTTTCCTCGCAGGCCGTTGCGCTTGGGGCTGAAATTTTATAAAAAAACTAGATAAATAAATAAAGAAGAGTATTGCAGCCAATGATCTGAATTTATTCAATTATTATTGAATGATGCGCGTCATTTAATAAGCTTTGATTTAAGGCAGTTAAAATATTGTAACTCCAGCATATATAGATTAGATAATCTTTAATCTTGCAAAATTGAATGAAAAGATTATTAATAGTAACAGCAGAATAATAATTTAAGTTGGCATCGGTTGTTGCTATTGAACGTTCATCTGTACAGATGCAATCGGAGGAGAAAGCGCGTCAAAATAAAAACAAATATTATGGATGTACATGTACAATTGGGGCAGCAAGGATTCTTGAACAGAACCCTATGACATACCAGTGTGTGAATGCCACAAGAATGAAAGCTCGTTCTTGTCAAAAGTGAAAAATTATATGCAGAAATCAGTAATATGTGAAAAAAATCAGTTAAATATAAAGAAAAAATGATTGTAATCGTATCATGTATTATTTTTATTTAAATAAGCTAAATACAATTTATTTTTAATATTTCAGAGTTTAATTATCACAGTTACTTCATGTTAATATGCATTCTGTATAGGTTTTGAAAATGTATTTCTAAGGGCGTAATAAATTATAAAAATATTAATGCAAAAATGTTATTTGTTTTGTTTTGTTTAATTGTATAATATGCTAATAATAATTAAAAATATAGTGCTTGTGTCAATTAAGGATTATGACTGACTTAATATTTGCGTCTCTGTACAATTGTGTACACATTGACTGTGAAATGTTTGAATATTAGCTTTATTATCCAAGTAATTAATTACCTGAAGTTAAGGTCAATTGCAAATAAAATGCTTGGGTCGAGAACATTTTTCAGTGTATTGGCTATAATTTCTAACGTAGCACTATACTTTACGAATATATTGAATATGGACCGATACTTACAAGTCTTAATCATTGTATTTAGTTTCCTGTCTGGAAATATTGCAAAAGCACAGGACCAGTCAGAAGAGCTACTTCCACAGGTAAGTTAGAATCATTATATTTATGTATGTTTATAATCAGTATACGATTATTCTTTATATAGATAAAAGTAGTGGCTGTGCAATTATGGACAGTAAATTCAGTCTATTTCGAAAGATTTACGATTTTTCTGGTTAAGAAAAATGAGACTTTTAATGACGTATATGTGGATGTCATTATAAAGAACGATATGCCAGCCGACATATACGTAAGTATATTCAAAGATTTTACATTGACAATAGATATAATTTTTTATACACGCATTGAATAATATATAGCTGGACATTGATGTATACGTGACGGATTCGGAGTACAAGAACAGTATCTTTCTACTGTCCGACCAAATTTCAATATGCAATACAAACTCAACTTACAACGACCTTGCAATCAATGAATCTGTGTTGCCTACTGCTGAACGGAATGGAGATACATGTATCACAAAAGGCAAAGTTATAGTCGGAGTGTCAAATAATTACAGATTCGATGTGCGAGTGCCTAATATTCACGAAATTAGCGACTACCATTATGCAAACATCGCTATCCGAACTGCAAATGAAATTATGATTAATTGTACTTTGTATTCCGAGTGGGGATACCTATAAATACTATATAACAATATTATAATGGACATATAAAGACGATTTAAAATAAAAATAATAATAGGTAGACTACTGAAATACTACTGAATTGTATGTAATTTAGGATTCCTTTTATACTATCTACATAATCTTTCATACGCGTATAAGTTTTTTTACCTGATTCGTCCATTTCTTTATATTAGAATATGGAGATTTTTCGTATTCTATCCATATATCGATATCGTAGAGGAAAAAACCGCCAACTCAAAATAAGTATTCAACGACCAGTCAATTTAAAACAACGTTTCAAAAGCCAGCAAACTCAGAGAAAATTTTCTATTTTTAAACGATAAATTTTGTTTTGAATAACGCCCAAAAAAGTATTTGCATTGTTCAATTATTACCAATGACTATTAATGTTAACTATTATTATCATTAAATACTTAAGAGAGACAGATGGTAATATTTATACATTTGTCTGCATACTGAAGACATGTTATTACAGCCGTCTGACAAACGTTTAAATATTTGTATTTATTATCCAAGGTATTAGTTATCGTAAAACAATAGGCTCGACCGTAAATAAAATATTTGGGTGTAGAAAATTTTTAGTGTATTGGCTATATAGCTTCAAATGTAGCTCCGCACTCTATGAATTTATTGAAAATGAATCGATACTTTCAAATCTTACTTATTGCAGTTGATTTACTGACTGGGAATGTAGCAAAAGCTGAGAACCAGACCGAATTAAGAGTTAGTTTCTCAGGTAAACTAAGGTCATTATTTGAATATGTACTGTACATATTGTATATCCAAAGTACTTTCTGTACAATCATGGGAAGTCAATTGAAAATATCTAGAACGATTTTATATTGGTATTGTCAAAAAAATAAATAAGTCTTTTAATGGTATGTTTACGCATGCTACTAATAAAGGAGGATTTATCAGCTGACGTTTACGTAAGCATCTTCAAAGATTTTGCATTGACAATGGATATAATTTTTTATACACGCATTGAATAATATATAGCTGGACATTAATCTATACGTGACGGGTACTGCGTACAAGAACAGTAATTTTCTACTGCCCGACCAAGTTCCAGTATGCAGTGCAAACACTCGCAACGATAATATTCTAAAGGAGTTTATATTATTAGCTGCTAAATGGACAGATGGTGTGCGTATAAAAAAGGCAGAGTTTCAAGCGAGTTGTTAAGCAATTGTGTTTTCGAATTACTGGCACCTAATATTCACGAGATTAGCGACTATCACTATACCCACGTTGTTGTTCGAACTATAAATTAAATTATAGGGACTGTCACTCTTTGAGTGGGTAGCTCCATACTTATGAATAATTACGAATAAACTTACCCGAGGGTTACCGAGTTGATTACCGGCTTGCAAAAGTGTCCTAAAAAATGGTTATGATAAAAGCTAATCGTTTAAGATAATGGGTGCATACAAGATTTGGGTAAAAGGTGTCATCTAATAAACGAGAGAGGATTAGCACAAAATTTCGGTATTAATGATTGAAAATCGTATGGGATATCGGATTTCACACTTTTTTCAATTATGAAAGCATAAAATATAAAAGCTTTTCTGTCCAACAGTATATACGAACAATATTACTGGAAAGATCGAGAAAGATTTTTACCGCAGAAACGTAATTATTGTTTCAGTCGATTTTATCAAATTCAAATAGATAAATTGAGCGATTTATCAACTTGAAGTCATGCTCGACGATAATCAAGTGTCCAAGCTTTCTCTTGACTCATCTGCATTTGCAGTATAGTAGGAGAGTGAAGCTTGCAACACCAACAGTAGCGACGAGCTTAGCTTGTATATATACAGGGGCTGACTCGACGTGGGCTGCAATTATGGGCCCCCTAATTACGTCTCCACAGCGCGTCACGAGTCTCCTCCAGGCTCGGTCAGACCCGTACTCTGTACCTGGACTTAATTAATTCCAGGCCGTTGACGCTGGAATTGCTCGTGCTTTCGACTCGCTCTGTCGTTTTCGGCTTGATAATTGTGCTGACGTTCGAGGAATTGTCATTCTTTTCTCTTAGATTATTGTGGATTGTTTCAATTTTACTGTCGCTAAAGTAATTAATTCTATTTATAAAATTATATTGTTCATTTGTAAGTAAAATATCATCGAATTCACAACTAAGCAAGAATTAATAATTTATTACTATGGTAATATCGTAACCGAGCCTTATCGCTTCCGCAAAGATATCGTATTGGTTACAGTCAATTTTCTAAATATATAGAAAATGTACGGTAATTATAAGTAACAATTGTCTTTAACGAAAAATATTAGCAAGTGTTGCCTTTATTAGTTTATTCAGAATTCAGTTATAGTCACAGGGCTCTAGCCATTGCTCTCTTGTATGATAATTGTTCCAGCGGTTTCGTTATAATTAATGAGACTTCGTATATTTTTGTCATCTCACGATACTGTATCCAAACAGGAAGCAAATGACACGTGATAGATAAGGTAAGGGAAGACGACACTTTCGTTTGCGACGAGAAGCGGAAGTCAAGCGGCCAGTCTTTGCCCCGTTCGGTCAGATAACGAGCATGGCAACGATTCTGTCACTATTTCGCGCTCCGAGCAAAATTAAATTTAGAGCTTAACAATCAATGCTTATGAACGTGATTACAGTTATTATGAAGCAGTCTTAACGTATGGTATGCTTACAATTTACTTGTATATTTTTAGAACTATTATACATCATAAATATCAATTTAATGAAGTACTTATTTCGACTTTCTTAATAATTATTGTATATCCGATTGCCTGTAGATTTAGTTTTTAATGATAAAAAAATTAACTACCAAATTTTTATTTGGATTAAATAACAAGTTTTTAATTCGCATAAATATTTGTAAAAGTTACTTCGATCAAAGTTAATTTTTTAGCCAATTTATTGAATTATTTCTAAATTTAGTGCAAAAACAGTCAATCTTATCATTTATCTATAGGAATAAGACAGGTTAGATGCAATATTTGAAATTAGTCTTTTCTACGGATCGCGATGTTTAATCACGAATATAAAAAACATCATACCTACTTGAAGTGGAAATTAAAGCTAAATCATAATTTCATACATTTTTTTATCGAATGATTATATTTTATTGAAATCAGTCATAATAATAATAGTTTATATTTATTTTAAATAAATTATAAGTAATATACGGTTGTTTCCATTGTTTTAAAAGTATCAATAATTTAATCATTCCGAATTTCTATACGATATTCAATCGTGCATTATTATTTCGAATGGAGTATTAATCCACTTGTCAATTCATATAAATAATTTGTGTAGATAATACATAATATCAGCTGAATAACAAAACATTAATACATTTTAATATTTAAATTGAGTAGAGAATGTCGGTACGAAATAGGATGGCAATGCTATGTGCAAAATAATATTCCACTTGAATGTTTAGGTACAAAAATATTGTATTCTTTAAATTAATCCGGTCGGATTTGTAAAAAAATCTGCATTTGAATCCCGGATGCACACAGTCGGGTGTGCGAATGATTCACATATCCTTTTTTGAGTTTAATTCAGTGAATGTCCTTGACTGACGTTTTAGGATTTGTTTGCGTTTTCGGTGATTATTATAATTCATATTCACCTTTATAATTCATATAAAATTGATTTTTTTCAAAATTCTCTAACGTGTAAGTTCATAGTGGGTTTATTATGTATAATTGTTATTTATAATCTGGATTCTTAAAAAATAATTGTTCGCGTATCCTCTATATGCTTTAAAAGCTTAATTGCCAAGCTGAGTTTTGAAATGCCTAAAAACAGAAACGGAAAACTGACATATATTGTTTCAGCAGGATTATTAAAAACTCAGCATTATCGAACGTAATGAAATGTTTGAATAAATCCATAAAAAATGAAAATGAAACGGCGTACCAGGGGATATACTATAGAGGGTAGGAAATGTAAGCCTCGCGCAGTTTCCCAATGCAAAATTCCATCAGGCTCGTTGACCGATCTGTCGCGCGCTCAGACTGCTCTTAAAGTCCGAATAACGATTGCTCGCGTTCGCTCGACAGCCGCTTAATAATTCCTCCGGATGGTCGGACCTCGGCCTCCATTAGCCCCTATTCTCTTCGATGCATGCGAGCTCTACACATTCGTAAACTCTTGCACTCACATACGCACACATAAAGCCTCTCACACGGGCAACGTTTCACGCGGCTTTCTCCGAGCTAATCTCGCTGCGCGCCGTCGGTATTTCGAATTAATTAATCCGGCATCGAGTTAGGCTCGCGGCCAATTTCGAAATTCTCATTCGCTCGCTCTTCCCTTCTCTCCCACTCCTTCCGATGCTCTCTGCAGACGCATACGCGGTGCTTAGTTCGTTCGTATATGGCGCGCGCGACTAGTTATGTATATGATATAGGTGTAGTATATAGGTGTAGTATATAGGTGTAGTATATAGGTGTAGTATATACACACACTTGCAGCCTGAGCGGCTTTCAATGCTCGATGGAATTTTGCATGCAGCCCGGAAGAGTCTTCCTATACAGATTGCGCAGGTTTGAGTAAACTCGATGGATTAGTCGTTGGAAATACGGCGTGATTTGCAGGAGAAGGTACACCTGCTGGATTGGTCGAGTTCGGGGACCTGTGCTCGCAAACTCGAGAATGACAATTGTAAGGCCTCAGTGATATGGCTTGATAATAATAATGGCTTAATAATACTATTAAACAGAAACTAATTTTTTCAATTTGTTACGTAAGAAAAAAAAGAATAAATTGCTTTTACGACCATAGTGTATCTCTATTCTTCATGGCACCCGATAATAAACCACAGCCGAGGCGACAAATGCTCGCAATCTTTGCACAATTGAAACGTTACGTAAGTCTGGCTTTTCTGTAGCTCATTAAGCATCGGCGACTCCCCGCTATGAAAAAAGCGCCGACGACCATAGAAAAAAAGTTGCCTGATGCGCGCACAAAGCGGTTGAATGAGCCGTCAATTACGATCGAACGAAACTCGGTCTACTTGCACGGATGACGCGATCACAGATGCGTAAAGAATGCATCGGCAGCCACCGGTGCTGGCGAGCACGAAACGTCAGTCCCGGAAACAATTCGATTTTCGCCATTTTCGCTGTCCGCTACCCCGTAAATTGGATTCGTGAATCGAATTCTCGCGCCGCGGGAGAAAGGGAGTATTGTTGGCCGTTGTATGTGTAATACAAGACTACATTGTTTTGTCTGTCTGTGTGTGTGTGTCTGTGTCTGTGTGTCTACTGAGTTGCGAGGAAGTACGCGTTTAAGGGTAAGTTATGGGAGTTTTTTTGCGCTCAGTATTTCGAGTACAAAGTCGAAAAGAGGATGAAAGTTTAAGAAGACGCTGGATTGTAATTTGACACCGGAAACTGTACACATTGGTCTATGACGAATAAGAAATATTTTCAAATAGTAATTTTATTAAAAGTTTTTTAAATAATTTTGATCGAATCAATGTCGTATGACTGGTATGATCAGTTTTGGTTGTCATTATGATAAGCAGTCGCTGCTGCATTTGAGCAGCACAAGTCTGAAACATAATGTTATATTAATCCATATAATATCAAAAGCCGCTCACTTCACTCGCAATCCGCATGCTTTTTGTATAGAATGATCTTTTTTTAATTTACGTAATATTTTTGTGCGATAGATTTATTATATAATATGTTTTAAAAAATGCATTACATGCAATATATTGCTTCATCTGCACTATATTTTGACTCAAATATTATCATTACTGTTTATTAGTGCCATGTATTGATACGGAAATTAAATGATAAGAGACAGAGTCGCGAGAAAAAGGTAGACGACGAGTCTCGAACACCCGGGACGTTATGAATCAAAGGCAAGCTAACTGTCTACGATGCATTTAGTCGCAATACACTGTAATATGGTTCGGCAGCAGTCTTATCGCTAACTCTGCTCATATGTTCGGACTGCGCGAGCGTTGTGTACCAATATTTCGTTTGTAACAATATTTTACTCTCATCGCATTTGCACAACTCGCGCATTGAATATAAAATAATTTTTATCGTGTCACAATAATTTATTATATTTGAATGTATGAAATACATTAATAAACAATGCAGATCTTTTTTTTAAGTTTACTTTTTTACTTTAACTAGTACGTCTATGTGTATAAACTGTTTCACATCGTGAATCACTTGCACGTACAGTGCCTTTATGTTATCATCTATAGATAACCAATTCACATGTTTTACCCATTTGTCTTCTGCTTCATCTACTAAATAGTTTGCAGTATCCAATTGATCTAGACCAGAGATTTAGTTTTATCTTTATGTTTCGCAAAAATAAGCTGTAAATAGTATAAAATGGTTTATCGATCAGAGGAATCTAAAAAAATTATAATTCTAAGAGCTACAACTTTTCACACTTTTTGATTTGTACTCTAAAATAATTATTTTACCGTTCCAGTGCTTTTGGGCTTTGATATTATCCAGGTCCGCAATTTAAGTGTTTGAGTCTCGCAATCTCTTTTAAGAGTATCATTGTGGAATCGTTGGATTACTTTTCTAAAATAATTTTTCTTTTAATTATTAGACATGCGTATAACATGCAATATTATTATTATTAAATTACTTTCTTTATGACAGATTTTATTTTATTTATTTTATTTTTAATTAAAAAGACTTCATTTAAATATAGAGACTTAGAACACTAAATATCTAGAGAAAAAATTATATTTTTATTGTCAAAGCTTTTCTTCTGCATAAATTAGGCATAAACACTTTATCCTGTTACTATGAAATGCTTTATTTTATTTTTAAAATATCGGTTGTTCAAGTTTAGACTTTTAACTCATCTCAGACCTAATTGCTACGATATAACTAATTTGATTGTTTATGACTGTTTTTATTTTTATTAATTTATTTGCATTAAGAAAAAGCTTTTATATATCCTCAACAATATAAATGATTTTTTCCCAAAGTAAATTATTTTTGTAGTAAAACATTTCTAAAAAATGTAGGAAAAAACGAGGTTTGTGTGATGATTTGGCAAAGGGTCACCTATATATAGACCCCTTCATTTAAAAGCAAGAAGCAGATTCAGAGAGCAACGATATACGTTGACAAATAAAATGAATAAGTGCAAAAAGCGAGTGAGCTGTAGAAGAAATAATTTTTAAGTCCGTGAAATCGGGACCTCAATATCTAAAGTTCCCGCTCGACATTAAGTGCACACTCGCCCCGATGACGGCTATACTCCCCCTTTTTCACACACAAACGCCGCAGATTTTTTTCAAGCGGGACACCGGCCCGTGGGAAGCTTCGCCCGTGATATTTTTCTTTTCGCTGTTATTCAACTTATGAAAGGTATATTTTTACATTTTTTAAAAGGTTTAGATATACGCCCGGGAATAACATACAATAATCTAAAAAGATGATAAGCTGATGATAATATTAACTTTATGATAATATTAACTCGTAATTATTGAATTTACAGAATTTTATGTACAGATAATATAATTTATCAATGTTCAAATAGAACTTTGAAATTTGAGTTTGCAAATAGCACAAACCTGGTGATCAAAATTGCTGCAGAGCACATTCTAATTGTAGCCAGGCTTGCCAATTTAATTTGAAGTAATATTGTATTGGTTGGTGGTTGACATATAATGTAACGCATTGTTTTATACTCTGATAAATAAATTATAACAAATAAAAATAAAATAATGCACAATGGAAAATAAGGATCAATTATTATCAGCTATATATACAGGAAAAAATGAAAAGCCACAATGGTATAATATAAGGCATTAACAAATCTTTTGTTTCCTATTGATGCATACTATACGCGTGTTCTGCAACAGACGGTCGTATACCAGAAATAGAGAGAGAGAGAGAGAGAGAGAGAGAGAGAGAGAGAGAGAGATGGATAGTCCCGTATGTGATGCATCGGACAGATAAGGCAGATCTGCTTCTCATTGTGCGAAGCGTAGCAAAGAGAGGGAGAGAGAGAAAGAAAGAGAGGTTGACGGTTCGCTCGACTGCTCATTTATTAGGATTTCACGCCAGTGATCCCGTTACTGCTGCGCTGTGCAGCTCCCATTTTACGGGGTATTACGTTATTGTTGCATTCGCGACTCCAATTTCTTCTCTATCTCTCTAATCTTTTTCTCGTTCAGCTGGTTTATGCTTTATAATATAGGGAGGGACTTTGTTCTTTGCGTCGATGAGTGCATCCATCAATTCACGAATCATGTCATTTTATTCGTCATTCAATTAACGCCTGGTATTAAATTTATAGCCTAATTTTGTTTAATTAAGCCGAATATACGACTTTCTTGTGTATTTTACATTGGTTCGGCTCGAGACGAGTCATAGGCGTGCGCGCTCGCGTAGGCGTGCACAGGCAGTACTATGCGACGAGAAAAAGAGCGTCGCGAACGGCGCAGCAAGTTTAATTCGCTGCGACATCCGCGTAAAAAGAGCAGTCGCTCGATCGCTTAAAGATCGTTTACAGTTATAGGGAGTAATCCTAGCTAGCACGAGATCGTTATTTCATTTTTTGCTATGGCGAACAGCTTTGATGCACTATGTACAGTTAGAAGAACAGCCGATCTATTACCGATTTCGCGCTTACTTTTTTCCACTTTTATTGCGCGCACGGGGTCGATGAGCTTCGAACATTTCATTGCGCGACTTGCAATAGCCTGGGAGCGACATCGAAGAACTGTCGGCAAGAAAATATGAAAGCGCACGTTTCATTTAGTGCACTCTGTCTCTATTCGGAAACTATACGAATTTCAAGTAATATCGTAGACCTTTATGTCATCAAATTTATTTATTGCGTTATGAACTCTTAGGATTTTAAAGTATTCAATTCTCTCTGTTTGTAATGTTAATATTTTCGAGGTATACTGAAACTTACTACAAAAGTTAAAACTCTTTTTCGAACAATGTTTCAAAACCCTCTTTTGACTGATTATTCTAAACAGAAACATTCACCAAGTATATCTATTCTACTATTTTGAAGGCCGTTCTTTTGAAAAATAAATAATTAAACATGAAATGTCCTATTCAATATTTATCGATGTCTGCTATTCAAAATTTCCCTTTTTGGATGTTGGATATTTTTAACCAAGCTAAATTTTGAAAAGCGATTTTTTTCTCGAAAAATAATGACATTTATACAAATTTCCGAAAACAAAAATGTCTATGAATTAATTGAATTTCATTAAAATGGTTTTAGGATGATCCATTTATTTATGGAAAAAATAATTGTAATGATATTTCACCGAATGTTTAACTCTAAAATGCAGAGTGATATTTTAATTTGGAGCTTAGAAGAAAAATCTTAGAGCTAGAGTAATACAAAACTGGGTATTATTTCCTTTAGAAAAATAACTCTAATCTCTATCCATTGTGAAAGCTGTGAATTTACATTGTTTTACTGTAATTGTGATTTTGTTAATTAGATTATAGTGAACAGAATCTAAAACTTCGAATTGTTTATCGTATGTTATAAAAATAAATACTGTATAAAAGAGCTTAAAACTCTATATAATGAAGTTGACCATTGTCCTGTATTCTAAGATTAAAAATTTACTGCTGTAAAAAAGATGGATGTATGCACATTAAAGAATAAATGTGATAAAAATAGTCCATTAAAATATCAATAAAATATCGGTGTAAATTTCTACATCCTGAACCTCGTAGATTATAGCGTGTAAAAGCATTGCAAAGCAGACGAGTTTAACCAGCAGTACCAGATACAGACACGCGATCTTGGCTATCGTGTATGTGTATGTTCAGATCCAGACGACATCGATAGGGTGAAGGGCCCGAGGTGGCCTTGAGCGCAAGACTACGCGTAGTGGCACGTCTCGTCGTCATCAAGGACTTCCGTTCGAGGCCATCCGGTTCTACAGTACCAGAGGAGATGACTATAACGAGCCATCTTTCACTTGCGAGACGATGCGACGAGCCATGGCATAACGGGTTGTCGCGGCTGTACAAATCACACATACAATCGAGGTAAGTTTTTTAAACGCCCAGATCGCCTCTCTAATAGGTGCCGCAGTCGGATACCTACCCTTCGACAAATAAAGGACTTCACGTACACCCTTCTAGGTATTAAGGTATAAGTACCATCTCGTCCCGCATTGAGTAAAGAAAGTGAGAAAAAAGGAGCCTGCGCTAGTGATCCGTCACTAGAGCGAAAGTGCATTATGCACAACCCTTTAACGGGGGCAAGGTAGCTCGCCTTTCTTCGCTAGATCTGCTCTCTAATCGTATTCATTAAAGTGCTCCGCAGCGCTTTCAATGCACTTTCCTACCCGCGACCTTTGACTGGGCTCTTTCTTCTTCCGCAAAGTGCTGTGCGGCTCCGCTCCTGTATATACATATAGCTATATGCTATTATTAATGTATTACTGGAAATCATTTATTTTGCGTAATTTTGAAGGAAAAAATACTAATGAAACGCGACTATACGTTTATGCGCGAAGAATCGAGGGAACGGTTAATTCGAGTGTCAAAATAATAACAAGTTGGAATATGTGCTTTAAACGGCGTTGCCTGGAGTGGATGAAAATTTGATTTTCATCGATGCCCGCAGGCGCCGAACGAAACTCGATGTACGAGCGAAAAAAGCCCTAGTCATACAGCGAAATCCACTTTTACAATGACGCACTTCACGAGAGCTTCTCTCATGCATAGAACCCAGAGAGAGAGAGAGAGAGAGAGAGAGAGAGGGAGAGAAGAATAAAAAACCATAAAACCGGCACAGTGCAGTTCCAGCAGCTCAACTCGCGCGAATACATCCGAATAATCGCCGACTTACAATGCTCGCCTCGCTCTTTCCATCAATAAAACGCGAGTAAGCGAGAGAAGGAGAGTCTCGTAGTTTAGCGAGAGAAAATCCTCGACTGGCCGCGCGAATTTCCAAGATAAAGCCCGCCACAATGGAGCCGATGCGGTTTTTGGTATTCGGCCAGTGCCGTACGCTAGAACTCTCTGGCAGCTGATTGACCTGGCCCTTTTGGATAACAATGCGAGTCGCGGCCGCTTTATAAATCTGCGCGCATTGTTGCGGCCAATGACTTACTTTGCGCCTTACTTTGCCTTTTTCTCAGCGATCCGCTCGCGGTTTATCTCTGTCAAGCTTCTATACGCCGACGACTTTGATTTGCTGCCACGCTTCTATGTACATTCTCCTACTATGCGCGCTCTATCCTTTGTGCGAAGATTTTTGACAAATTGATAGAAAGTCGATAGAATCTCCTACGGCATTTATTGCAATCCTTTAAACTGTCCTCGCGCAAAACCGTTAGTATTATATTTTTCGAACTCTTCATACTGTTTCAAAATCTGACAAATTAGTACATTCCATATTAAATTTTTTAATTTCAAAAGTCTATACTTTACACTATTGAGTTGAGTGAAAAGAAATTAATTTTTTTATGTTGCGAGTATTTGATATTTACTATGGTGTATCTTTACTTGATATTCAGCATTGAATAAAGTGCAAATTTGTAGATATTGCAATACGAAATTTCGTTATTATTGCGTATCCTGTATAATTTACTATAAAATCTTTCAAATACAAATTAATTAATAAATTTATGACAATATTTATATTTTGTACAAACGGGACTATTGATATAAAAAACAATAATTTGGCTTTAAAAAATATTCATTTGTAATAAATAATATTATTTTCAGTAAAATACATTTATTTAAAAGTAATTGAAATGAATGTTCGAACTAAATTTCCTTTTAAAAAAATATAATGATTAAATTCAAGTAAATATTTTCTTTAAACTCTCCATAGAAATCATTTTTTTATCAAATAATTTTTTTTTCAGTGTAAAAGTTTTGTAAATTATTTTTCATGTTCAAACAGTCGATATTCACTTCTTTTGCAGTTGCGATCATTTTAACTTTTATAAATACCGAATGTTCACCAAATCAAATAATGAATTTTCACTATCTCAGATTTAGAGAGCAGGGATACGCAAACGGTCCATACTCTTGTTTAAATAGCCTATAAAATCGTCTGCGGCTACTCGAACTGCACTGATCCCTCGATGATGTCTGTGCATCTGGTTTTGAAACTGCCGGGAAAAAGACATGCGTGTCGTCGACGTATAATTACGGATTAGATAAATGTAAGGACTATCTTCACAGGGGGAGAAACGATCCCGCAGCAGTGGAGGGTTGCGGTGACTCTCTCTACATTTAAACCCATATACCCACAATTGCTCGGTTCACAATTTCTCTACAAATTCAGTTTTTTCTTATTTTTCTCTTCGGGAGCAATATTCGAAAAGAACAACATAATAATATTATCAAATTATAAAAAAATGTCTGACCCTCTTCTTAAAATCATACAAAACAAACACAAATGTAAAATGAAAAGTATAAATGTTTAATAATATATTAGTGGTATAATAATAATAATAGTTATAAGTATCAAATCGATTGAATTGTCACCTATTTAATTTCTTGCTGTAGTTTATAAACAAATAGAAATGCAATACTAATCTTACATTTATATGCGATCGTCAAAGTCTATTATATAAAAACAAAAAAAAGAAAAGCTCTGACTATACTTTTATATACAGAAATAGTATGTAGTCGAAGAAACATAATCGAACCCGACATTACCTATTGTTTACGACAAATTTGTTACTGCGAGTTATTGAATGTTTTTTATTCGGAAGTAAATATGTGAAAAATATAATTTTAAGATAGCAGCATCAAATCGAAATAATATAACCGCTTAACCTTGCATCTGAAAAGTTTCCCATACGCTTACCCCCGGATTCTCCGAAAAAAATCACTAGCACACACACCCCCTGCACAGACACCCCTCGACACATTAGCGCTTACGCGTATACACATTCCACTTAGTCTCCCATCGCACATCCCCGTATATACATATACATATACATATATATAAACAAGCAGGGAATGTCAGTCGCGCACGACGAGACAATACGCGACAGCAACAGAATAGCCGGTAACGGAGCATCGTCGGGATGATCTGATTAGTGCGCACTCCCGCCGTCATGGGAAAGTCAGAACTTAGAAGAGCAGTCAGCAGTGCGCGCGTATTATCCTTTGAAATTAATTTAATTTTTACGCGCGTCTGTGATTTTGCTCGCGCAGAGATATTTGTTTGGTTTTTGTTTTTTCCACCCCTTTACTCTTTCTCTCTTTCTCTTTTTCCCTCTTTCTCACTGGCCATATCATAGAATGAAAAAGTTAAATTAATATGCTTTATATGAAAGCTGAATTTCAAACGTCATGCGCAATATTTCGCTGTAATTGTTTTGTGAGCTGTAATGAGTTATATTATTGCAGTTTCTGACGCGAATTTTTTATCAATAATTTAGCGAAAGAAGAGAGACAGAAAAAAAGGAAGTATAAAGCAATATAGCAACTCTGTGTAGCTATGCCCAAAGCGCGCAGTTCAGCCTCAATTTGATAATGAAAGTTCCGAAAGAAACGCACGTTCGGGCGACTTTTCTCCGACTCCGCCATACATTACCCCTCCCCTAGACAGACAGAAACACGTAGTAGCCGAAGGAAGGCAAGCGCCGGATAGCCGATAAGGGGAGGTGGCTCTTACCTAAATAACCACTCAGTCACTCAGAGGTACCTCTCTCTCTCTCTCTCTCTCTCTCTCTCTCTCTCTCTCTCTTTCTCTCGATGCCGTTACGTGATGTAAAAGCTTGGATCGTATATATATGTACACTCTTGCTTCGCTTCTCTCTCTCTGTCTCACTCTTTTCCAGATTAACGAGGCCATTCTCAGATTGATTTCCCCGGAAAGCTCTCTGACCTTTCTGTGATGCAGTCTGAGTTTCGAGTTAGCAACTGGCAAAGTGAAACTGAGCACTTCGGTGTCCTTTGCAGAGCGCTTGCGTATAGAGTTTTTGCCAATTTTAGAATGACAGGTGTGGAGGTGATTGTGTTACCTTTGAGAGTATCAAGTGGTTCTGAAACTTAAAAAGATATTGTCATCACAGAGTCAACTTTTTCTCGTATTTAACATTGATAGAGCAAGAGATAGAGAGTAATTTAAGATTGCAAGAAACATTTACATCATAAAAATATACAATATTTATCCATAAGTAAGTAGAATACTAACTCAATAAAAATTGTTAGATTAAACAAATTTGTATGAATCTAATCGTTATTTATTTTAGTGTAAATTTATTGCAACAAATATGTATTGAAATAAATACTACATCGTTATTCATATGAAATATTTGGATTCCCTAGAGATATCGATAAAAATGAAATGAAAAATGAAAAAAATGTAGATTTTGAAAAATCTTGATGTACTGTAAAATGATTTATTACATTTAAATACATATTTAATAAAATAAGCCAAATTAATTCTTCTTTCAAAAAAGCAATTTTTTAATAAATAAATTTTTGGAAATTCAGCAAACTTTTTTGCAGTGCACATTTTTACTTTACCTCCTGTATATTTTTTAACTGAGACATTCCTTTTTTCAGTATATTTTTCTATAATGGATTTAATTAATTTCCAACTACTAAATCTCTAAATAAACATACTTAATTTCATGAATTTATTAATAAAATTATCTTTTCGGTACGATAAACGAAAAATCATAGTTGCGCTTTGCTTTACATACGCGCAAAAAGAGCCTATTGTGAGTTTGGTTTGCATTAAAGAGCCTTAGTTGACATCAAGATCACGTGCCTGATCGCAGTGTCAAAAGTATCGAGTGTCGGGCGGCGATTCGCGGCGCGAAAAATGTGCACTGCCGCGCGTTGGCTTCTCCGATTTCAACGAACGCACTGGAGCTTCTTTCGCATATGTCGTCTGTTGTTGGTTTGGAACTTTGCTATACCCGTATATATATTGGAGAACGTAACCGGAGACTGTTTTTGACATGATTTTTTGACATTGCGGTGCTTTCGAACAGTTCTTTTTTCCAAACTCGTTACAGCTCCGTGTGTATTAATATATGTTCGCAGATTCGTTTTGATAGATAAGCGTATGTTAAATTGATTAATCAACAAAATCGGACTCAGTCGATCAGTTTCTCGAATAAATCAGCGTACCTCATCCCTGGCATGAATTGACAGTACTGGAAATCCGGGCCATTATTGATTTTTTACCGTCATGAATCACGAGTACAACCATGAATCATGAATATAGGAATTTCCAATCGAATGGGCAAAACAAATTTTACACGAAGATTGATTTTTAATAATGTTTATTCATTCATGATTTAAATAATAGGTGTACATTGTCCCCTTAAACTAGCACTGTGCCGGTACTCTGCGAATATTGTACTTACGTAATATTTACGTCATGTTTGCTGACCAAAATGTGCTATTTTCATCGCTTCAGCATCTACTGAATTGTGCACCAGTATTGTTTAAAATAGTACAGAAAATGTCAGTCTAACTCAGTATTCGACCATTATACCATTCTTAGAAAGGATGATGTGTTCTAGTGAGTCACCCTTCGCGCAAAATCCCGCAGACGTGTATACATAGATGCGTGAGGAAACCTGCGGAGTAATCGAGTCGCCCTCGAAGGACCGGTCCTTATCAGCGTCGACCATATATGGCTGGCATATAGAGAGCAGCAGCCGGCGAATACATTACACGCGTCGTTTAGATGATTGGCGGAGATTGGCGAGAAAAGAGCGGATCGCCGCGATAAGCAACGGCAGCGCGTGCGCGCGTGTCGTCGAACTAAAAAGCCGACACGCGTGCGGTGTAATGTTTTGAGCTGGTTCTGCGCTTTGGGGGATGATGTTGCAGATGCGAGGGGTTCCTATACAGTTTCTTTGTTCGTTGCGAAGCGAGAAGCTAGATATGGTCCTTACGATATAGTTTCTGGACTTAACGGAGCATCGGTATTGAAAGTCGCCGAAGTGTGACTTCTTATGAAACATATTTTTCATCCCTTACGTCATACTTTTTTGCGTTTCCAATTTCAAAAGGACAGCTGTAATTTTGATGAATATTTTGCTGTACAATCTATTTTTTCGAGTATAACTCCTTTCGCTACGTGTACATTAAGGGAGTAGACACCTGTCAATGAAGGTACCTATGATTAAAGATCTTAATAAGCGACAGAGTCAGCGACGAGAAGGCTCAAGAGCCGCATTACTATACACTGAAACTAACTGCATTGTAGATGTAAGATCCGTGGTTAGAGCACTTGTCTTTGATTCTGGACGTCCCGGGTTCGAGATTGGTCGCCTACTATTTTTTCACTCGCTCTGTTTCCTTATTGATTTATACATAACAGTATTAAAGAGCGTTCAGGACAATTCACAGAGTGAGTTATCAAAAAGCATGAAGAATGAAACAATGCTTAAATTAAAGGGTAACGTATCTACAATTTCAGTGTTAAATATATAAAGAATATATTAAATATTAATAATTAAAACTTTTAATTTTAGGTAATCTCAATTAAAGGTATCTCTTGCCCCTAAAAGGAACGTAATAAAACAGAAGTTTACTGATTTGTATACGTACTACTTTCGGACTTATGGTATATGATTAGGGAATTTAACGATTAGAAGAGATGACAGAATTTATGATTAATTCATTTGATACCGCTATAACTTTATTTTGAATAATTCACTGTACTTTTTAGTTATACATTATTTTAAAAAATAAGAATTAAACTATGATAGTACTTTGGACAAAACATACTTGCCAACATCTCTGAAATGTTTTCGGTATGCTCAGAACTGAGTAGCTGAAACAGAATGAACGATTAAAAATAGTGATGAATGCAGATTCGGAAAAGCTTTATATAACCCAGGTAAAGTACGTCGAAAATCTCCTTAACTCACTTTAAGTGTACAAAACACATAGCGTAGGTACTACGTATATGCACTGTAACGAGTACTAGACACATATCGGCGTCTACAGCGTAGCTGTATGTATATATATATATACATAACAGAGGATGGATGAAGAGAGGGAGAGAGACGGAGAACGGAGAACGGAAGAACGGAGAACGGAGAACGGAGAACGGAGAGGGAAACAGACAGAGCGCCAGCCGAGGCACGTAATGGCGTGTCGGAGTTAACCGGTTGATAACCATCAGTTATAATTAACTCAGGCCAACCAGCGAACAAGCCAACCCTGGTAACTGTACTCTCTCTCTCTCCTTGTCTTTCTCATTATCTCTCTCATTCATTTCACCCGCGCGCTCTACACCCACCCGGCTTTCGTCTTGTCTCGTCTCCCGCGACTGTATTAACAGTCGGTGCGAAGCATACACACACACACACACGTATATATGTAGCACTCATATATACGTAGCTGTACACAACTGCGTTTGCACGTATAATGCATATACATGCATGTGGGTACGCGCACACATAATTTCACGCGCACCGCGTATATTAACGCTGCGACCAATGGCAAATGCGAGAACGTGCGTAACAACGCGTTCTACATATATTTATAGATCAGCTGTCGGCGCGCGCGCGTGGCAATGATCTTAGCGCGTCTCGAATTTCCATTATCGCTGATTAATTCGCGCGTGCATTCGCATCTGATGCTAGCAGTGAGCGATCTATATAACATGTACATGTACACCTCTATACATCTTCTACCTATGGATATAATCTCTATCTCGTGATGAGTTAGCCATCCTGTATATGCATTCATTACGGGTTTAGAAAGATTCGTTGAACAGCTGCTGTTTGTGTTCTATGATTGATGAGCTTTTGTAAATGCCACATCGACTATAATAGTCCAATCGAATCGGTCGAAACTTATTATTAAAACGATAGTAATATCAATAAACGATCATTTTAGCGTTTAAACACAAATGAAGAAAATTAATAAACTTAATTTGATAAACATTTTGACAATTTTGTTCAATTGATAGTTTGTAACGTCGATGTTCGTTTAAGAGCTTTTTTTCGAGTGAGACTTCGAACAAGTTTCATTTAAGTATTTATTTTCACTTTTTCTTAAAAAGTAAAATGATCAATGATACTGTAACATTGCTTCAAGTAATACAATTGTTTTATTTGCAACTATTTTGAATATGACTTATTTAAATTTACGTAATTATTATAAAGCTCTACTATAAATAAAAAACATTCTTAAAGAGATGATAAAAAAAATTAAAAAAAAATTAATAAAAAGAACCGTCGAGTCTGGAATAAATTATTTTTTTATATAATACAATAAATTAATTTCAATGTGAAATAGATATGTATAGTTTATTCATATATTTATAGGTTTTCTTGTCATAAAGATTTTTAAGTGAAATGGTATTTGCTTTTTTTGCTGTAAGAGAATGAAAAACTATTTATTTAATTTTCGAGGTAAAATTATTGCTTCAAAACAATTTTTACTCTCTACAAGATATAGTCAAAGCTCATTTCGCTAACAATTTCAATAGAAAAATAAAAAAACTCGTTAGCGCAGTATAATCCCGTATATCCATCACGTCGTACAAAACCCAGCGAAAAAAATCTCAAAGCAAACAAACCAAATTAAAATCTCACAATACGTATATAACGCAAGAGCAGATTTCCTGTAACAACAACAACAACAGCATCAGAAGCAGCAACAGCAGCAGCAGTAGCAGCAGTAGCAGCAGCAACAGCAGCAGCTTCCCTTAGGCAATCGCTACAGCACTCGAGGGCAGCGCTTTTCTCATGCTACAGTGGAGCACAACGCTAATCCCCATTGTCGAGCGCGACGTAAGCCCGTAATTGATCGACTCGATCCGCGGAGCACACACGCAGGGCCAGACGTTCGACGCCGTCGCGACGATTGCACGGAGTATACACAATCGTTGTATTAGTGTCTTTCTCATGCGTACAGTTGACTCCGCTGAGTTTTTTTCGTCCTTTCAACAAAGATCCAGATTTATTTGCTTGAATTTTCAATTTTCTCACACGATTCGGACAGATATATTCGCCATTACGTAGGTCAGTATTAGATTCTACGCACGACTAGAACAATAGCCGCATCCATTACAACTGTCGTCTCCTGACACTTTCCCTTGCCTAGGTATATGTGTGTGTATATATATATATATATATATATATTCACTCCCCATTTGGGGAAGTTTCGACCGCGCGCTCACCGCGATACAATCGCGATTATTATCAATGGATTTCGTCTGTCATTAGACCTTGCACGTATATAAAGTAGCCAGATCCATGGGAAACTGATGCTGCGCTAAAGGCAGGCTTGTGGGGGTCATTAGGGGATGATCCACTTTCTTTTTAACGTCGATGAATATCATAGATATATATACAGGATATCAGCAGGAGGATTTGCATAATGCAATCGATAGACATACACGAATGGAGATGGGTAGAACTGATTCGAAGGAGGTGGACTGCTATGGTGCAATGAATCATTGTCTTGCACTGCGCTTGACTTGCCGGCTAATTAATGATCGACTGCTTTCATCGAGAGGATTAGTGTATTACCTACTAGTACATCGATTTTCTTGCGAATCAGTGAATCAGCGAGATCGTTGAGAATTGATTTCATTTTTAGTGATAAATATTTTGCGTAAATGAGAGCATAAGCGGAAACGGTATCCCGCAGTAAGATATACGGCCGATAAATTCATCAATCTCATCGATTATTTATTTACGAACTTTTGATTTGTTTTTTAAAACCACTTATCATTAATTTTCAGCTTTACGGGAATCATTTTTCACTAAAAACATAAGAATACGTACTTTTATAGAATTGTCCAAATTTTTAATCAAAAATACTTTCAAAGCCCTATTATGTGCTTTCAAAATGTAACTGTCAAGTTAAATCTTAAAATTTCCAATACTGAGAGTTCAAAGTAGACTCTTTATACCAAAAAATGTATAGATACATATCTTTTAGCAGCATAAAACTGTCTATAAAAGACAAATAATTGCAGAGATACTTTTTGAAAATTTTATAAAATAACTAATTAGAGCAAAGACTTATTATAATAATTATTACAAAGCTGGATTATGGTACTCGAATAGTCATATCGTAGCAAAAATACTCATTCAAGTATATCTACTCTTATGTAGGGATGTTAAATTGACGAATTGGTTAAACTGCCAGATTTTGATTTTCAATAATTATTCTATGCATTCGATATTAAAACCCTACGTTCATGCGAAAAGGAGTGTATTGATACCGGCAATTAATTTTTTCCCTCCACTATCGAAAGGTCTTACAGAAAAGCTAGACCTTTTTAATTCAAGCTAAAACTATCTAATATTATTTGAAAGACTTTAAATTATAACTATACATTACTGTAAATATTGAAATTTAAATTTGAAGAAATTGCATTTTAAATGTGTCTTGCCTTTGATTCTGAAACAATATTAATTATCCAACACTCGCGTGGAAAAAATTAACGGGTTTAGAATGAGAAAATAAAGGAGATAAATATAGACGAAAACCGCGAGCAATACACCCTTCGCCATCGCAGTTTCTCCATCAAGCCCGTGTCTACTCTTTTGTGTTCTCCACCGCTTCCTTCATCCCTACCCTCTCCCAGTCTTTGCCTCCGGATAGAAGGAGTAGCTCCACACACGCACACACTACAATCCAGGTGGTGGTGGAGGCGGTGGGGTGGGGTGGAACCCGGTGTATTCCGCGTGCCGCGCGCCGATGGAAACGCTGGCTTCTCGTGGCACGGAGAAGTTAATTATAAGCGATACCAATCTTCGCCGGGGTTGTGTGTATGTCTATGTGTATGTGTTTGTATGTTAGTGCTAGCATGTTTGTGTGAGTGTATGTGTGTATACGCCGTTGGGGGAAGCCCTGACAGCCAATTACCACCCCGTGTGCTAGCAGAGCTACCCTCGGTGCAGCTCGCGCTTTCGGCCCGATATAGGAAATTAAAAGACTTAGCGATGATTGCAAGCTGGAGAGAGAATACACATCTACGTATGTGGAAAGAGAATGAGAAAGATAAAAGTACGGCCGTGGATGACTTTAATTGCCTCGGTAAGGGGCAGTTGCGGTTCGTTAAAGTTTTTGGTGAAATGGGGGTGATGATGATTTTTTTCCTGAGTTTTCGTGACGGAGTGCACGAGCAGGATCGAATGAGGCAATGATGGTAGTTGGATTACCAGAGTAAAAGACTTTTAAGCAGACGTTGTAAACGCTTGTAACAACTCATTTTTTACACGTATATAGATTAAGAACCCTGATATTTAGGCTAATTCTTCACTCCAAGAGCTTTTCTCTATCTAATCATTATTACTCTCTAAACTTGAAATAGTGAAAAAATTCACTATTCTTCAAAATTGCATTCGCTATTCGATTGGTGCAGTACTTTTCGCAATTAAGCAGAGTACAGAATTCGCTGTGTATTTTTATAGATTACAGCTTGCTATTTTCTGAACTGAATACATAATTTAATAAAATGTACTTCTAAAGATAATACAATACGACGTTTTTTATTCCTACGTTTAACGGGTAAATAATATTCTGAAAAATTGTTGAATTTAAAATCGATTATTAAATGTAAAAGAATTATTGTATGTTATAGAATCAATTGTTATCAATATTCACTGTAAGGTAATTTGTTTTGATGAACATTTATTTACTACTTCTTTATAAAAATTAAATTATTAATATTATTTTCAAAGTCTTTTCTTTACAGTCAAGATATATTGCACGTGTCATATGGATTGGCAAATCAACGTTTAGATATTTTTATATATGAATATTTGGCAGAATCGTGTAATCGATTATAGTGATTGATTCAAACAGTGAATTTTCACTAATTTATATTTAGAGAGACTAGTCTTCAATCATTATATGTACCTTCTGTAATATGTATATATATTCTGTAATACTTTTGATTGTATTTCATCTATTGTTAATGAGTCTCCGAATGTATAAAGAATATTATTTTCTTGTTTTTTTTTCAAACAAATTTAATGACTTGTACGCTAATGAAACATAATAAATTTTCAAGTCGTTAGCACAAAATAACATCTACATAACACGATAACAATATCTTCTGATAGGTTTTATTAAATATTGTGTTTTAGTATACTTTAGAGAAAAGTTTAGTTTTTTAATAATACTAAATTGTTTATTCAAAATAGATTTATGGAAACCTTGTTCGAGCTTCTAAATCGTTCAATCGAAAGCTCAATGAAACAAAATAAACAATAGATGGGATAAGTCGTCAATAGAATCTCGCATTTCTCTACGATAAAAGTCGTGATCATCCAAATTAAATAGCCTTAAAGTCTAGAAAGAATGCAAGTAATGCTATCTCTCTTTCGGTGCAAGAAATTCATCACCCCAAAATCATGATACGCACATACGCTTTCTCTCTCTCTCGCTCTCTCTCTCTCTCTTTCTGTTTCTCGATTCATAAATCAGAAATCTAAGACACTCAGAAAATAAAAGCAATCCCTCCGTACAATTCAAATCTACTTCTCGATCGAAACTAGTGTGCGCACTATAAGGTTGAGCGCCGCTGAAGAAAGTGGGTATACACAAGCGAGAGTAGCGGCTAAAGTACAGAGTCGAGCAAAGTAAAAGGGGTTGGCTCGAGTCGACTTGCTGGAAATGGATGTTACTTAGACTTCTTTGCAAAGAGAGAGAAGGGGAGAGAAAGACATAGAGATCGTGTGCGGTTACTTTACTCTTTTATCTCGCGACTTCGCTTGTGTATCTACGCATACATTTCTACTCGTTTCTTACGTCACTTTTTCCGAACATTTGCTGGCTTATTATTTCCTGCGTAAAAGTCTCATCCCCCATTTATTTTTTTCACTCTTAAGCCTTTCCCACCTTCCCCAGCCTTCCTGTCGACCTTCGCACTCAAAGAGCTTTTCGCCCCGCAGCCGCAATCCTGCGAGAGTCCGCGCGCGAACGCGAGTCTACGTAAAATTCACTTCCCCGTTCTACTCCCGACACGACGGCGGCGTTGCATTGGTTATAGGTATAGGTATATATACAGATACACATATACGCTACAGAGAAGCGGCGGTAGAAGACGTCTTGGGCTTTTAGTCTATACACGGGGCTCGACGCCGAGGCTTTTTGCCCACTGCCTGGATGACAAGGAGGATTCGATTTGCTACTATACTATACATCTCTGTGGTCTTTCTTTGGATATAAGATCATCGACTGGTTTTGTTTTTTATTTATTATTACAACGCTATTCTTAATATGCATCTGCTAGCTGTAGGGAATACAATTAGGGCTAAGAGTAGGGATGTTTCAAAGTATAGTTTAAGCATATCTCTATTTTTTCATTTCTATGCGCAGTCAGTAGTCAGATGATCCAGATTAACGCGATATTCTCTTAAGTTATAATCGAAGCTGTCTTTTTAACATTAAATCATTTTGTCCCGGACCAACGCATAGGAGGCCTATCTTCCTTGACTGGGTTACATGTAATGTAATGTAACTTTTTGTACTCTGTAAAGCATTAATAAGTATTAGCAATTCGATATCTATAGTATCTATAGTTTTAATACGCTCATTTGAGTCAATTAGTTATTAATTAGCACTTAGCCAAAAAAAGATTGTTTTTCTAGCAAGTTTTTTTCCCCAGAAAAAAGAAACATAACAGCTCCTTAACAGCTCTGACAAATAACGAGCCAATCGAAAATCAAGCTCGAAAAAAACCTGCAGCGTCATCAATATCGAACCACCACCCCCTCTATATCCACGCCAGTTTCAGCATCACACATATACACACAAGTAACAGCAGCAGCAGCAGCACGTGGAGAATATCAGTATATAGCTCCGGTCGGGCGGTAACTAGTTTCTGAGCAGGTCACCCCAATTAACGTTTCCACATACAGAGCCGTTGCTCTCTCTCTCTCTCTCTCTCTCTCTCTCTCTCTCTCGCTCACTCGCTTTCCCCTTCCAATCCTCCCTCGCGCAAACTTATAATTGCGAAAGGAGCTGGCAATTATAATTGCTCCTGGCACGTCCGACGACGCGCGCACTGTGAGACGAGCGAGAGTAACTACCTCGCAGCTATAGCAGCAGGCGATAGCGGGCGCAAGTGAGAGAGAGTGTGTATAGGAAAGAGAGATGTTTCTCGAGTCTGCAAACACACCGCGAGTATAACGCGCCGATGCAACGCCCCCGCGGTACACGCGAGCAAGCTCGCGGTAATTGGCTTTTCTTTTTTTGTTGCGTTTATTTTGGTCGTGATTTTTTACGCGGCGAAAGCGAACTCTTTGTCTTTGTGACTTGGCGCGAATGTGAAAATCCATCTGTGCACACGATACGGGTACGGCCCGAAGGAAAGAATAAGGCATAGCAGGATAAAATGCGATGTAGCTATAGGCGCGGCGAAACGCGATGTAAAAAGGAAAAAATCCGCTCAGCGGGGTGGCCGATAAAATTACGAAAATTACGTAAGTAAGAAGGCCGAAGGCGCGGTAAAGCAAAGTAGAATGAAAGAGGGGGCAATAAAAGCTCGCGCTTTACTCCCTCCTCTGTAGAGAGCCGCGAAACAGAGTGGAGAAGAGAGAAAGACCGAGCACTATTGCTGCATGCAGAAAAGTCTTTGTATCCGTGTGTATGTAAGAGAGAGTGCAAGAGTAGTCGACTTCCGGAACGACGCGTCCGGTGTATATATACATTATATATATATACACACATTATACATGTATATTGTATAAGGTTGGCTACTTTAGCGCGAGGCGCGCTGCTCGCGAATCGATTATTTAAATGCGCGCGAGTGCGCCACTATACTTTGAGCACAAAGAATAAAGTCCGAAGTGGAGGAGTCGCTATTGCCGCTGTTGGTGTACCGCGGTATATAGGCTTAGCGCGCACTTCAATTTTCAAAAATGACAATGACATTAACTGCGTGCAGTAGTGAAAAATCTCTCTGTCAGAGGAAATCGCGGAGGAAGACGAGACGCCGGCGAAGCGGGGAGATCCAAGACTCCGGTCAATTAAGTGCAGGAAATTAGAGTTTTAATTACGCAGTCATTCAGAAAATTACATCGGTGCGGCTCGAAGAAGAAGAAGAAGA
The DNA here is from genome assembly GCA_018906985.1 of Apocrypta bakeri. NCBI lineage: Eukaryota > Metazoa > Arthropoda > Insecta > Hymenoptera > Pteromalidae > Apocrypta > Apocrypta bakeri. Next base: position 4,484,792 of record JACCIA010000008.1, on the reverse strand, counting down.
AGTGGATGGAGAGGGAGAAGAAGAAGACGCTGCGGCGCCCCGTCGCTGCCTTGTAAGTGCAAAGTCGTCAAAGCGCGCTTCGATGCACGGATGTGTATATAATATATACATGCCGGCGCTCGTCGGCTTTCGCGCTCCTTTTTCGAGCGAGCGAGCTCGTAAAGCGAGACGAAAGGAGTGTGTATACTCTACTCCCCTTAAGCGAGGGATGGATTTTCTTTATAGTTCTCGGGCTCGCTCAAGATTTTCAGAGCTTATCGCGCTTTTTCTTTCATTCAATTCCTTCATTTTCACTCGTCATATATTTAGTCTGATTAATAAGCTTTGCCTCTCTTGCGCAAAGCCTCAAATCCGTAACTTTGCTCCCGACTAATTTTCAATGTCCTAGTATCAAAGATTAGACTCAGGACTAATCGCCTAATAATAGAGGTTTCTATAATTTTGGATGATTCCAATTTTCGAGTATTCGATTCGCTCTATGAATACGCTCTATGCCACTGAATGGCGAAATTTCGATTTTTCATTTTTTTTATTCAGTGATAGAGTAGTGCTGAACATTAAGAGTAAACTTAACTTTGTCAATTTACAGCTTACAGTACTATTTCATTAATATTAAAGTCTAAACGTCATCTAAGATTCTACTATTTCTTAAATTCCTCGTTATTTAAGTCAATATCCCTCCTCGGTTCAAGTGAAACTAAAGTATCACCTATGCATGTGCTATTACCTAACTTTCGATTTAAGAAAAAAGTTCAAAATACAGTCATTGTTGATTAAAAGAAATTCTTTAAAAAAATATTTTTTATTTAATATAATATAATATATACGAAATTTGATAATTATTAGCTAATTCGTTTACCGTAGTGAAAAATTAATTTAAAAAACTGTAAATCTATCTACATTTTTTCACATTAATTGTTTCACAATAATTTTCACATTCATAGTTTTGTAAAGAAATAGCAATTTAAAGAAGAGAAAATCTACTCTGATAGAATAATTATTGCTCTAAAAATGTAAATGTGCGCAACATTCATGATCGTAATTTGTTTCTCTATTAAAGAACAATGAAAACAAGAATTATAAGCTTTTTATCGTTTGGGCTAGAAATTATTTAACGCATAAACTTATTTAATGAGTTTAACCGCCTTTTCAAACGTGTGTCCTTTAGCTTGCCAGATTATCGCAGCTACATCTCTCTCGTTGCTATACAATGATATTTAATTTTTCGACCGATCCCAATGACGAAATTTCTCGAAAAATTGAGAATAAAATATCAAGTTAGAGCGAAGAAAGCTCACGAAGTAGAGATTAAATTTTCTGGGAAAAAAAAAGAATAAGCCGTCAGTTCCAAGCTCAATTCTCCATAGTTCTATTCGCAGTGGCATACCACATGATCTCCCTCTGCAATAGCGACGGCAAACGGCTGTAACTGATGCCCGGTTACAGTGACCAGCCCCTGAACGCTTGCACAATGGGGCGTCGAGAGGGCCGCGCGGGAGCTCAAATCTAATTACATGCTCTGTGACGGCTACTCTCGATACTCGACTCTCTCCTCTTCTCTATTCGCATATACTGTACTCTATATCTTCGTCTGGATCTGCAACTGTCGGGAGGGTTTTGTCTCTCTCTCTCTCTCACACACACTGCAACTTCTTTAGTTACCGCTAATGGGATTGCTTTGACTGATTTCCAATTAACGCGTAGTGCGGTGTGTAACGCGCGCGAGCGATAGTCACTGTTAATTTCGGGAAGCATCGTTGCTGGATCTGTTGTCGCCAAGGCGACCTACTGGTATTTGAGAGATGCAAAGTCCATTCTGGGATGATGAATTGATTATTCGATGGAAAATTAGCATATGGCTCTCAACTATTTCATTAATTCAATGTATGAGTAAATCCATACATTTCCGTATATATATTTCCCTATAATATATAATATATCATTTTCTTTTTTCGATTTATCATTATATTGAAGCTTTTTTTATACTCTATTAATGGCTCCAGTGTTTGATTTGGGCTTTTTATTAATGAAATTTTGGACCAGTTAATTTCGAAGACTCATTCCTCTATTTTTTTGTATTTAATTCTTAAACAAATATTCCGAATTAGGTTTTTTAATTTTCATTATAGAGATCTACTGATTTCATCCATTACTATGGATAACGATCGTTAAATGGTTTCCCGAGTAAAAAAGTTTTATATTTAAGATTGTTTAGTTTTATGAAAAAATTATCGATTCAGGTATTTATCTATTATATACATATAGTTAATGACGCAATCTAAAAAGTAAAATTTCAAAATTTTTAGTTTTTCAGCTATATACAACCGATTAGCGAAGTATCGTTTGCATTTCGACCATAAAACTCTAATGGCAAACTCAAACGAACGTGCAAATGGCTCGTTTTACTTGAAAGACACTCAAAAATAAGGAATTTAGTGTCTGATCAATGGTGCTTAAGTGAATAATTTCTCTATTTCCATATTCCGAATTGTTTCCTTTATTTTGTGAATATACTTATTAATAATTTATTTGATTCCAGTGAACATTCTTTTCGTACAAACTGAAGATGTGTATACACTGTATGATAACTAATTATTCACGTTAAACGAAAAAAAAGGTTATCCTGAGTTTACAATCGTATCGAGCCAAATGTTGGGCCTTTCGACACCAGGGCTGCTCGATAAGTTTCGACTAAATGATGGGGCTCTGCAAATGAATCTGATTTCGAAGGTCTCCGCTGTTATTCTCGACGACGTGACGGCGGGAATTGCGAGAGAGCGATATTGCACCAAAGTGACGTCCGGTTTGGGTTAGCCCAAAGCAAGCCGCTGATATGCAGTATACGTATATATAAAGTCTGATCTACGTAAGTATTGAATGATTAATATTTGTGCAGAACTAGTTTCTATATTTTTAGCTCTCCTTTAAATTTAAGTCTCTGTTCCAGCCTATGTACAATACAATATAAAGTAAACAAATATCTGTAGAGGTGTTCTCGTAATAATTACCCGTCGACGGGGCCTTTACGGATTCTTTTATACCTGCACAGGATCCGTACATGCGTATCGTCTCAAAAACAAACTTTTTTCTGTTTTTTTTACGCGACACAACTTTTACAAAATTCTTAGAATAAATAGTATTGGAATTTTTGAAGATTATTAACATTTATGAAATCTGGAAAAATTATTTGACATTAGTATGGATGGGAAAGAAAATGAAGGTTTTAAAAGATCGCTTAAGTATTTTCGTTATAGCAAGTACAGGGGTGTAAATATAATTTGCGTATAAACATTTTATTTACAACCTGAATATGTCGAATGAATCAACAAAATGATGTTAATAAATCATTTGTATTTCCCACAATTGATATTTACCATATAGTGGAATTGCAGGTAAGCTCAGATGTTATGAATCATTGTGCTGCTGTGCAACCGCGCTATGCCCCCTTTTAATCTAGGATCGGATTGATCAATCAAAGCAGAACTCGAAATTGAAGGCCTTTTAGTGCTCTGACATGTGCATGAGTCGATAACCCAATGAAATGCCGCTGCGTTATTGATTATTTCCAATCATACAGATTATCAACAACTCTGCTTTTCTGTTGTTTGCTGATTAATATACTTTTTCGCAATACGTACCAGTTAATGTAATGTGATTCCGTCTAGTCTGAACTCTCTGTTTTTCCACTCCCATTTTGTTATGCATTTGGTTCGAAAATTTTGCTAATTTTATGAAAAAACATACGACTCGTTATTAATCATGAAAAATGTTATACCATTCATATCCAGGAAAATCAATCGTTCAAAGTTGCCCACGTTGCTCATTATCTCAACACCTCGAGCGTATTGAAATTCAAACCACCGACATTGCAAATCCGAATCTACTCCGCGTAGTTATATACGTGCGACAAACCAGAAATTTCAGTCCTCAGCATCAACTTCCCGTAGAAGGCATCGATCGCTCGGCTGCAATCCGGTCTCTCTTTCTCTCTCTAGCTCACAGAAATGCTACTGCTATACTGTGAAACCGGAAAGCGGCCGACAATCGATTCACGCCCGTAATTATCGAGAGTCGCTTGAAAAGCAGCTGTAGGAGAGGAGAGCGCGAAGGACAAAAAGAGAGCGCTAACACAGGAAACCGTTCCGCTGCCGGTGTGCATTAACGCGAGTGACAAGTGAAACGCATCGGCTATATTGCGGCATGGAAATTTCGTCGTCTTTTTTAATCTCAATATATCTAAAATGCGCATCCAGCGACTCGAAATTCATACAGCTCTACGAGGTAAATTAAAAAAAAGCTATAATAAATGAAGCTAAGTGTCCGACTGTATCATTAGCCCCGATCGCCGAGTCGATTTCCATCATATGCAAGAATGTCGAACGATCGTCGAGTCGATAAGGTCGTCAAGCAGCTATATTTGCGACCAAAACTAGATCCCGTCCTTCGAGGTAAAGGAAGAGTAAAAAAGCATCTTTATAGCTGCTCGTATGCTGCTGTCGTACCAAGCAAACAGAACCAAGGATTTTCCACTCGCGGAATCGCCGATGCATAAAGAGACAACGCCGCGACGCAGCTTCGCGACAGGAAGAGGCGCTCGAGTGCGGCTAAAGTGCTGCTGCAAATCGACGGAGAGGCAAGAAGGGAGGAGAAAAAAAGACTCGCAAGTCAGAAGCTATTATAATGGAGAGTGTTAATTTTCGAAATGAAAACGAGACATCCATCTTTCGTAAAGAATATGTATATATCTATAAATAAATATATATATATGTATAAAATATATATAAAACCAGTGAGAGAGAGAGAGAGAGAGATGGAACGCCTAAAGCATTAGAGTAATGAATTAATTTCCATCTCTATCCATCAGTTGGAAAGTTGAATCTCTTGTTCAGCTTTTCTTCCTTTTCTTATACCTCGTGAAAGTCATCGATTCACTCTCGGGTATTTATTTCGCATTTATTAGGGCGTACTTCCCTTTGCTCCCCTCCTTTGCTCCCTCTCGGGATAAATTTAAAGTAATGGTGAGAAAAGCCAAAGCTTTTAAGTATATTTACTCTTAATTATGTAACCAAATGCCTCGTTCAACCGTTCGATAAAACGATGTAATAACGCTCTATTGTTCATATGACAATTTAATCATTCCGTAGCATCGATGAAACACTTCAAACGATTGAATGAAGAAGCCAACAAAAAACTCTCTTTCAATTAAAAATTTCGCGTCGAAGTATCTTTTTTCGATTCGAAAAAAATTCGTTTTTATTCACTAATAAACAAGCTCGACTATTCAGCGCAATCTTCAACTATATTTCCGCATAATTTCTTCTTTCTCGTAGGCAGCACAGCTTCCAGTATAATTAAAAGGCGGAGAGTTGTAGAGAGTAAATTTCCATAATATCAAAGAAGCTCGTAAGGAACTCGGTAACTTTTACGCCTCTTAAAAGAGATGCTGAAATGCGTAAACTAGCGATGTGCGTGCAGTCGCGCGTTTTTTTTTTAACGAAAAACCTTTCAAAGGTAGGACGATAACTTTGGGGGAATCAAGGGTTGTGTGTGCACTCTGCATGTATGTATGTGTACGCGCAGGCTCGAGAATAGCAAAGCTCGTTAGCGTATTCATGGCTTTATGGAACAATTAACCCTTTGAGGGACAGTTTAATTATAGAAGCGATTAAACATCTTAGCGAATAAACACATAGAGGACCGGAAGGAAAAGGAGTCAAGCGCACTACGCAAAACTCGAACTGGCAGCATAACTATCTGCAATATAAGGCCTTTTTTGGATAATACTTTTCATATATGATTTTTTGCAATTTCATTTGTCTTTGAATTGTTAATAATTTTTAATCAGTATTGTTATTAATTAAGGGGGCTTTACATTTACTCCCTCCCTGAACCTCCAATGTCTCTAAAAAGAAATGTAAAATTATTCGTAAGCTAAACTCTTTCTCTTAAAAGTATATTAAGAACATTATTTATTAAGACCTTCCGAAAGTTGACCTTATCATACTCTGTAGAGATCACAGACAGACAGCCCGCCAGATTTTTAAACTTCCAAGCTGGAATGATGTTATTTCTATTTCAGTATTGGGTTATTTAATAGTATTTTGTAATAAATGCATTACTATTTATATTTTTAACGAGTCTCAAAATGACAAAAGTATTATTCTGTTTGTTTATTCAAAGTTGTTTTATATCGTAGAAAAAATTACATCAAACTAATAATGATATATCAAGTTGTTCAAGCTGTAGCTCACGTTGTAGTCGAAATTTAATAAAAATGATAAAGCTTCTGGTAGATCTTATTAAACAATGTGTTTTAAATCCACTCATTTTCTCGCTTTTCTATTAGCAGTCTGGGTCTTAAATTATGTATTTAGAAAATAATTCTAGCTCCGAGTGGGCATTGAAGATACTCTTATAGATCATCAACATTTGAATTATCGTCTTTGATAAGTGAACGAAGTGCGTATGTTGACTCACAATGCCGAAATATTATAAATATATATATATATATATATATATATATAACGAGTCGCGCGACTGGCTAATCAATGTCGTGCCTAGTAAGTGGAATCTCTGCTGAGATCCATTACAGTATATTCATTGAGAATATAAGTCTGAGGAAAGAAAAGTCATCGAGTAAAGAACATCCATCCCATCGAGCAAAAAGACCTGACCCTAAAAGCTTTAATCAATTGGTTCTAATGCCTTCATTTCCCTAAGAACTCTCACGTCCCCTAAGGAATCGAAACTCCTTTACACACACATACAAACGTACCTCTCGACAATAAAAGCATAGACTCAAAGACACAAAGCTCAATAGCGCTACTCTGGTTGTCGCTCCTATTTCTCGAGCAAACATACACGCAAATGCGTATTCTCGGAGTGACGGATACAAAGAAAGAAGAAGGACACGCAGCTTGCGGAAAAAACCTAAAGAAAGTCATAGTCAAGCTGAAAGCTCCTGCACGTTTAATTATTTTAATGCAGCTGGTTTCTCTTTATCTGTCTCTCTCTCTCTCTCTCTCTCTCTCTCTCTCTCTCTCTCTCTCCTTCATCACTTTGACCAAGACACTTCTTCGGTGCACACGTACAACGTACCTAAGCTTTGTGTCTTGCTTTTAGATTTGCGTCGCGGCACACGAGCGAAGGTTCTTTCTCAAAAGTTCTCGGCCAGTGTATAACATTGACGCTCGAGCATGCCACTGCTGTGCTACTCCCTTCACGTTATTAGTATGTTAATTGCTGTCGCGGCTAAAGCGTCGGAGAGGGGAGATTTGATAGCGTGTGCCAGCTGTATGTGAAATAAGAAGGCGAGACCGGCTCTAGTGCTTTTTTAAGTTTCTAATTTATTTAAATCGAAAGTGCGGGAGTGTTTTTATTATTAGGTAATAATATATACCTATTATTTAGATATTTTCTAACTATGCTTTTTTAAGTGACAGAATTATATCTTTTGGAAAGACGTGTATGCACTGTAATTGGCACATACAAGTGATGCACATACAAGCAAAGTTGGACGAATTTCAAACAGAGCTGAAATTATACATTAAATATACGTATACGTAAATCTATCTGTGTGTGAAAATATAAAATTTATTACTAATTTACAACGGATTTATAATTCCCATACAAAAAGAGTTTAAATCTTTAAAACAATGTTATTTAAAAAATTAAAGTTCATTCAGCTAACGTCCGAGTATCTACGTTTATCATAGCTATATTATAAAATAAAATTGATTATAATAATAATATATTATAAATTCTGTACATGATAAACACTGTAACAACATTGTATGTAAGAAAATAAATAGGGATAATAAAAAATGTATAATATTTAAATTCGGCAGTTTAAATAATATATCTTAATTTCTTAAAACATCCAAAAAGTCGCAATAAATATTTACTGAAAAACTGGAGTTTTTACTGATCGACACCAAATAATAATACGCATTCGGTGATATAAATATTAGTGAAAATACTCAATTTGTTTTTAATTTACAAAATAATCTCTCAATTATAATAAAGAAGTATTACAATATTATTCACTTTTATTCAAAGCACTTCGTAAGTAGTATGATTGTACTTTTTTATATATTTTGATTATAACGGCTTATCAAACTCGTCTTATTTTAGTAGTATCATTTAATAAAGATATTAAATTTGAATAATTAGATAAAATGTACTGACGGCTTATTTTAACGTTATTTGTAAAACTGACTTAAGTCCCTGTCGAGCCTTAACGGATTTTTCGTTTATGAAACTTATACATTTATAAAAACGAAGGTCAGCAAAAAATATGAAAATCGAAATAATTATTTTTTAGGGCGTTACGTTATTCGAAATCATTTATTTTGATCTTACTTTTATTGAGTTAATAGATTTCTTGTACAACAACTATCACGCTTTTGAACGTAGTTTACATATTTACGTCAGTCAAAATCTACTCTGTTTTAAGGACTCGTCGCTAGGCACGAAAGTGAGTAATCGTTGCTCCATTTAAGTAACTATCTAAATTTGTGAGTAACCAAGTTCAATCGACGTTCACACGGACGCAGGGTCCTTAACAATACAATGGATTCAAATTTTCGATCTTCAGCATATAACGGACAGAACGAGACGATTACGTTAATAAGATAACAACATTAGTAGGAACGGGAAACAAGCGACGTGGAGGAGGCTAATTGCCGAATCCAATGTCAATACCGGAGATATAGGCGCGAAGAGCTGATCCGTCAATAGCTCCTAACGATATGTTCAGTTGTAATATTGATGTGTTTTCAGAACTTACCCAACCTTTAATGCCAAATTTAAAAAATTCTAATATCTCGGGGAAGGATTAATCAGTACAAACAGAAAAGAGATATTTCTTGTTAAATAAGTTAAACTTTACAACTTAAATACTTTTAAACCTGTAGATGTAGATTATAAGAATCTTTTAAGCCATCACAGTTTTGAAATTCAATTTTGAGAAGGTTCGATCATCTAGTTTTATCATGCTAAAATTCACGAAGATACCGTCGATGAATACAAAACTGTCCATGAAGATTAGAAGTTGGAAATCAAGCTCCATTTCTAACAAGAAATAAAGTTACTAATACGACTCTTATTAGTTAGCCCAGGTTGATGACGATGACCCAAACTAATCAATCCCTACACTATTTCATAACAATAACACCAAAGTCTTTCCTTGAAAGCCATCCAGGTCTTAAGGGTCAGTTTTGAAAAGTTCGATCATTGGTCTCAACACGAAAAATTCCATGAAGACGCCTTTTATCAATACAAAAGTGTCTACGAAGGTCTAAAGTTCGGAATCATGTTATGCTTCTAACTGGAAAACTGTTTGGAAATCTGGACCAAAAATCTTGAATCTTTTCTACAGATTTTAAATATTTTATTTGCAAAGTCTAATTTATTTTCGACGAAAAATCTCTTTTGCATTTTTAATGAGAAATACTTCCTTGGGAAGTTAGAATCCTTTGAAAATTGGCATAAAATGCAAAAATTGGTTAAAATGTCAACTTTGATATACTGTAGCTTAGAGAGCTTTCATGAAAAAAATCTCAAAAAATGGAAGGTAGATACAGTGCCAAACAAAAGATTAAAAATATTTTAAAGAAGAACAAATTTTTTTCCGATCAATCTGTCAGGGAGTGACCCATATATTATAAACTTAAAGAGCCAACATACCTTTAGCGATGTTATCTAAAATTAAAAATCTTAAATATTTGAAGTAGTAGGTATTATTGTACTTTTATTTGAGCCTTCTATGCAAGATTGAAAATTAATTAATGGACCAGCTAAGTTAAAAATTGACATAAATACTTTTTGATGCATTTTTTCAAGCCCGAGTGCAAGAATTTTCAATTAAACGAGTAGAACAAATTTTATATATTAAAATGTGCCAAGTTATTAAAATAATATCTTTGAAGTCAATTTATGATTTCTACGTCCGAGCTTGAAAGAAAATATTAAAAAGTATTTTATTATTAATTTTCAGTTCAATTTGACCAATAATAAACAGACATAAATATATATATAAAGAATTCAATTAATATAACTAGTTAAAATTTGTTTTTTAGATATAGATTTGGATTTTAATTTTGCTCTTTCGATAGCTATTCTTTTTATGTTACTATGCTAATGTCTCCCATGATGGCATTGTATAATACGTTACGTTTACAATTATACATATAACATTTATTTTAAACTCTCGTAAGACGGGGCTTAAGTAATGAAGTATCTAACAGGATTAGGTTCGGTACATTTTATCGGCTCAATATTGGCGATATTATTCAATTATATTATTCAACTAGAGCACAGTTATAACTCTAGTTGTTATCTGACACGTCGGCATCGGGTCAATATTTTACTATATTTCAGATAATTTTTATGAAAATTCATCGACTAAAGTATCTTTTAAATCTTTAGAAAAACGTGATTTTATTGCTCGACAAAGAAACGCTTAATCCTTAATTGCTTTACTCTGTATTATATAGTACCCGCTAGCTCCGCAGCTATTGCGATTAAAAGTTCACTAATTCCTATAGAAACGCGTTCATTTCCTTGACTATTTTATGGATCAAAGTTATAAACTTTTTGTTACAAATCAAAATAAAAGTTAAGATTTTTTAAGTACACTGTACCAGTATTTAAGATATCAGATGCAATGCACCTGCATGACGTATTTAGCTGAGACAGTATCCCGCCGTTTCTGTTGTTCCATTCCTTATTTAATACCGGTTCGAAGAGAACTGCAGCATAGTAATTGCCACTTTTAGATTTATATTAGGCCATAGATGCATTCGTATAAGAGAGGTATACGCGATTGAGGATGGAAATCGCGTGTTCGAGCTACGTTAATAATTCCCGTAGTAAATTTTCATTACATGACTGTATTTGAATTTTAGTTTTTCCTCGCGCAGGATTGATAGTTTTTTCCTGGTGTTGCAGAGAACCTCGAAATAAAATTCGTGATAATCTCTCGATTACGAGATCAATGTAGGAGATCTTTCGAGAATTCAGAGAAATATTTAAATGCGATCGAGAGCAAGTGTAGTTTACCCATCGACGAAATAAAATGATAGAGCCCGGAGTAAAGCAGTTAGCGCGCTCGATCGCTCTCTTCGATTCTTGGGAGATCGGACGGGGTAAGCCAAAGAGCAACTGCCGCAGTGTTTAAGACCGTTTTGCGCTTGAATCGATAAATAATACGCTTTTTATACACGCGATAATCCGTTGCCCCTTCACATCGTGGTATCGATTATTTTTCATCCCCTCGTGCGTTCGCGAGCGCGACTCCTTGCTCGCGCATGTATATAATCAAGTTCGCGACTTCCTTCAATTTAACTTTCCAAATCGAGCTCGTCACGTCCGCAATGCGTCTCGACAACGTCGATTCCATTGCAGCCAATGATCCATCGCAGCGTAATCCGACCTCGCCAGACAAGGACACACTCGATCGCTCGTCTTTCGAACAAAAAAAGCCATCAGTGCACTGAGCAAAAGGAGATCCCAAGAAGCTGCTACTACAGTGCTGCAGCTGCCGTTCCTTCGATGGCGAAACGGTGATTCGTGCATTCTACGCGTTTTTAGCGCTCTTGCAAGCCCACAGACAAAGAATGGGAGAGAGATACAGAGAGAGAGAGAGAGAGAGAGAAAGATTGTACGCTTCGCGAGAAAGGTCGAGACAGAGGATGAGAAAAAGGCGTTTTTCCGTAGCGACCATCGGAAATCTCACGGGGCGCAGCTGCGCGCCGATGATCATTACGCTTAATGTAAGCGCTCGTTAATGGCTCGTCGTGCAGTCGAGTCGTTAGGATAGAGGGAGAGAGAGAAACGAGTGAGTATTACATGTATATACACCAGTGACTAGGAAGATTTTTCACTTTTTCAACTTTGTCTACATTACATACCCGTCTATTTTTTAAACCATTCGCATTTTTCCAGTCATTTTCCTATCCGAGCAAAAGCTATCGACGCACTTATCTGACATAAACTCCAGAACGTGCTATCAATTTGTCGAACCGCACAATTAGCTAAAATTTACTTCGAGACTCTCTCTCACACTCTCTCTCTCACACTCTCTCTCTCTCTCTCTCTCTCCACGACGCCATAAAATACGCGACGTAAAATTTAGATTGCCGGCCCGACGACGAGGCTTCTCTCTCTCCCTCCTCTCTTTTTCGTATAAGAAAGCCACTCTCATCCAGTAGTAGTGCGCCGTTGGGAAGCAATCGTGCAAATTGAAATACTTTTTTCACTTTGCGAATTGTTCGAGTGCTGCGCCTTGGAATTGCGGATTTTTGATTTGTCGGTTATATCGGGAAAAGGCTGGATTTGTTTTATTTTTCGTTTTTTTGTTCTTTCTTGTTTTCAATATCGCTAATAGCATTGGATGGATTATCGAATTGGTTGAGACCGCGCTTGAGTTAAGAGATTGAAAATTCATACTGCAGAAGTGCGTTGCACACGCGCGCGTGCAAAGTTTTTAATGTAAAAACTTTCTAGCGAAGACAATGTTTGCGCTCTCTGTGAACAAACAGTATAGCAGTGAAGAATATGGGGATGGATAAAAAAAAGTATGATTAAAAATTTTCCATCCTACGATTAGATAGCGCGTAGTTTTTCGTCTATAAACTGTAGTTTGTAATTACTCGGTAAATAACGAAGACGATTGCGCATCCGTCTAAAATGCAAACGGATACAACAACAGCCCCGAATTTCCTATTGATATTCGAATTTAATATTCGACTAATTCCGACGGAAAATATTTAAGGCTCGCGTCAAATGAGTTCTTTTTTGCGTAGAGTAGAGCTACCGAATACGGAAAGGCTGGCAGTAGCACAGCTGAGAAAAAGCTACGTGAAATTTAATTCTGCGAGCTCGTTAATTAATTAGCAGATAGTGGATCCCGCTCACGCGTTGATTAAGTGGAGCAAACTAAGACTTAATTAGCAAAGACCCCCTGGCTGCACGTGGCGAATCTCACTCGCTGGTCGACCGATTTGCGGTTTTTCCATATAAATTAGAGGAAACCCGCAGATTTCGTCGCGAACGCGCAAATACTTTTTCGCAAATTAAGCACAACACAGAGGTGGTTTTTATAATGAAAAAAAATAGTTTTATGTGGTTTTCTTTATTGCGGTTATTTTTTAGCGTGACAAAGATCGCGACAATTATATTCCATGATTTGTTCGTTTCTATCCCGCTGTACATGTTAACACGTGTCATATAATTATATGTTCAATCGGAAAGTATTGCTGTAGAAAAATAATTTATTCAATTGCTGAAAATATATCGATAATTCTTTGAAATCAACGTGTTTTCGAATTATCAGGATAATATAGTGCGAATATTTGAATTTATGTAGAAATTGCAAAAACAAGTGGCAAAAGCCAAATGATCGCGCAGAACATCTCTGAACTAGCGTACCTCCTCCCACCTCAAAACTACCTTCTCCTCCCGCAGACATTCGCGAATTCGCGACGCGCAGGCGCTCGACTGACGTCACTGGCCGGCAGCAGCAGCGGCGGCGGTGGCGGTGGTGGTTCGCGCGTCTCGCCATCCGCTGCACATACCGAGTCGGAGTCTCGTCGCGACCGGAGCTCTTGTCTTGTCGCTCTAGATTCGCGACGACGCTATCCGCGCATACGCGCATACGCGCTCACGTACGTACACACGTACACACGTACACACGTATTCACGTACACAGGCATACGCACATCTATACATAATCTACACACGTGTACATTATTGTAATACAGCTCGTCTTCATTGAAAGATTTGCAGCTGCAAGAGAGCAGCTGCTCTCCTGTATACTTGGTGATAACTATGTGCGAGTGATCGAGAGATACAAATACGTACACATTATTCGTACTGTTGTGAAGAGAGTGTCGTGACTCCTACACCTTACATCCTTTTCTTCCGTGAGGTTCATCGCTACGGTGGCAACGGTGCGTGTCGAGGATTGTCAATTTTTTTTTGAATTTGGCGCCGGCGGGAAATTCGAACCAAGTGTTACGCACAGTGAGATATTATTGTTGTGTTGCAAGAGTATTCGTGCCATACGTATATACATACATATAGATTGCAAGAGGAAAGCCGCGACAAGAAACTCATCTTCCAGCTCGGTGAGTAGAGCGTTTTCATTCCAGTCGTTAAGCGTAATCGAATCATTTCTCTTTCTCCGTCGGTTTCTTTACATATGAGCCAAGTTTTTGCTCTTGCTTGCATGTGTAGGCATGCTTCTATGGTAGATGTGTACGAGTGTACGTATGCCGCTGTCGCTTAATCAAGTCTTAATTGGCAATTTCGCCGGCTCGGAAAGACGAAACCAGATTCTCGAAATCATTAATTCAGCGGAGCTTTCCCCTCTACTGTCGATATGGGACTGCGCTCAGAGAACGGGAATTTAATATTCAATGATCCGCGAGCTGCACTTCGACATTGACTTTAGCCTCTCTTTCTCTCGCGTTATAATTACAAATAGATTAGGTTAATTATGTACGAGCATCGATTGTAATTTCGTCCCATTGATTTTGCAGTCGAGCCGAGTAGCTCTAAAAATCCGGGAATTCAATCGAGCAATTATCGGTTTATATATTTATCGGAGAGAGAGAAGCCCTATCGTTCCAGTACAGTGAAGGAGCTTTTTTATGCACGACTTGCTGGTGGTATATCGAGTAGTCGTGGATATTTTTACTCCCGATCATAACTTGTTTGGACTGACAATAAAACCTAGCAAATGTATATATATATGCTATTTTATTCGAAGAAAATGCAATTTGTTTAAACGATTTATTTGCCTTGTCCATGCTAACGTCCTACTGTCACACAACGAGTGTCGGGGTAGTGTGCATGTACGCGTATACGAAGAAATAATAAGTAGAAGAAACCGAGCAAGCCGTTATCAGAGGCGTTTAACGAAATAATAAATCTCTGTTTCATATTGCGACAACTTTCTTTCGTGCTTTAATTAACTTGTAAATTGACACGGATATATCAGCAAAGCTGATGAAATTACGCAACTCTCGTCGAGGCGAGAATCTTGCGGGAGGTTTGCTCGCATGACTGCGACTGCGTTAAACAAACGCGTTACGTTCATTGGTTGCGGCAATGAAATTGCAAAAACTTGATTGGCCGAGTTATGTTTACTTAATTAATTACACAAAACTACTACAGCTCCGCTAATAAAGCAGATAACGTTTTGCAGGAGTTTTGAGCAAAATCATCTCTTGGATCCTATTTCCATATTAAATATACAAACATGTATTGCACAGTACACGCACGTACATTACAACAGTATATTACAACAACAGGTCAATTGAAGATTACTTCTTTGTACATAGATATTTACTATATATATATTACTCCATATCGCAGCAGTATATGTATAGGTGATATATAGACGTAAAAAAGTTGCAGTGCGCGCAGCTGGCAACAGCGAGCTTCCTCTTTTGCGCCCATTCACGTCGGCGTGGTTGTCGGCTTTCGATCTGACATCTGACATCGCGTCGCGCGCGTCATTCAAGAATCGCGCGACTTATCAAAGCGTCTCTCCGACGATAAGGTCCGTTCATTTCATTAACGAAGTTAGTACGAGTGCGATGACTTATTACCCCTTCTCTCGCTCACTTGGATGGAGAGCTTTTTGAATTTCGCGGGCTCCTACGTCGTATCGGCTCGTGCTCTTAATTAAACCGTTATCTTCGCGAGGCTATATTAATTCGAGAGAGATCCATCGAGTCTTAATGAAAGTCGATGCTAATTAATACTGTGGCGTTATGCAGCGCTTTTCATTTACGTCCGTGCCGCAGCAGCGTCGATAAAAAAAGTGTATCGCTCTCGAGAGAATTCTCTTCTAATTGATAGTCTTATTATTAATTAGGAACGAATATAGAGGCCCAAGGATCGGGCAGAGAATCGATGGAAATTAAAATTAATATTGCGACATTGCAGATGTGCATACATCAAAATCGTTAATTATAAGTCACTCATAATTATCCATTGTTTGATTGGATGGAGAGTTCACGCGTGTCGGTTAAATTATCATTTTCAATCTAAGCTAAATTACGCGTTATAATACGATGCTACAATGGCTATAATTAAGCAATTTAGAAGCGCTTATTTTTTATCCGAAGCTGCGACGTCACTATCTATAGCAGCTTCTTAAATCACAGTTGACTTATGCTAGTACCGAAATATAGAAACTTTGGTAAATGTAGAGTTTTACAGAGCCGAATAAAATCGGCAAAGTCAATCCTCAACTCTCGCATCGATCCATCAAAGTGGTAGGCGAGAGAGAATGGCCGAGAGAGAGAGAGAGAGAGAGTCGAAAAAGTAAACTGATAAATTGAATCCGCTAGCGCGCGCGAGTGAGAGAGAGAGAGAGACGGCGAGACTTCCGAGAGGCCACTTACCTCTCTACGCATATACGACCCACACAGTATCTGCCTCGCCTTCTTCCTCGCACCCGGTCATTATACACAAGAGAGCTTGTATATATGTATATTCCCCTTTTTTCCCCTCGACGCACTGTCACACTTCATCGTCGCTTATGCATCACACGCAATTATGCGCAAATGGGATAACGTAGCGCAGCGAGAGAAACTCATATCCAAACACACCGACACTCGCGCAATTAACACACGGACTCGCTGTGCAGTGTGCGTGTATATATATAAAGAGAGAAAGAGAGACACGCGCACGTATATATATATATATAGACGGGAAGGAGGAGAGCACGGCAATAATTGGGAGCGCCTTAATTGCCACGAAGCTCGCGCTCGCGCGAGCGATGACCGTTGTAATTGCCTCGCCTAAGGTGCCGGCGAGCGACGAGGACGGAATATACGAGCGTTGGCCAGGCGAAAGCCGGTAAATGAGACGGACGAGAGACAGAGAAAGAGAGACCAAGTGCAAATAAGGAAGAGAGGAGGGGAGAATGAGATGAAAGGAGGATTTCGCGAAGAAAGGAGAATAAGGAGAAGCGATAATGAAATAGTGAGACGCACACTGGTAGCTGCGTAAACAACGCGGTTTTAATACCAAACTTTTTTTTTCTTTCTGTATAATTAATGCAATCATTTCTTACGATAATCGTAACGATTACGAAGTATCTGTTTCAATTTGTAGGGGATCGTTAGAACAGATTTTCGTTATATGATCTATATCGGTAAATATTATATAAGATGATACGCTCAAAAGTAAATAACGACATCGTGAAATCGAGTAGCATCAAGATCGTTATTTATTTCAAAATTAGTTATTTAACATTATTTATAAAAAGAACAAAGCAACGAAAACGCTAATTAATTAGAATATAACTGTTTTAGCTATTGGTTATGTATGTTTGCAGCATTCAACATTTTTCTCTGTCTCTCACATATACATATATATATGCGCGTATTGATGAATTATACGAACGCTATTCACATTATTCATAATTGCTGGGGTTTTTATCGACGCCTGGTTCCTCCTACCTCCTTCTGACTCTCCTCTCTTTTTATCTATTTCGTCGGTTATGTCTGTCCGTTCGTCTCCCCGTTTCAGACCTCTTTATTTCCCTTACTGGCCTGTCTCGTTATTCCTGTCAGTTACTATTTCGTCCCTTGCGTAGTACTGGGGATGTACGGTCTGCGCGTTTTAAGAAAAACTTTTAATGATACTATTGTAACGCCTGCTCAAGAGACAGCGCGTAGACTTATACTCCGCAAGGTAAACTTTTCTATCGTATTTCGAATACTTTAAATTGCCAATTATTGATCTAATTAATTTTCTCGCGAGCTTTGCCTTTTTTGCTTCTCATATCTTTCGAGGCTGCAATGTACGATCAGGCGATAAGCGGTTTTTTTCGTTGCATACGATTCCGAAGATCACCATTGATCGCGGAATTTCTCCTTGGTATATGAAATTATAAGTTCGATGGAAAATTAAAGGCGCACTTCGGAAAAGTAGGTCGAAGATACGAGCGCGTAAAAAATGCTTCGATTGCAATATTACGAACATAGCGAGGATTAAACGGGTTATACTGTTCAGTCATGCGTAGAAGTTCTAATTATGAATAACATAAAGCTCCGCAAGTCCAATTTAAAGCAACTGAGCATTACGAGCGTCATCACCTCTTTCGCTCTTTATTCGATCCATATATGTATATATATGGATCGATGTTGCACGTCGAACAAATACACACTGCAATCTTAATGAAAAAAATAGAGTATATATTTTACATCTTTAAAAGGCAATGAAAATCTCCCCGACAAAGTGTATAAATAGAATACAAATTCATTTTGTAAATAACCTTCTCCGAATTTTCCGCGAAGCTCGAGCTCCCGTTAAGGAGAATCGAGTGACATACAAATAGGAACAAGCAGAATATACTCCTTGCGCTAATTGACGCTGGGCGCTGAAGGAACTCAGGCAATAAATACGCACATCGATCAATATATTTATACACAAGCATTCACCAGTAGCCAGTTACTTTAATCAACAATTTCCTTTTTCGCGACTCGACGACCCAATTAAATTCCTTTGAGCCGTGGCTACTTCTCGGCATGCTCGCACTCGCGTACGCTACCGAATTCGCGCTTACGTTCACGTATATGCATTTTTAAATTTTAATTGATTTCTCCACGGGAAGGAGTCGCTATACCTCGGGAGTAATAGGGTTAATGCCTCGATAAACGGCCACTTAAGGTGGCCCGAGTTCGCTCGGGTTTTTATTAAAAAAGTTGTAATTAACGGAGCATTACTCACTCGCCACTGCTGCTGTTCTCCGCTCCGGAACCTTAAGCCAGCGATCCTCCTTTTTTTGCTTTTTGTCGCGTAAAAATTTTAATTAACGTCGTCCCGGAGCGTGTATACGCGTACATAGTATCAAGCTTCACGCGGCAGAGTTTCAGAAGTGGGAAAAATGTCGGAGTCGATAGTCGAACGATATAATTTATGGAGCCGAGAATCGGCTTATTAACTTTTACCTCTTTCTTCCCTCAAGGAGCTATCTCGTTTTTATATTCATCGGCTACACGAGCTGCGTTGTCCTTATATGAATATTTTTTGCAATTATTGAATGTAGGCTAATGAAAATTCAAGATGCAAAACGTTGTAGATTCTATATTTATGAGATCGTAGTGAGAAACAGACGTTACCGAAAATACGAGATCAAAGTCAGCATCTATATAGACTTTGATTGGTTTCTCGTCTCTTCGTGCGAAAGAGTCGTGTCAAGCGCGTCGGAAGTCAATCTTCGCGGCCGGAAGTGGTTCGCCTCTATAGGCTTCCTCTCCTTCCTTTCCTATCTCCTCTAACTTTTTCCATGTTAGTTAGATTTGAGTGATTGCTCGATGTTCGATGAGTTCGAAGTCCGCGACTTGGTTATCGAGATTATAAGCACCGATTTCGTGATTACAGGTAAAAAAAAAACGATTTTTTTGTCGATACCTTTAATGTATCGATCATTTTAAATACACAAACATTTTAAGCAAAACACACGAGACTCGCGATCGATCGATCATCATTCCACTTTCTCTGTCGCTCTTGCCCCTCGTCTTCTCATGGGCAACTTCGAAGGCGCCGATGTTGCTGTAGCGTTCTCCCTCTCTCTCCTTCGTTGCGCTTGTGCAACGTAAATGAAATTCCGAAATTAAAGCCGTATATTAACTCTAGCGGTATAGCAGAGCGTTGGCTCCTAAATTAAAAAACAACATTTTACGGCCAAGGAGTCTGGCCTCTTTTCGTTGAGAACTTGGCTGAACATCGACGGAGGAGCAAATTGTGACGATTCCCCGAAATTCGATACAGGAACAGTGTTTTTGATGCAGCAGGCCTAAATCATAGGTTTAAAGCTCCAACACAATGAGGAAAAATAACAAGGTCCAAACGCGTTTTGAAAATTAATTGAAAAACTTTCTCCCCTTCCCCGTACTCTCTCGTAGCCACGGTAAAGAAAGGGTTAAGGCCGTGCATGCAGTAGAAAGGGTCGTGCAAAACAAAAAAAAAACAGAGTGAACAGGGAACTATACTAGTGACGTTCCATTGTCCGTAAATTGCGTTTTTAAATTCGTTGAAGGGGGTTGAGTTACTTCACGTGGTCGATCGCTCGCCGATATATCGATCTCAACTCTTTCTGTTTTTCTGCGGGTATTGTACGTGCGGATATAGAAAGAGTATATATATCTATTAAGCTGCGCAGGGGTTTAACAGGAAGCGACGTAATGAATTCTTGCACGTTTACTGTGTCTGTCTCGTGCGTTAGATTCTTTCATTGGATTTTCGAGGATATAGTAGGGCGCTTAAGAAGTCGATTTGATTTAAAGTTCCAATAATTCAAAAAAAATTTCATTAAAAGAATGGCGACAACAAGCCAGCGAGTGCTTAAAATCTCTAATCAAAAAGCGGCAACAAAAGGCCAAGGCGTCGTATCAACACAGAGAGAGGGAGAGAGGGAGAGAGAGAGAGAGAGAGAGAGAGAGAGTCCAGAGGCACGCGGTAAAAGGTAACCCCACCCTTACTGCGGAAGGGTAGGGTATAAAATCCAACAGTGCTGCCGCTCTTCGCGACGCACAGTGTTGGTGGTGGTGGTGCTAGTGGTAGTAGTGGCATCGCGGGTAAGGGGTACATAATGGAACTTGAAATTGGTTGGGCCTGTCCCGGCTGGGCAAGAGCGCGAGAGAGCAGCTATCGAGGGAAACGCATTCCATGCCGAAATTGCTTCGCACTGAGCGCTGCTTCTCTCTCCCTCTCTCTCGCTCTCTCTCTCTCTCACTCACTCTCATCCCCTTTCGCCTTCCTACACCCCTGCGCAAGTACCGCCATGTATATATACAAGCAGAGTGAGAGAGAGAGAGAGTAACGCCAGCGCGCGTGCCGGATGCTTTGAGGTTAGGTTGTAGCTCGCTCGGAAGATGTTTATGGAGCCGAGGGGTGAATTTGATTTTTCCTTGCGGCTTTCTGTGGCTGGGATTGCTTGGATACGAAATATATCTTTGGAATTTTTACATCAATCTTTTTTTTCTTGTGTTTAAGTATTCATTTAGATCGTTCGTTAATATATTATAGTTGCCGAGTGGCGTTACCGTATGTAATTCGATATTGTCGTAACTGAAAATGCTTATTTATAAAAATCTTTTAGCTTCGAAAAAGTCCTCGCTAAAACTAGCGTATATATTGCGTAAGTCCATCTCTCTTTTTCTCTTACTTTTTCTGGCTCGAGTATAGTAGGTAGACGTGTCGACGGAGCGTTGATTAAAATCGCCCTTCCAGCGTGCCTCCGTTGCCACCGCCAGTAGAAAGAGCAAGCGGCCGGGTACACCAAGCGCTTGTTCGATGCGGGATAAAGGAGAGAGAGAGAGAGAGAGAGAGAGAGAGAAACAGAGTGAAAGACACCCCGGCTGAATGTATATGGACATTTCCACTATAAACGCTCTATCGTACGTGATCGGTCATATAAATATACATCATTTTAAATTTCGGGACTTTTTGTTGTTTCTTTCCAAAGTCCTTATTCTGCAATAAATTTGAGCAAGTAAAATGTTTTTTTCAACTTAGTCAATAAATGTCGTGAAATTTGTTTCAACTTTCCGAATCTGAGGTTATTTATTCAATCTACACAAAATATCACGAAACATTTAATGTTAGGTAGTTTTGATTCTATGCACTATAATGAAATTGGATATATATTGGATCCATGGACTTCAAACATTGGCATTTATAATTTATTTTAACGGAATAGCTATGGAACTAGCCTTAAACAATGATAACAGAATTGTTTATTTCGAAAACAAACGCAACTTAAAATGGACTATATAATTTACTCAGGGGTTTATGGGTCACTGATTACGAATTCGATATCATTATATTTTATATTCATTGAAACAATTTGTTTAAACAGTTGTAATTAATAATTATTGATGTTTTAACATGTTTGAATACGTGCGGCCTTAGTTAAAGTGGCATAATAGGCGATAAGAAATAAAAATAGCAGATTTTGATTTTTCCACGTGATTCGTTTAAATAAAATGCTTGAAGGAATATCAACAAATAATAAGGAAAAATAAAAATCTGCTATTTTTATGTTTTATGAACTATTATGCCATCTTAATTAGAGCAACACTTGTTTAAATAAGTAGAAAAATTTGAAAAAGAAGCGTAGATTATGCGGCACATTGGTTGTAGGGTCAAAAGCGCCCTCTCTCTTCAACCGACGCTACAGTAGCTATCGAAGAAGGGAAAGAGGAGAGAAAGCCAGGGGGAGGAAGAGCGAGGGCAAGGCGCGCTGCTTGCTTAATTACTAAAAGCTAATCAATTCCAGAGGAAGTAAAGTTTAAATTGCAAACTAAAGTATAGCCTCACCCGTTCTCCCACTTGCTCTTTCTCTCTCTCACTACCGTAAACTGCAAAGCGATATTACCCCTCGCTGCATTCTGCAATTAGCCCCGGTAAATCATTGAATACAAATTATGGACGGTTCCAGGCGCGCGCGCACTTTACTCTATCCCACCCCGTGTTTCTCTCTCTCTCTCTCTCTCTATACATCCCTTTTTCTCCTTCTCTTGTGTAAATGTATATATATATACATATATGAATACGTATATGTGAGTAGTATACAGCCCCATGTATATAGCATCAGCTCGGTTTGTATTACTATTACCGGAGAGCGTAGATGAGTATAGTGTGGCGCTTACACATCAAAACTGATCGCGCCGTGTACGGCCCAGTTTATAGCTACCGCGATAACCCGTCGCGCAGCTAGTGCGCGGTTTTGACGTATCGCGTTCGAATAACCCTTTGCGCATGTGAGTGCGAGCTCGTTGTTCCCCCCGTTGTTTCTCGCGTCTATGGGCTGTGGCAGCTCTCGCTTATTAAATTCTTGCGCGCGTTACCGAAATTAATTATTGCTTCGCCGCGAATACGTGTACGTATAAGCGATTGAGAATTACGATGAGGATCATCGAGTCGTCGATTATATTCTTTTCGTTCTTTAGGATACCCATTTTTTTTTAAATCACGTAGTATTAACGCTTTCAACTATATAGTTCTGTGATATTTGCTTGTGATGGTTTTAGGACATAATTAATATTGATTAAACATGATTGATAATGGAATAATTAGCAATTGCACACAGAGCGTGTTATTAATTCATTAATTAAATACATAACGCTTGATTATACAGCGCAACTAAACAACATCGTCTGCTCGCAGATGAATTATTCAAAGCGATATTTAAACTAATGAATGGCTTCGCAATTAATAATTCAAATTTTCTCTTTGATTCCGCGCTTATGCAAAGAGGCAAGTTGAAAAGAAATGTGGGAATACCAGTTGGCTTTATCTCAAGCTTTTGGGCTTTGCTCTTGTAAAATAATAATAATAATAATAATAATAATAGCAATAAGAATAATAATCCGTGAGCAATGGGACTTTGGTGACGAAACGAAATCAGGGTAATTACGTTATCAATCGTACTAGTCTCGTGGCTACATCGCTTTAAACGGCACCGTTTATCGATCTACTGGCTGCGTGTCCCGCGAGTTCTATTAATCGGACGAGGTTCGCGCCCACGCGGTATAATCGATTCGTCGATATTTATAACCGAACGAACGATGCTCCTGAATAATTTAATAGATTAGTTAGCGTTGGAGATCGTTTAATTGAACCTTTAGCGTATAGAATCGTCGGCGGTGTGTAGGCATTTCTTCCCAATGACATCTGCAACGCGTAAGTATCATGTGGACTATGCAATCGCGATGGCGTGTAAAATCATCGGCCAAACTCTGCTCTGTTTATTTCGTGCGTTTTATCATCCTTCCCTGTCTGCCGCACTATATATGTAGCCCGGAGCAATGCGCGATTAAATTTTCACTGATTATACTTCTCGTTTTCGCAGTCTGGCGCGTCGGAGCTCTCGCTATAATGGAGCTTGTTAATTCGGCGAGTGAGACCGGATTGCTTGAACGCGCGACAATTACGCCGATTCCTACGTTCGGCGCGATTGTTTTGTTTGAAGGCGAATAAGAGAGCGCAGAGAAAGTGTTATTTATGCGATCGAGCGCGATTACACAAACATTTTATTCGGATTACCGCAGTTAAAACGTAATCATAATTGGTGATATTATAAGATGCCTACCGCTTCCGCGGACTTATAATTTATCATTTATGCATCCGCGGATCCCAGGCACACATGTGGCAAAATCAAAGAGATCATTTCGTCAGTCGTCGTGCTTTGGCCATTAAATTAAATAGGCACGAATCGTCGATCCGTAAAATACGCGAGATCGACAGTATAACCGCGTTCGAATCGCCCTGCATATAAAGAAAAGTATCAAGGGAGAGAAAGACGAAGAAACAAGCAATAAAATCAGTGTCGTTACCGGCAATTCAATTCTCTCGAAGATGCATGGTCGCGATTTCACATACAATTTTACGGCAGAATGGCGCGCAGTTCTATTTACCTCCGCATGCTACCACTAAATCCCCGAAACACTCTACGTCTATAGCTATACGTATATATTGTATATCCTATGTGTATATACGGCGACTAGTCGATTCTGGCTATAATGATGCAATGGGATAGTAGTATGTATATATATATATATATATTTATATATATATATTTATATACTATCCCTGCGCAATACATGTGCGCGCGTAAAACTCGCGCTTGATTGGGGAGCTTCTAATTATTATACAAGATTGAACTTGCATCTGATATGACGAGCTGGTTGCATCTTTTGTTCAATCAATCAATTGGAATTCTCTGTTCTATTCTTTTCCCTTTCGATCGCACTTGCTGTGTGGTATTAACAAAATTGTTCGTAACATTCTCTCGTGTATCGATAATCACAGCTACTCTTTCCATTGTAAATCCCGTATCAATTAACAAAGTTCCTTCTCTACGATATGGTATAAGGCTTTTTCATTCATTGGATATTCGTTTCAATCGAAGTCTCGATTATGCAGAAATTTCGCACTGCGCCGACTCAAAGCTTTCGTTATTAGATTGCACTATTGTGTATTTATTGGAGAAATCAATCAAAACATGCATAAATACGTATACCCACAGAGTTCTCTGGCTTCTTTTATTATACATTGCTTTCTATTCCTTTTTATATCATTATTCTTTAAATTTGTTCTTTTTATTTATAAAGGGAAGAATGCAAAAGAAAAAATATCCTCACGAAATAATTCGTGCAAATCGATGAGGCGCCTGCCTCGTTGCCTCTTGTTGACTCTTCGATGTCGATTGATTGAGCGATCGCTGCGCCTGGCTTTGTAGTTCTTGCACATAAGCTGCTCTCAAAATGAAAACGCTACTTCGCTCGGATCGCGCGTGCTCGAAAGGGATCGGAAAATTTCTAAAACAAATAACAACGAGGAAAATGAAAATAATCTAACTGTACCTGAATTTGTTCCCTTCTCTATTGATGTTCTACTAATTTCAATTATCGGTCAAGTGGTATAATATCGAATGCACGAAAATCTTGTGACGAAGAATGATTGCCGATCGGATTGTTTCATGTTCTTCATCGTAATTCGTTCAATCCCCTTTGTCGCAAATGAACTGAAATTCTTTGAGCTTTTTCTCTCAGTGGTGATTTTGGCTCAGCTTACTATAGCTGTATGTATTGTACGTGATCGACTCCTGAAGATGTTTATCGCTCATGTTTGCACGATCGAAAGGATTGATTCTGACGCGCAACAGATTTCATTGGACTATTTATTTACCATCTCAATTTCATCGAAAGCCAATATAGATCTATTCGTCACACGATCCTATTATACGTATACACAATTACACGCATATGCAGATTTGCATATATGCGTGTATATGCACACATTATGTAAATAAGTATGGTTATAGTGTGGTTACACTACAGAGTATTTTTTGATAAAAATGTCATTTCCCTGCGCGTCGCGTAAGTTTTGCACGCAGCATTCACGCGTGCGTGTGTGAGCGTTGCGCGTATCATTTATGCAACTACAGCATGCATAATCAATTTACGAAGAGAGTTTTACACCACGTGGGAGTATAGAAGCGAAGAGAGAGGGGTTAGGGAATGGAAGGAAATGGAGGAAGTAGTAGTCGAGCGGACGTGTGGGGGAGAAAGTGGTGAAAATTTATTTACGCTCGTGTGGCTCGGCTATAGACTATTTTATACGGGGCGATTGCACGTCTCTAACTCTCTGACAATTCCAATAGGATATGGGAATATTTTACTGGGATATTTCGGCGCTTTGCCGATTTTCGCGATTAGTTCGAGTGACTTGTATTCTTGTATAATCGTAATTATGAATATCACTCGTAATTATAATATGCTTTCTGTACAAATACGTATTGGACGATCAGAGCACTGTAATGAATATTATTGAATTTGTTATTCAGAGATAACATCCAAATACAAAGTACAAATTGGAAGGTGAAGTTTGCTGAAATTGGTATTTTAAAATTAAATTATGCATTACACCTTTATATGTAAATAAATAAACAAATCTTAGAATTGGTAATCTTTAACCTGCGAACACAATTCCATTATAATTATAAATTTTGAATGAAAAATTGTAATAAATCAAGGTATGCGCGATTTGTTATAACATTATAAAATTTTAACTTAAACTATTGTATTGTTAAGTGGATAAAGTTTATGAACTAGTCAATTTCAAATGTTAAAAAGACTCTTCGAAATTCGTCTGTATCAAATTTATTTAGTAATCTTCGATGTAGTCAATGGTAAAGATATTCCAGTGTGTAAATTTAAATAGATTTATTGTAATACAAAACAAAATATTAATACAATAAATACAAAATTTAACCAACCGAAATAAAGCAGAAATTATAATTTTACATTTACATGCAGTTACAAGTTGATTTTAATGTTGGCTTGGATTAGTTATCAATCCTAGGGTAAAGTAAAATAAACTGATGATGTCTTTTATTGACAATACAGAGCACTTATAATTCTTAAAGTAATTAAATATTCTGATTCCATTGAAAATATAGCGTCAAAAAATATCTTAATAATAATATCTTAATAATCCAAAGCGAATGTTCATGTAAACAAAATTATTTTACAGGTACAGTGTAATTATTTATTTCCACAATTAGATAAATTTAAAAAATTGGTCATATTACACGTTTTCCATTGGACAAAAATCAGACGATTTTTGCATTTATAAAATTTTTAACCATATATGATTTATCCTAATCGTCAAATATTAATAATAATGGAAAAAATATTTACCATGATTTTTATGTAATATAAATGCAACTAAACCTTACAGGATTAATTAAAAAGATGAAAAACACGCAACATTTTAGAGTTAGTCGTACATTAAAACTATCTGTGCATTTGGGAAACATTTCCAGTTCAATTCGAATGATCTGGATCCTTTTCGAAATACTATAAAATCATGGATGTATAACTTTGATAAGACTGATTTTTTATGCTGTCCGTCGAAAATTAAGTCTCCGGGACAGACTGTAAATATGAAGAACTTCAAGCATCGAACGAGTTCGAACAGTCACGTTCGGGTAAGAAACACGTTGTTGTCTTGCGAGCTTCCACGCCGTTCTTTTCACCGATCTGAGAAAAATGATTTGTCATCTTTAAAATATTGATCACGCGACAGCTGAAATTCATTAAAGTTTGAGAAAAAGATAATTGGAAGTTTTCGAAAAAAATTGCAGTTGAAGAATATAATATTCGCCGTGAAATCGTCCAAAGACCTAAACACACTATAAGGAATATTGACAACTTCGGTTAAACAACTAAAAAGTTATGTAGATATTCTCTATCAAATATTGTATTAAGCAATTTGTTCATAGAATTAGTTTTTTAATTTATATTTGGAATAATGATCCCATTTCAATTATAAGGTTATCAGATTCCTTACCTTCATCCTGGAAAGTAAATTGACACTAAAATATAAGGCTACCATGTTAAAAAAATTGAGCAAACAAAAAGAATGTACGAGTCATAGCAGTGTACGCGTGTACATCTATATATAATTATATATATATATATATATAATATGTATTTATATATATATAAAACAAGGGATAAATAAGAAGAAAGACAAAGAAAAGAAAGAAGAAAATGGAGAGAAAGCAGAGAGCTGTCCAGCATGCGCGAGAGCTTTTCGTCCACTTAGAACGATGGACTGCACGAAATTGCGAAAAGCTAATTCCATTTCACCGACGAGCGCTCGCTGAGGTATAAGTCTTGCTCTCCTCTCTTACACTCTCTCGTCCACACCACTACCACTCGGTAATAGCAGCGCAGTAAACCAATCACATTAGAGGTAGAACGTCCTCGCCACCTCGACGCCTTTTCCTCTCTCTCTCTCTCTCTCTCTCTCTCTCTCTCTCTCTTACTTGTTCACTCATCTTAACCCTATATCTGTGTATATGTATATGTATTGTATATATATATAATATATACCCATTTGTGCAACA
This sequence comes from Apocrypta bakeri, assembly GCA_018906985.1. Classification (NCBI taxonomy): domain Eukaryota; kingdom Metazoa; phylum Arthropoda; class Insecta; order Hymenoptera; family Pteromalidae; genus Apocrypta; species Apocrypta bakeri. Next base: position 4,456,345 of record JACCIA010000008.1, on the reverse strand, counting down.
CTCGTCTTTATCCAACACGTCCACTGGGTTTTTGTTCGCTTTCGTCCTGATTAACGCTCGTGGTAATTAAATTTTAATCCGAGTCATCGATGCCGTGAATATTGTGTATACGTATACAACCGGCACCCCTTCGAGTTTCGAGACACCGTTATTGGGGGGAAGGCTCTTTTGAATCACCAAAGTTTACGCGGCTGATTTTCGGGAGATTGGAATTTTTTCACGCAGCTTTAATACCTTTGGCTGATGAGCGAGTTTGCGTTGCTGTTCGCACACGCGCATACGCGTTAACTCATCGGGTTAATGAAATTTTCACACGACGCCCCTCTGCATGTGATGTGCATAAAAATGTAATTAGAAAGATTTTTACGTTCCGGAAGAAAAAAATAAGCAAATCAATAAAAATAGAAAGGAAGAAAAATTTGGACTACAGTATATATGAGATGATCTGGAATGGCAAATGTAATAAGAGAATTTTAGTAATGTTAGTCTCTGGTTAATCAAGCAAATGCGTGTATGAAAATTGAGATTGGAGATTTTGAAACATCAAGCGAAACCCTGTGACACGAGCATAGTCGACTTTCATCGTAAAAGGCTAAAATAATTATTTCAATCTGTTGCCAAGCCTTTCAAGCCGTGCCTACACACTTACGTGTTCTGTCTCTCTCTCTCACTTACTCAAATGAAATTTTCGTTGATTCACTCATGAAAATGTGCCTGGATAATTAACTCCAAGTCATAACTCATTTTCCATATTTAGCCTATCGTTTAATGGATTCGTAATGACCTTTAAGCATAAGTTCGCATCCATATATATTTTTTCTTCGTTCCCTCAATATCTGCATCTCCCTTCTGAATTTGCTTCAACGTCTTTCAGTATTACGCAAGTGTACTCTCTTTACGCATCCTCCAGTAATTACGGCATTTCCACTGCATATGCTTAACGTATCTTTCTATCTCTCTTTATGCTTATTACCAACGATTTATTATTTTAAATTGCTCGTAATGTTTTTCCTCTGTAAATATCCAGCATTGAAAAACAAAAACGTTGAAAATCCCCGCGTTTATATACAGTACAACACATAACGCTCGAAAAATGTAAAAGAAAATTAGCATGTGCGAATGCTGTAAAAGGGTTGAAAATAAAGCAAACAAAAATTTATATTCAGGTGCATTAAAGAGCCACCCGTGACTAGTCACGCTTCGTACAATACGTATTATTCAGTATTATACACCGGATTTCGTCGCCGACTTAAATTATGCAGTGAGTAGTACACAGTCCCCCTATGATTTTTGGCACCGAAAGAGAGATCGTGCGAATGCTTTTCGCGCGGAGAACCTCGAAATCGATTCTCGCTCTTTCGGAGCAAGTGAGCGACGACTGATTTCATTAGCCCGAACTCTGAACCAGGCTTTTGCCAATCCTTCTCTTCGCACAAGCGTATATTACTCGGTCTTTCATTTGTCAAGAGCGCGAAAGCGTCGACAGGGAGCTTGACAGCGTAATGAAACCGAAAGACTCCAAAGCGTGTGTGTGTATATATTCTATATATATATGCATGAGTGAGTATGTGAATGTAGCGGCCATAGAAGGAAGCGATGAGACGATAATCAATGCGATATCGACGTGTTAATTTACAATGAGCGATGTGTGTGCGTGAGTTGGCTGCTTTCGCATGGGCAAGTGCAATTAAGGCGGCATAGGCCATGGCTTCGCGCGTTATATAGCCATATGTGACTCCGGCTATTTATATGCAATTAGTTTCAGATATTTTTCTTAATTTGTTTTGCTTTTTTTCCTTTTTTTCTTTTCTAATCAGGGGCATATGCGCGTGCTTGGACAGTTCGAAATTAAAATGAAGAGAGATTTTTTTTTCGGTTAGATTTCACGTGATTTCTACCGAGGTTTAGGATGTCCTTTTTGGGAGGGGGATCGGTTTCTTGATTACCGGTTGGTTTTTGCCGCGTGACTGTTACTATTAATCAAGCGTCGCTTGCAGGCCTGCAGCGGTTAATCTGCGGTATTGATGATTAGAGAAAAAGCCGATAGAAGATTGCATTAGTTTTCTAGACCTCGTTTGAGTATAAGGTATTTGCGAAAAGAATGTCGTTATGGTATTTCTTGTCGTTTCTTTATTTCCCTTGTAACGTGCGAAAAAAGTTCAACTTTTTACATCGAGGTTATTATTAGAATTGAAATACCATTTTTGTGCTCTAATAGCGGATTGACTCCTGCAACAAAAGATACATTGTTTTTCAAATTAATTACACAATTCTTCATTCAACGATAAAGGACAAAGTTCGTTTAATAACATTAAAAACGTACCAGCTTCAGTTGAACCGATGCCAAAGCTGTAGAGATTAACGTGACAATTATGATGAGACAATAACGTTTTGAGACGTATTGTTGGAAAAATTTGCTTAAACATCAGTACTCTGGACATTGTTTGATTGTCCCCATCATTAATTGTAGGTACAAATGCAAATGCTATTGTTTCTACTAAAAATTCCATTTTTGTTTTTAACAATATTAATTTTCTCCTTATTCTACATTTACTCATGTCTTCGGTCAGCACAATAGACCAGGTTATAAAAGATTTCCCAGTTAATCGCAACCATATACATTGTGGCTCTGGAAATTCTTTGCAATTTCGAGATACCTTAAATAAAAGTTATACGATTATCATGTTAAGTTAGAGTAAAATAATATGGCGTATTTTACCAGTGTGATTTTTGGAACATATCCACCCCATAACGTGAATCTGTGCTGTTTATATCTGAAATAGGTATATCAAAATAAATATTTTGACTTTAAATAAAAATGTGCGTAAATATATGTAAGTAGTAAATATGAATTGGATACCTATCCTTCAAGGTTTTTTTAATAGATTCTGCTCTTTCAGACGTAAAAAAAGTTTCGAATACTATGAAACAAGGTTTTTCGATATTTTTGGGTAACAATCTATCAACAAACTCCTCAGCCGATTCATCCATCTCCGGGATGAATTTATCGATTTTCACAAGATCATTTAATTCCGGTACTACAAAAGCTCCTATCGTAACGGCTGTGCCATTGTCAAAAATGTACTTCAGGTTTTCTTTATTGTCACAAATACGCCAACATTCGACTATCAGACCATATTGAGATTCTGGAACGGACGGGCTACTAGTTAGTAACCAAGGGCCATAATGTGAATATACTATAAAACAAAACAATAAACACTAATTTTAATATTTCTATCGGTCAGTATTTTACTTGATCCATTTAAATGTTTCGAAAAGCATATTCTCATGCCTTTTGCAGCGTCAATGCGTGGATCTATGAAGAAAATAGCGAATCGTGGAGTGAAACCGATTTTTGTTGCGTACCGATGGTACACATTGCATTTTCCATCTAGATGTGATGTTATGGAACAATCGCATTCTGGAGTTGGTAATACGATGCTGTTGATGTGCATCTTACGCTGGATCAAATTTTTGTAAGCCTCGTTCCGCCAAGACCTGAATAATTGTTTGATTCGTTACAAATAATAGACTAATAGTTCTCAAAGTAATATTTTTAATAGCACACTGAGACTCACTTGCTAACTGTTGCTGCAACCCGGACTTGTTCGGGCGTTAAATGTGAGAAAACGACCGTTAAAACGTCATATAAAAGTGATTCAACGCAACGCTCTGTTTTATCTTTTTCGTCATTTTTATTTGAAATTTCCATCTTTAATCTGTATGCGGAGAAACAGTAAGATAAATACTTGCGTTAATAATATCGTTGCTAAACTAACCAAGCTTTTGAAGATACTCCTTTGGATTTCTTGTTCAATTTTACTCAAAAAAATGCAATATCAAATAAGTAAATCAGTTTAGTACCAAAACGCTTTATGCTACGTTATTGTCCGAAACGATTGAGTTTAATAACCAATTCGTACTCACGTGACTGATAGTGATTCCATTCGACGAATGCTTCACGAATCGAAGCTAACATTACATTAGAAATCAACTATTCCGTATCTGTCTGGAAGAAAATCCAAATTGCGTACCGAACATGTTTACAAATCATAGACTTGTTATTGTTCTCTGTATCGAGCTCACCGCGGATCCTATTACAAAGCACTGAAATATCACGGCTTGTCAAGATATATTCCAACATTTACTGAATAATTTCCGTCGCATTACATCTCATTGCATAGCAGCAAACATATAAATGAAACAGAATATTTAACAAAGAAAAAAAAGCACGTATGCGGTCCATTTAGCATGACGCTTTCAGTGTCCAAATTCGAAATAGCAAAGGGTTTGCTAAGTATAAACGAGATGAATTAGTGTTTTTTTTTTCGTTTGTGGGATGGATACAACGAAGAGAGAGAGAGAGAGAGAGAGAGAGAGAGAGAGAGAGAGGGAACGCGAATCTGTGAGAACAAAAAAACGAACAATTTCATCGGCCGCAGCAATAAATTAATACGCCTGGCCAAGCCATATAGAAAAGTAAAGCAGGTCGAATCCCAGCATTGCGAAATTTATAGGCTCCGAATGAATCTTGCGCGTTTGCCGCCGCGACGGCCAAAGTAATATCAATTTCGGTAAATGGAAAAAGTATATCGAGATGCGGCAGTTCTCGAGAGCAGCGGCAGCTCTTCGATCCGTCGCGTACGCGAGCGCGCGCAAGCCCGAGCAATTTGATCCGCGAATTTATTGACTGATGTATTATAGCGGCTGAGTAAGCGGACGAGAGAAAAATATTGCGGCGCTCGTTGTGGCTCCATTTTTCGAGAACGATATAAGCGCTGTGCCTACTGTGCAGGGATTATATCCCTTTTTTATGTTATATGCGTTTATAAGGTGAACATTTTTTAAGCAACAAATTTATTTATGTCGGTCCATTGTTAATTAAGGAGACCCTTTTGCGCATAGAAATTAATAGGCATAGTACACTTGGTCAGAAAAATTGCATTTTTAATGGTCGAATCGTTATTTCCATTAAATTAGCAATGACCAAGGAAATAACGAAATAAGCGGTCGAGCGCAAAAATAGGAATCGCCGCACCGATCGAGCGAACGCGCCTTCACCACGTGTCCGACCTATCGATATATATATATCGATATATATGTACACATATATACAGTTCATTCGTTATAGAGGGTGTACGGGCGTACGTGGCAGCGTCGGAAAACAAGTGGTCGAGCATTAATAGACGCGGCCTGGCAGCTCCAAGTGGCTATTTTCCGGCGAGTGCCCGCCGATTAAAAATCCAATTCGATGATCGCGCTTCGGCCTTCTTCTTCCTCGCCGTAACCTGCCGCGGGTTAGTGAACTTTGTCGGAAAATTTTCTTTTTCAGAGAATTTTCGTTTAGATTTCCGTAAGCGATATAATTCTGCGATCACTATAACTCACTGCGGTTATTAGGATTAAAGGATATATATCGAGTGGGTATATCAGAAATTGATTAAATCGATCATACGACGTAAAAACAATTTCTATAGAAAACACACGTCTATATATATGTCTATATATACACCCCGGCTGAAGCCAATATATCTCTCACCCAACCCGCCGCCGGCAGCAAAAATAATCAGCCATCGCTCGTTCCATCAATCGCGCAAAGTACTCCTTTTCCCTTCCACTCTAATTCCACAGCTCCCCCACGTATACGTATAGTGTATATATTCCTACTGCTCCTTTCTCCGGAATATGAACTACTGGACGCGCAGCCGTACATACACACACACACACACACGTGCAATAGTGCAAAGGCCAGGGGTCAAAGAGAGAAAGAGTGATATTAAAGTTTCATTCGGAAAACGTTAAATTCCACTTGCTGAGTACACTCCGACCTTTTCTCGGCTACGGGAGATGTTTGTATACCTATATAATTCGACTCAGCTCTTTTGATAGGTACTTTTAAGTGCGCGACACATGTTTAATTGATCCGATTGGACTCTCTCGGGTGAGCTGCTTGTATCGATCGCGTTCTATAATTCTAATTGGTTCTCTGATCTCTCATTCAAGAAGGAGAGGTTTCACATTTAATCCTATTTTATTACATCTCACTTTAGCAATGCGCATAACTATGACCTTTCGAAATATTCAACAATTCAATTCCGAGATATACAATTCTTGCTATTCCTCATTTAATTAGTACATTTCCTTGAGACTTTGGACAAACCTGAGCTAAATTCTCAAAACAATACACGGAAATTTATTCCCCCATGAGCTTGAAATGCCTGTAAAAAGAAATGTAATATTTTTTTACAAATATCAATTATTTTTCTTAAAAAATACTCAAATTACTGCTATCCTTGTTTGAATTTATGCCAGCTGTTCACTTAGTTGTATCAGTAAATGTATCAGATATCATTCAATCCGATGCAGACACTTCACGATTATGGAGATTCACGATTATTGGTTCCTTTGGCTAATAAATATCGATTTCAGCGCTGTTACGATAATGTAATCATGGAAAAGTGAGCGAGTAACAAGAAGCCAACTGCAAATAAATAGACAGCTGTCCCGCTTTGTAGATTACAATCAAATATAATTTAAATGAAAAAATAGGACAGTCTGTGATTAAACCGAACGTTACAAATTTGTCAATAAAAAGTCTTTACCAGGATGAATATAGAAATGAATGTACTATTTTTTATTATAATTACAAATTTGTGCACTTTTGCACGCTCTTTGTGGAATATAAAATTTGACTTGTATAGGTTTCATTCAGAGCATAAAGCAAACGCATTGAAACACGTATACTGAAGGAACATTGAAAATGGCCTAGCAAACGTTGAAAACAGCATGGGTTATTATAACTTCGCGTAAAAATAATACCGCGTAATTGGACGATCAACCTCCCATTGAGACAAAAATCACAATGAGCCGGGAAATATTACTCTCAAAAGAATAAAGCAGTCCGATTCATTATACCTGATAAGCATCGGCTGCATTTAACGACAGGAGGATTAATCGCGTGACGAGAAAGAACCGCACATTATGGCCTTTGATCCGCGCGATAATCATGGTCCACGTGTATTTTTTATTGAGTAACAAAGAGACAAAAAACGTGTATGTATAATGACAACATCATTTGAAAAGTGCTTTCATTTACATTTATGATGTACTGAGCATTCGTAGACGTAGCGATTTGCGATATAGAAGGAAGGGACGATACTGAGGCTCTTGTTACGGCTTAAATGTGTTCTGAATATTTAAAGAGTTTTTACGACGCGTCATTAGCTTTGAATAGAAATTTAGCATCTTACGTGCTGTCAGTGCTGATTTGAACGCAGCTAGATTATTATGTTATTAGTTAGACTAATGAATTTGTGTTTGATTATACTCTCTCTCTCTCTCTCTCTCTCTCTATATATATATATATTGCCGTTGGAATACTAAAATCGTAGGCCAGTGCTTGATCAACCACAGACAATGATAAATCAGGTCTATGTACCGAGAGCGTAGCGAGTGCTATAGACACTAATCACCTTGGTATCTTAAAATGCCAACAAAGCAATAATCCCAACAAACAAAATGCCATGTAGACACTCGTCCTTTTCACGTGCTGCCGACGCACAATCAGAGACACAATACAACCCATCGGAGCAACACAACAGTTCGCCATAAAGAGAAATCAACGGAGATCGGAATCCACATACGTGCACATATACATACATATGTATAGGTATAGATAGTTGGCAGAATGCTCGCGCGCGCAAAATCTGCGGTTTTTCAAAAGAGACACCTCAACAATAATCAGCGCTCGCTGATTGCGCGCAGCAGTTGTGCAAATTGATAAATCGCCGGCGTAAATTAGCGGCTTATTGCCGTGACGATGCCGGCTTTTTGCCCACGAGAGTCGAGCGCACGTCGTAAATCGCGCGCGCGCGAGCGCGTTCGTTTGCTCTCCCTCTCTCTCTCTCTCTCTCTCTCTCTCTCTCTCTCTCCCTCACTCCTCTCTCTTGCACTCGCGCGCGGCTCGTTACGAAATTGAAGTGAATTACGCCGGACGGTCTGCGTATGTACGAGCACGCGTGTGAGTCTTGATGCGCTGCTGCAGATTTGAATGCGCGATTTAACTTTCTTCTTTTGTTGCTCGCGCGCTTCAAATATACTGCGTGCGGACTCGCGGTGATTGCTCTATTTTTTTCGCACGCACAGAGAGACAGAGACAGTTAGACAGAGACAGTTAGACAGAGAGCGAACTCTTTACGCGCGCTTGATGAGGTGGCTTTCTTCACTGATTGTCGACTTTGTCATTTTCGCTGTTCCAGACGAAAGAATTGTTTAAGCAAAAAGCATAAGCTCGTCGTTTAATATCTGAAAAGTAGGGACAATGGATAAGAACTAAATTTTCTATTCGAATGAGCTACCGTTGAAAATTCAATGTCATATTTCATTATTCAAAGTCTTATAAGTATTAGTAGTAACTTAACTTTTTCATCATTTCAAAATGTCGTAAAAATTCAAGTTTTCTAAAAGTGTACACATAACCAAAAATCATTGTTTAAAATAGTGAATTTTCACATAAACTCGTAGTTTTTTCACAATTATACGCTGTACTCTATAAGGAGTGAGTATTTACTAAAGACGAAAACTAAAAACAATTAATAGAGGATTTATACCGAATATTCGCGATAAGTTAAAATTCATTTATTTTTAAGTTAATGATTTCACTGTTTTAAGTGCTAAAAAGAGCAACTGTAACAAATTTAAAGAACAGATTACTGCGAGGTTGAGTATTAGAAAATTTTAAGTATTGTACAAAGAAAGAAACAAATTTATTTATAGCTCTATTGCTAAAGTTGAATAAATAATGGAACAAAAATATCGGATTCCACTTCTGATCTTTAAACGCCATCAAACGGGTTGATATAATGTACAGTAAGTTCCGTTTTAAGAAGAAAGAAAAACTGGAAGTTCTCGTTAAATGAATTCAGTGGAATGACCTTATAAATATATTAGGTATATTTCTATAGCTTAGAATGATCGTTGATAAATTTGACTTTTATACGTAACCAATCGTTCTCCTTTCAAAGGCAAGGATATAGATGTATGATTAAAAAAAGTTTATTACTTTTTTCCTGAACCAATAGGTACATATAGGTATATATTATTATAGATGAATCCAAGGCCCGTCAAGCGCCGGCGACAGGCTCGATTAATCGCCGGACAAATCGATGTATCGATTTTCACTCCTTAGCAGCTCCTCCTTCTCCGCTGTGTACTACACCTTAAGTCTTGTATATATATATAGATTCAATCGTTTTCTCCTTTCTTGCGCTCTATACACACGTAGCCTGATATAGTTAGTATACACATGTGCACACACACACATAGTTGCGGTGTTAACTCGAGTACCACAGTAGCGTCGGGTCATTTCTCGTTAAAGGAAAATTCTTAGGTTTAATTAAAATTTTCCCGAACGGAAGTAAAAAGTAATTATAAGATTTTTATTACCCGGGCGCGCGTTTTATCCTGGCTTGCTCTCAACTTGGCGGCGCGTCTCCAAGATGAGAAAGAGAGGGAGAAGAGAAAAAAGTGCCCTTTCTCGCGCGCATGCCCGCGGCGAAAGGCGAGATTAAACGATAAATTGTTTTTGCTAATTTTGCAATTACCGACGCCTGCCTCGCTCACTCCCTTTATTATATTCCTTTTCTTGTGTCGAGTTCCGGGCCGTAAGCTATTATGTGCTCGGGATATAGGAGCTGCAAGAGTGTAATAAGGCGAAAATAAGCCGGATATTGCCTCGTCACCTTATGTATATGATATGCGCGAGCCTTTTCTCATTATACATGCAGCTGCGATATTTATGTATAGCTATATACGTAATTTGAGGAAATTCGAGTGGCGCATAGTTATAAAATGGGAAGCAATATTTGCCTTGACGAATTGATTTCCGCGTTCTAATTTCGTTTTAATCCGAGCGACGCGGACTGTTGTTCGAAATTAGTTTCGGTAGGTTTCTTCTCGATCGCCTTGATTGAAATTCATCATAAGAATAACATAAGTCTACATTGAAATTATCGTCGAATTAAATCTAAATTCGCTGGACTTACTCCAGTTTATTATTCTCTTGACGCTCTGAAAATATAATTTCTCAAAAACGTCGCACTGTCTCTCTCTCTCTCTCTCTCTCTCTCTCTCTCTCTCTTTCGCTCTCTAGTGTGTCCGCAATTACGCAAGCGCTGCATTAACCCAATTTCCCGATAATACGTTGCGCGTGTGGCCTCTCCTCGCTAATTTCACTCTATAATTAAAGACGTCGAGGCGGCGAAATAATTAAACGCTACACCGAAAAAAGCGTACGCGGAATCCCGACATAAGAGAGAGAGAGAGAGAGAGCAGTCATAGTATAGGTATATCGAAGCGTGTGTATAGCTGCAGTACACAAAAGCTTGGTCCGTATAATCAAAATTCGCGCGCCGCCTTTGGATTCAATTAAATGCAAATGTCTTGCCGTAGAGCGAGAAAATTCGTATTCCTTTGTAAAGTGCAGGACAGACGGACGCGCGCGCGCGTGCGAGGTCGTTTAAGAAAATAAAACTTCTGTCATTGCTATTTGACAGCAAAGCAGCCTAGGTTGATTTGCGGCAAAATAAAATATTTTTCACGTCAGATTGAGGTTTTAACAAATCTATCGATTAAATTGTTCTATACTCCTTGGTTTGATGAATTTCCTAATAAAATAGCAAAAAGAATGAAAGCTCGATTTCGAAGATACACGAACTCGTCTCCGAGGAAATCAGAGAGCAAGTAACTCTTGCAACCGCCAACTATATTCTATTATTTCATTGCAGTCCTCTTCCCGCTCCTTCATCATCCGATCCTCTCTCGCCGTACCTTCTCGAAGTGTATGGCTTCGATTAACGCCAACGCAAACACACACGCGCACAAAAGCATCGCACAATACCGCGAACGAATATACAATGTACACAGGTCGCGCAGCATGTCACGCATTGCCGTCGTCGCCGTCGTCGCCATCGTCGTCGCCATCGTCGTTGCTGGCCAATTTCACGGGGAAACCACGACGATGACGTCGAGACGACGACAACGACGACGACGGTGGCGGCGTCGGCGGCGACTCAATTAAAGCGAGCTGCGCGCGTCTAGCCATTCTAATTATCGAACTCGAGAGAGCTCCGACGCGAGGAAGGGAAAAATGCGAGAGCTTGCGGGACTGTAGAAAATTGCGAGTGTAGAGTGCACGTGCACTTGGTGATGGGGCTACTTTCGACTTTTCGAGGGTCTAATATGCATGTGCGCGTAGGCTCGTGTACGTGACTTTTGGCTTGTTTGGGCTTCGTTTTATTTTACTTTCCTGTGTCGTAATGAACTTCTCGGCGAGCTCTTCTTTTCTACCTTCGGAATTAAATTCATCATCTCGTACGGCTAATGTATTTCATTTGAATAATACGAATAATAGCTACGAGTGTAGTTACAAACGATTTTTCGGACTGCCGAGTCCACGTATTTTGCCAATTTTTATCGAGTCAAACATTATCTTGATAATTGGACATCCACATGTATACCGAAAAGTATATTTAAAGAACTTGTATTTAAACAAACATTGTTCAGATTTGATACTGTTGTAGAAAGTGCAAAAAAAACAACGAGCCAATTATTCTATATTTTTTTAATAATCTTTTTAAATAATTTTTCAAACATATAATAAATTGGTAATGGCGTTTTTAATTATTAATAATAATAATTTAGCCAGTAACAGACTGGAGATTAAACCTTCAATTACCAAAAAGAATCATGAAAAAGACCTACTGGATGAATCGTTATGAGCATTTGAATAATGTCTAAGAAGATGTTTAAGAGATGATTAAGAAATCTTTTAACTTCTAAAAAGCCTTTTTTCAAATGCTCGTAACTTTACACTCAAAGGGCCTTTTTGAATGATTTCTTTTTAAATGAAAGTTCTATAATTCAATAATTTTAATTTCATACATTTTTCAATTAGATTTCTTTACGTATATAATGAATATATATCGAGACAACTAAATAATGAATTCCAGTTATTAAATTTATAATTCTTAAAATAGTAAACAAGACGAATCAAGTAAAAGTTATGAGTTTAAGTAAATAAAATATTAATTAATAAGATGTTGAATAATTTTATAACATTAATTTATTTGCAAAAATATTAAAAGAAAATCCCACAATGTACAACATCTTCAAAATTCCTCCCAAGAGGAACGTTTAAAGAGAGAGTAGTTCTTGTAAGCGTAGATAACTGTTTACCCACGTGTCCAATCTGGACGATTTTTTTCAATTGAAGGTCGTAAATTCTACTTTTAATGAACTTTTTATTTAAATACCATAGTCTACACATAAGAAATTTAAGAAATAGTTTGAGTTTTTGCATTTTTGGATATAATAACCGAGTGGCAAGCAAAAATAAAGGTGTAAATGGATCATTTTACTCGGAAGACATTTAGGAAACGGAAAAAAATAGTTCGGTCGGTGTGCCGTAACGAATGATTTTTCAATTTTCAGTTACCTAGAATTTCTAGAATTTTCTGGAGTTACTCAAACAGGCTACAAGGGAATTCGTAATAAATGCTCATCAAATAATCGCGCGTTATCGCGATGGGATTTCGCAAATATTGAATCGCAATTTCGATAATGACTTCTAGAGCCAAGTCCATGTATATACGGTACATACACTGACATAGAAATACAAGGCTACCCGGTAAAACGTGAGTCATGCGTGCATATATAACGAGCTTACGAATTAAAGATAGGGTCGCTTCCATTTCGTTCTTCATTGCCCTCGTTTTAGTTCTTTCATAATTAATTGCATTTCACTAGTGTATTTTTATATCTCAGACCGACGCGTTACTTTTTTAATAATTCAAATACAAATCGCTTGGATTTTTTCGCTGGCATTCCACGATTAACTTATTAGCGAAATGACATGAGTCGGTCAATTAGACCGAAAAATATTTACGAGCATATCCAAGATAAATCACGACTGATGAGAGTGAGAGAGGCAGAGAGAGAGAAAGGAAGAAAGTTAATTAGAGACTCGGCCGGGGCCTAGAGCTGTATAATATGGGATTTCCTCATATTCGGCCGCAGCGGATAATTAATTTTCTCTCCACGAACCGAGTCTATAGTTCTGTCGAGTGTCGGGATGAATTTCGCCGTGAGTGTATACAAACTACTACTCTGTTTTTACTATTAATCAGTCACCAAGGTTACAGATAAGATTTATGTCAATTAAAGTCAACAATAGGAACAATACGAAACGAAGATCTCAGGAGACTTCACTGTAAAACATAAGAAACGGGTTATCAAACACGTCTATTAATCAATTTGCCAGATAACTACACGTCCACACTGGTCAAATTAAAAAGTGCCCGTAAGGACTTAATTAAATTTTCTCCATTACGAACAAAATCGAGCAAAAACAATGACCTCCAACGTGCGCGCATCGATGGACCTTCCGCAGATTACGTTATACCTCCCCCTCGTACGTATATGCACAGTACACACCCTCTCTCGTATAGAGGAGCTTTCGGAAAATTCGATTATTCCATTTGTTTTTGACAACACTTCGCGATTCAACTTATTGATATCGCGATTTGATTCGCGGAAGAGAGAGAGAGAGAGAAAGAGAGACTCTGTCGAAGGGGGCACGGGGGGAGGGGGTACACGCGCACGAGGGGGAAACCAATTAATTCGCGAAATGACTAAATAGCACTTCGGCGAACGAACTGCCGCTGGCAGAGAGTATCGGGAGCATTCATCGCGTCGATTGAAAATGTCGAGCGTCCGGCACAATCGTTTTATTTTGGGCTATGGATATAGAGCTTTCTCTGTGTCCGTGCGGATATCCGATGGCGATTTAAAATTCGATTATCGCATGATTTTTACTCTCTTTCGAGCTCGGGGTTTATCTTGCTTCACTGACGCTTGGCATTGACTTTAATGATATGAATCTTTGCGGAATGCAATTTAGCGAGTTGTGATTGAGTTTCGGCCTTTTAATTGCATTTTTTTAATTGGATCGCGAGAGAAATTATTTTTAACGATATATATATTTTGCGTGTGCCGGAATCATCTTTTTTTATTTTTATTAGTCACACGATTATACCTCGGAGTATTATCTGATCATTATTATGTATTACGTTTACGAGTGGAAAAATTATACTGGATATAATTGTAGCATATTAAATGTCATTAAATGCATTCTTTTTTAATCTCCGTTGAAATTTGAATAATTGATGTTGAACAAATTAAATAAATTATTATTTTAATCATATTGAACTGTTTTCAATCATGGAATTCTATATTTTATGGGAATGAAAAATTCAATTGCACGCATAATTATAATTGTTTTTTCTATTCTCGAGTAACACCGTTAGCTTATTCATACTTCATCTTTTTCTCTCTTAATTTCGTTCCAATTTAACGCTCTCTCCCTCTCTCTTTCTCGCTACAATCGACTTCATTGTCCGCGATATTAATTGCGGTAATTGGAATTTACCTTCTGGCGAAAAGATTAAAAGCATTACTATCGTCATTAAACAGCCGGAGTCGGAATTATCGTCGCGACGCTCAGTATAATATATATATATATATACCGGTTTATACCGTCGCAATACTGCTGTTGCAATTGCGATACGATTCGACGTTTATAATCGGATAAGTAGCCAGAGCCGAGCCTCCAATGTCAGTATATATATTTATGTGCGTATGTGTGCGTGTGTATGTGTGTGTATAAGTGTGTATAAAACTCTACAGTGATACAATTTTTTGCCAGTATTTCCCCCTGGAACCTAAAGTAAATGGGCGACTTTATTACAGTCGCGCACCACGACGAGCCTTTTAATTAGCGCAAATGCGATAAATCCTACGGAATTCCCGATGGCAAAAGTCATACATTTTTTTTCCTTCCATATAATATGAATTTTTTTGTTTCGTTGCAGGTAAGACACGTAAGCTGAGAGATTTTGAAGAAAAGATCTAGAGACAGAGAGAAACGAGTAAGAACGTATAGTTTTACATTTTCGCAATTACAGTCCGAGATGACCGCAATGATTACTTCGACAATGATTTAACGTTGGTTTTATGATCAGCGGAAAATCAATAAGTAATAAATACATCGTAAATCAGTATGCAAATTGCAACTCAGCGTAAAATACACTTTGCCGCTTTCTCATTACTTTTTTACTGAAAAATCAATCAACGTTTTTGAACGACTACACGATGATTCGCGAACGAAGATATTCCATTAGTAATAAAATCGTCAGCGCTTTTTTTGTATTCTCCACTCATTTTTTTCTCTCACACTACTCGAAGTTATATAATTTTCAATCTCAATTAGGAGAAACAAGTTCGAAAAAAGAAAACGGACAAAAAGACAGATTGAAAAAATTATCGCGTACCCCCTGACGCTGCTCTACAGTCAAATCAATTTGATAAATTTTGATAAACTCGTAGTCGATATTTAAAATGTTTTTAAAATCGGACCAGAATTTTATCGAAATTTCGATCAATCTTCCATATACGTACAGTCTGATAATTTGCAATAGTAAACGCTATAGATGCTCTGTGCGATGGAAAAAATATGTTCGTTAATTAAACTCTAGTATCTTTTAATTAAAGCTTGGAAGCGAGTCTCTCCCAAAGCCTGTATCTTTTGATAGCGTCTTAGAAGCTGTACGAGTCGCTTCATTCCTTCGACTCTGCGGCTAATTCAGTATTATTAAAAGTACGTAGATAATCGTTTCGCAACTATTACGCAATTTACAAAACAATGAATCCCCGATAGAAGTAAATTCAAGCGTTATAACAGAACCTAAATCTTTGCGACAAAAAAAACAAGAAATTCAAATTAAATTAACATTAACCTTATTATTAATTAAATATCGCATCTTAAAATAAATGTATATAAATGTAAATACATTGTTTCGACTCGATACTTGTTGTACGTAGACTAATATAATTGTACACAACCGACACTCGTTAAAGACTTAAAAAATAAGTTAACAGCGAAAAAAGAGCGACACCTCGTATACAAAGAGCAGATCCAAGGCTAATTCAAGATATCGTTACACTGGCTCATTAATCGCCCAAAGTAGCAGATGCACGTGCTCTGTAACGGTAGTAGTGCGCGTGCGCGCGAGCGGCAACTGAAAACATCGCTTTTTGCAATTATTGCCTCATAAATCTGGCGGGAAACAGCAGCCAATTATCTTGGCATTAGCGCATGCGGGTGCTGCACTGGCCTCTGGCTTTATACATATAACGTATGAGATATCCTTGTGTTGGTTGAACATTCCGTGTGAGAGTAGCGCGAGAATTATACCGCCAGCCGCGTCGAGACTTTTATCGTATTAACCGCATCGCGAGGTGAGGCTTTTTATAGAGCAACGAATGTAGTTTTTCAGAATGACTGGTAATTTTGCATTTGCCTTGAGCATCAAATTGAACGAGGAAATCGTTCAAGTCGCGTGATCGCTCTATATAAACAGGAAATTGAAAATACATATAAGCATTATTGCGGATAATCCATTCTGGATACCTTGCTTTCATTATATATACAAGAACTATTTAAGTAAATACATAGATAAATAATTAAAAAAATTAGTCAGCAAAACTCTGTAGCTATATACGTTATCTATTCCTATATCGCTATTCCCACTCGAGGCTTATTATTATATATACTTTCAAATAACGGCGAGTCACCGCCTCTCTCTTTCCGAAATACAATCCAGTCTTAATTACTCGGCCAAAAACCACGCACATTCTCACAAAAAGCGCCTCATCGCGATTAAAAAACTGTAGTCGGGCAAAAAACGACTGCCTTCCTCGCATGCAAGCCAAGAGTGACATCGTAATTCGCGCGGGCGCTGTGCCTCGCTAATTGCGAGGGTAGACCCTCCATTCGAATACATAAGAACGAAAATACACGGCTTCTTCTTTGCCACTCGACCGATGCTCAATTAAGGGCCTCTCCTGGCTACTGCTATTATTTATAAAGTCAGTTACATATACTGTTCGCGATATCCGCTACAAAATACAACAGTTTCAAATTTTCAAATCTCACGTGACTCAATGAAATTTCAGTCGTGCCTAAAAAAGGACTTAACAAGTATCCAGTACAATAATAAATACTCGTTTAATGCAACTTTAATTACCGGCGTGCGAGTATACTTCCGCTGATGAATCACCGCGCGTTCAATTAAGAAGCGCGCCTCCCGGAAAATCGAAAAAGAAGCTGCCTCCGCGAAAAACAGACACGCGGAAAGTCCGTCCGCTTATCGGCGTTCTTTCTTTTCTCTTTTCCACTTCTTTTTTTCTCCTTCTCTCCTCAAGAGAGTGAGAGCGTGTAATTGGAAGCGTCGTTATATCCTTCGATATATATACGTTCATGTGTTTAAGCGCACAACACATACATACGGAGGACACGATGATGCGCGAGGGTGCGTGTATCCCGGGACGATCTGCGTCGAGGTGCGTATCCAACTCAATTTTCGGTATCTCATTTGGAAAACATAACCCACTTCGGACGTTGGTATTTACGGCTTCCATTAGGAACCTGTCAGCCCGCCTGATCCGGCCGCCTATGGTATACCGCGGATGACTCTCTGTCGGCCTATACGCATACGCGGGTCTGCAAATATTCTCTGTAAATCTAAAATAGTGAAAATCTACTATTTCGCAGTGAATATCAATTACCCATTATCGTTAAAATATTCTATTAAAAATGTATTTGAAAAAGTTCGCTATATATTTACGATAATTTATGTATTACAACATATTTTTCTGAGCCAACTTAATTTTACACGACTAAAAAACATATAGTTTCGCGTAAATATGCTTTACAAAAAAAATATTATTAAAAATATAATATATATAAATAACTTTGTCAAATCAAAAATAGCACCTGAAAGTGTATTTATTAAAATACACTCTAATTATCTATCTAATTATTGTATATTTTCATGGTATATATTGTATATTTATAAGGTAGTTGAAATGCGCTATCTAAACTTATTAAAATTTGTTTTTTTATTTCCATTTGAAAACAACAAACCTATTTCGAATGATGCTGTTTATGTATCTGAGAAAAAATCCTGAATATAGTAATTTTTCATAAGTAGAGTGTTTATTTAAATGTAATATTATGAGACGTAATAAGTAACTATTTAGTAAATAATATTTGAAAACCTATATATTTTTTTAATTTCTAAAAATATTTTTGGAAACAATAAAATTATATCGGAATGACGAATTAGTATAAGCAAATATTTACTGAGAATAATTATATTATTAATACGATGCACACATAATTTAGTTACGCATTACCTTAAATAAAAGGCACACCCTTTTCATTCACATAGATATATATAATGATCAGTTTGAAATAAACATTTTCATTGAAATGAAACAATATATTTGTTCAATGTATGAATTTTTTTAAAGAAAATATCGCAAAATCACATTAGTCGAGTAATAATGGAAAATCCAAAGTCCGTCCCTACGAGACAGCATTGTATGCAGTAAGCACTCGATGAAATAAGTATCGACTCCTTATAGGTATACTGTTATTTGGACATACGGGCTCGAAGCAACGCCGCAGTGGCATTTGCGAAAGAGGGAGCAGACGCCAGTAGAATGTACACAGATCGAAAAGGTCTCGATATTTACACACATGTGCAAGAGAGCATGATCCGCGTGGTGTACGCGTTATATACGTATAGTTGTAAATTGGATGGACTTACCGGTGGCTTTCGTTTTCGAGAGCTCTCTATTAGACTCGCTGTAAAGATCGGGGAATACGACTAGTCCTAGGCCTGATTTCGTTTTCGCGATGTAAATATGACCGCTCGCGATAAATAGGTATTTCTAACTTTCCAGCGAGTCTATAACAAATATTTGACGAAGAGAAAAAGTAATGATCCTTTGAAAATTCATTCCCGCCAAGTTCAACACAAGACTTCTGCTTCTTTACGTAATAATCGCTGCGTATATACACTTGTGACTCGTAGTTACATAGCCCGCGAGTTCTCGTTAAACTTTTAATAAGTGTGCAGCGCTCGACTCATAATACTAACAATCTTTGGAGAAAAAGACGAAATTCATGGCGCAGTCGCAGAATCGTAGATATATATTGAAATAATGAATATAACGTCTCTGTGAGGAAGGAAGTATCAATATTACCTTGTCACGCGAGTAGATCCTCCTCGGCAAATCATCCCCCTACTGCGCAGGGTCGTCCTCGCTATACCACTACTGCTACTGTCCGTCGCCTTGGCTTTATTCAATTTTCCGCGAAAAGG
Source organism: Apocrypta bakeri (assembly GCA_018906985.1). Classification (NCBI taxonomy): domain Eukaryota; kingdom Metazoa; phylum Arthropoda; class Insecta; order Hymenoptera; family Pteromalidae; genus Apocrypta; species Apocrypta bakeri. The sequence continues at coordinate 4,437,059 of JACCIA010000008.1, read as the reverse complement.
ACGACGGAAAAAAGTGCCCGCACTGCTGTCAAATGCGCGCAGGACGATAGGGGCGGATGAAGATGTAGCGAGATTTTTTTAATCGAATCAACGGAGGCTCGAGTACAGCTTATCTTCGGTGCGAGTATTATTAGAATTGGAATTGTTCGTTGCTCGGGGAACAATAGAATTTCGCCGACGAGCGAAAAGTTCCATTGAAATAACATCGATCCATCAGACGGCGCTGTGCGCCGATTCTAAAATTACTCGGAAAGTATCAGCTGACAGTGCCCCATCCCACGAATTATTTTTCAAGATTGGCTCTTATTCCGCCGAGTTATAAATCATCGTCCGGTTAACCTCGTGACTGCACACTCGAGTCGAGCTTTCGTGCGCACATCGACTATATATCTATGTCGCTCCATCTTCTATTTCGAGCTCGTCAAATTTTCAGCGCTTTCTGTCGAACTTTACTTATCTTCGTCCTGTTGCTCCAGTTCTCTCGATTCCTCTGCTAAATTTCATCGAGAAGTTTCGTAATGATGCTAGAAACTTTTGCATATATGCTTCGGTGAATGTTATGTATTTTCTTTCGTTCAAGTATATGCGAATGTGCGAATAAAAAAATAAGCGCGTTATATTCTTAAAATAAAATATCTATCTAATATTATCATTATTTATCAGAATTTTTTTCGAAAGTTATCCTATCAGAGGTCAAAATACCACCTGTACATGGGTTGTTCAATAATAATAATAAAGCTGGCACAGTAAAGGAGGTATCGCACTAGACGGTCTCTTAATAAAATGAATACTATAATCAGTTTAGTTTGACACTGTTAGTTTTGATATGATCTTTATAATTCTTACAACGTGAAAAATTATTTTCGTGTGTTGTGTACACTGCCCTTACGATCGTCTAATATTTTAAAACCTATTCCTACTAATTGTGAGTGAACCTCGAAAAGTTTACATGCTACAAATTGGCTTTCTGCAAGACAAATTAATAAGTACATTGTAAAACAGGTGTGCTCAGTACAGACGGAGAGAATAGAATAGAATTTATTTTAGAATTGCCTAAGGATCTAGGAACCTTTTAAGTCGTTACATGATAATATATATAATAAATGATATACAATATATCAACCACCATATAGCACACCAATAAGCGTAGGCATACTGATGCCTTTAAAAAAGGTAAAGTCTTAAAACTAGTTAACTTAAAATATACTGTATAGTAATTAAGAAGGTTAACTACAAAACTAAACATGAAACATATACATAATATGAGATTAGCTTGAGGGTTATGACGCAATGTAACGAGAATCTCTCGATTTACAATAAGTTGAGACTTGGTGCCGAAAAGAGAAGAGGGTCGAAAACTGCGTGTGTAAAATCTTAATTGGCTATAAGGAAGTTCATTGCACAGTCTAGCTGCGTCCATTCTAAACGAACATGTGCATTTGTGTCTGTACGATAATGTTCAATAACATCGAACTCACAAGTTCGCTTAGAAGCCACGGAGGGAGAGAGAGAGGGAGCGAGAGAGAAAACCCCTTATTAATCTTCCGGTCCATGCACGCAAGCGGCTACAGTCGGCCTTCCAAACTCGCAATGTGTTTTTCAATTAACTTTGTTTGAAATCGACGAATATATACAATATGTACGCACACTGACACGTACGTATCACCGTACGAGACGCCCGTATTAAAGCGAGCAGTGCGGCGACGGCGGAACGGAAACGGGCTGTTTTTCAATTTAACGCGCCGAAAATCTTTTTATGCACGTGTGCACCAGCGCGCCGCTTTTATTAAAGTGATTTTACGCGCTGGTCTATACTTTTTTTAATTCGAGGAACGTTTAAAATTGAATTTTACCGCACGCTGGTATTTTTAGCAAGTGAACGAGAGAAAGAGAAGAGAATCTGCACGTGTAAATATAGATAGAAATGTGAAATGAAATCTGGATGAGGCGATTTCGTTATTAAATTGTTTTCGCCATGCGTACGCGTACGCGTTTTATTGCCGTATACCTATATATATTGGTAAGCGTAGTGAAAATGGATAAACAGCCTGTTATTGAATGGAAAGCTCGTGTAACTAGATATCTATACTTGAACTCGATGTAACTGATACACATAATTCTGAAATACTTAATCCGCATATAGCGGAAGAAAAAAAGATGGGAGTTCGGTCTGTATTCCCCCGAATCGTGTTACAGATTCTGTCGAACTCAGATGCAGAGACTCGCTATATATATTGGGGTGTCATTCGAAGTGACGGCGGGCGCTGCGAAAAGCACGTCGTGGTTCTACGCTGTACATGCATATATATATATATACAAGCTCCCGAAAAATCTGAGGGCGAAGGAGATGAGGAAAAGACAAAGAAATAGACAGGGTTTTACGGGGTGGCAAGGGTACGAACGAAATCCGCCGTTTCACGAAGGGATATGAGTCGCGGCGAACCGCGAAAACCAATACAAACGTGTTGCGATTTTTCCCTTTCAATTTTTTTTTCACCTTCGACACGCACAATCGACAAACAAATCGCGACGTCGCATCATCGAGAATTGAAAAATCATACGAGAAGCACCGCTGTACAAAACGATCGTGTTAGAGTCACTGCGTATCGAATGCTTCGAACAAAAGACAAAGAAAAATTCGCTTCGAGTCATTTCCAATAGAAAGGAAAACGGGAGAATCCCCGCTATAGTCGCATCCCCATCGCGCAATAAAGCGGCGGAAAAGCAAAGTGCCGGCCAATGCATAGTAAATGACTATAGACCGGTGTGTAGTCCGATCGGAGGGTGGTGCAGAGAAGGGGCTGTTTTATTTTAATGCGGCTCGTGAATAAGTGAAGGCTCGAAGCACAAATGCCGAGCACGACAAATCGAACGCCTAGTCGATTTCTCAATATTTGTCTCACCTTCCCCCGCCTCTCATTCCTTATAGCGAACGTCCAGTATAGATATATAACTATATGCATGTTAACAAATTTGTTCGGAACATTTTTTATTCACAATAAATATTTCACTCGGGCAATACACGAATATTTAAATGACCCAGCTAATCGTTTGCGTGATCGCCGATTCAATTATTCACGGACTTTTCTTTCTCATTGAAGGGTGGGGAGATAAATTAGGCGCTCTTAGACGGAGATAGAATTTTATGACGAGTCCGTTGAAATTTATATAACTTGTGTATAAGTTTGCTTGGAATATTTTTTCAAGCGTCGATGATGGATGGCGAGCTACTCATAAAAAATCCTTTTTTATTTATTCATATATTTTTAAACATTCGCGGAAGCTTCAGTTTGTGATGGGAAAATTGTGTATTACAATTTTAATTCTAAGAGGAGATATAGAAATAAATTTGACGCGATATCTGCGTTGCTCGTTTACGATTTTCCATTTCAGCATGTAGAAGCGAAGTAAAATTTGTTTGATAAATTGTTCTTTTCATATTTGCTCAATACTTACTTGTTCCACAAACGCATATACGTTTATTATTAAGTCTTGCCGTCTGTACCGCGCGTATTTCATTTATACTATACATAGTATATACCGTATATGTATTATGCATATTTAACAATTTCACACAGCCGCACAGAAAATAGCGTAGTAGCAACTTTAAAAAACATATTCACCATAACGATTGTTTATTAATTCTCATTTGAATTTCAATCCATACTTGGCGCGCAAAAGCAAACAAAGCATTTGACAAAAGTAGCAAAAATTCTGAACGAAGACACGACTGTGTAGCTGTTATAGGTATGTATAGCCGGAGAGCCTCACACAGAGACTCGTAGCAGCGAAATGAGATGAGAGTCTTATGTGTCCCTGTAGAAAGCTCGTAAATGTAGCCATTAGGTTTTCTGAATCGATACCCGCTCGCGCGCCAGGCTTAAAAATGTTACGACAAAGTTTCACGACTACGACGACGACGACGGGAACGACGACGATGCGATATCGCGAATTTCCATTTTCTTTCTCGCACGCGCGCTAAAACGAAAAATGGCCGTTCCCAAAGATGGATGCACGCTTGTACTATGCGACTGTGTATGGATTGTCGATGACGAGCTCATCGAGATTTATTCCATTCTGCATGTCGAGGGAGTTTTATGTTCGTGGCTGGGACTACGCTTTTGTTTCTCTTTCGCGAGTCAATAATCCGGAAAATTGATATTATCGTTTCAAATGAGATATTTATTTTGGCCGGTAGAGTCGATTTTTTTACGCTGCATTCACTCACACTAACGAATATGACAATGAGTTAGTGTGAAATTCATTGCAATAAAAGTAAATCTCTATATATATGCATAATATGCATGCATCGGAGTAAATGCGTGAAATTTTCAACGGGGGAAAAAGGACGGATCGGCTAAAAAGCAGCTTTGCACGACGAAATTACATTGTAATTTATGTATATAAAACCGTATTAATCAACAAGATTAATGAAGAAAAAGTAATTTCAAAAAGTAAACCCGACGATAATGAAACCTGCCGCAGAGCAGCGGCGGCAGAGCCGCCGATCAATCAATATCCACAATTTTATTTCTCGCAGACCAAGCGAGAGACTGCCTCGTATATTAATCCATAAAAAGATCTTATACGCAATTTATTACACTTCCACCTGTGTTTCGAATGATAATTCGACCAGCAGCTCATTTCTTCCTTTCTTTCTCTCTTACTATCCTAAAATCGGGATTTCCCATTCAGTTAAGGCGTGCATCACCGATCGAGAAAAAAAATAGAAGAAAAAAGGCGACGTTAATGCGCGACGAGGGAAATTAATTCTCCGAAATTCCCATCGATGATTAAGCTCGATTTATGTATCGACGGGACTACGAGAGAGGTATAGTGTGAATTGAAGGGAAAAACTTGGAACGATTTCTCGTGCGGAACGTCCGATTTCCCGTAAACAATGTAGGAAAAAACGAGCACAGCTCCGGAAAGAGGTAGTCGATGGGAAATGCTCTGACAATGATTTCTGTTTTTTTATTCGTAGCATTGTTTTGTAATTCGGAAGATCGTGCGGCCGTGGACTATAGACGAAAGGAAAGGAATGACAAAAAAACAAACTCGAATCTCCGGGCATTCATATTCATATATCCGAGGGCGAAAGTAATATATTTTTTCGTAAATAGCGTAATAAAGGAAGATGTGCAAATGCCGAAAAGCACTAGAAGCAATGGGACAGCTGACGCGAAATGGCGAATGCATTAAGGACTGGCTTCGTCAGTCCGTATACAGCTCTCGCTTACCTCCCCCTTCAATCGGTCAGCATGCAGCGCTGCCAGCCAATATAAAGTTAATAACGTTTGATCCCGTAACGTCGAAAGTTAATTCTTTCCGGCATTAATGCGAGAGAGCGCAAGCACATTTGCGCTGAGAGTGAGAGAGAAAGAACGATGAGTAGTGCATCAACCGCTCGCGGTAATGAGATTGCGCTGTCGGAGCGCGCTGCGGGACGGATAAAAAAACGGAGAAAGGGACTACTTACAAGGGTGACGGCTCGAATTATCGTTGGCTACGCGAGTGAGCAAGAGCTAGTTTCAAGGTTAAAGGGCTGATAAATAATCGATCAATCGTTCGCTTTACCTTATGAATGCAAGGTATGTAAACCAATTCAAGGCCATTGCTGCACAGCTTTAATTTCAGTAGTCGTAAAGTTCAGCATTAGCATGATCGACGGGATAATTCATTTGGAATTATCCGCCGGCGTTAATCCGATGACTTGCATTTCTTATTTCAGTGAGTTACATTTTGTCAGATAACAACCGTTGCTTCCTCTCATCTTTCTCAGAGTTGAAAATTCTAGATTGCTTTTACGAAAATTCGGCAGCAGGGGAATGAGCTAATAGTTTTAATTTATATAAGCGAGTAATTCAATCGATAAAGTGCAAGAAAGAGAGAGCGAGAGAGATAGAGACAGAGTAAGCGCTTCGTACACTACTAAAACTATCTCGCGTAATTATGATGCTTTTGAGGCAAATTAAAATTGCTCGACGTCGGCTGTAATTATTCAGAGCTGTGCGAGAGCGCGCTGTGTTCACTTGATTTTCTCATTATAATAATTAAAACAAGAGTGTATAGAGAGAGAGAGAGAGAGAGAGAGAGAGAGAGCAATTTTACTTTGTTATACCGGATAAAATTCAATGATTTCACTGCCGGAACTTTGCCGCGAATTCAATAGTCCAAGTGTATTTGCACCGACGATTCTTGCATTATGTTAAATCTTTTTTAATCGTTAATAATCTTCATTTTTTTTCTCTTTGCTTAAACAGTAAATAAAAAATGTTTATCGAGGGCATGCCGACTTGACCGACTTTTCTGGTTTTTGGGTACATGTCAGATACTTACTGAGATAACTTAAGTAAGAAAAACGTGGAACGTATACTTTTTAGGCTGCTACTCGGTTTTTATGATCGTGAAGACAAAAAAATTAGAAACTATTTTTAAGCGTTTATAGTCTATATTCATAGTACGTAATCGTTAAGCCCTTATATTTTCGTCTTGTTTTAGTTTTGGTATTCATTTTTCATAATAAAATTCAATAAAGCTTCTTGATATAATTTCTAACATTATCAAATAGCTTTTGGTTAAAAAGTTAACAATTTGTTGGAAAGTACCGTCTGAGAAAAAAAATCCGCAGTATTTCGATATTTTTGGAAAAATGGTAATTTTCTATTTGTAGTTCGATTGCATTGAAGTTTTATTGATGCAGGTATCGAATTGTTTCCAGTTGAGCATACATTTACTCATAAACATTACGTGATGCGACTAACAAACTATATAGAAATGCAATTGGTTCCACACCAGTACGATGGTAAAAATTAAATTGTTTGAATTTGTTTTGGGCTCGGGTCATAAAGTCGAGTTGATCGGGTGTAGTAGGGGACGGGAGGAGAGACACACAGAAAGTGTATCCTGGTTGAACGAGTTTATGTAAAAGCTTTTTTCTGCATTGATGGATACGATCGATCGCTAGTGGGCTCGAATGATGTATTTTTATGGTTATTGTCATTCTTATTCGTGTTAGGATAATGCTATTCTCTTTGGATTATGCTCGGAATTGCCTTGAAACGATGCGATGTATCGATTGCCTTTCAGTCAAATTCGAATAAACCTTACACTCGTTCGACATCACTTTAGGGATATAGACGATTCAAAACAATTAGAAACATTTCTGCTATCGGCAAGATATAGGAAAATTATTCAGAAAATTCAAAAACTCGGTGGTTGGTGCGAAATGGACGCAAAAAGAACGAGAGCAAGAAAGTCGAGTATTCACTGGATGTATGTAAGGTATATATGTTATATACACACATACACACACACACACACACACACACACACACACACACATATACATATAGTTGGGGGTCGGCGCAAAAACCACTTTGCGAAGGGAAAAACGTCGATATTTATTGCCGAACAACGAGCGAATGCAAAATTTAGCATTCAATCTAAATGCATCCGGCCCCGCCGTCTACCCATACAAAAGGCCGAACGCACGAGAAAAGGCGCGTCCGTAGGTATACGTTTTTCGGTAAACTCGCGCTCAATCGCAAGAGTAAAATGTTTATTGTTTGCACTTGAAAAGTGAGAGATGGAGAGGGAGAGAGAAAGAGGAAAGGAGGAAGCAAAACTTTTTTTCCCAGACAGTGGGTGTGTGTGTGTGTGTGTGTGCGTGCAGCGAGAACTCGTAACAATTTTCCAATCGAGGTGATCGATGAATTGATAGATATTTGCGCTTGCGCGCGTTCGATGCACATATTTTTCATCCTCGAATATTTCATGGCTCGGAAAAGAGAGATGGAAAAACCTTTCGATTGTTACCACTGCGCACAGTTTGGGAAATTTTTTCTTATTTTGCTGCTCGCCGCTTTACTCTTTCTCTCTCTTCACCTCCTCCCCCTCTCCGTCTCACTCGTTAGATTAAATTGGCGAGAATGTTTCCCGTCCGTTTCCGCATTTATAGTATAGCTTCGCGAATTTATTTTGAAATTTCATTGCGTATGCCCGTACGTTTTAACGTAAACTGTATTATACACGACTATTTGTCTCTCTCTCTCTCTCTCTCTCTCTCTCTCTCTCTCTCTCTCGATTTTTGATTCTTGATAAACTAGCTGAAATAATAAATAAACTATAGGATCAGCGAAGCGTCAAATATTTACTCTCCCTGTCGAAAAATCAATCAAACTACGTACAGATGTGTGTATACATATTGTATATTTCGTAATATATATATGATATACATGGGAAAAAATTCGAATAATCATTAGAAAAGTCAACAATCGAAAAAAGCGTATAAACGTGTATTATACTGTAATGTGTATTGGAGAGAAGGAAAACGTCGCCCCCAGGGGCATAAATCATACGCTGGCTCTGCTCCCTTTATCTAAAGAGGATCATTCTTAATACATAATAACGTTTTCTTATTAAGCCCGAACGAGCCGCGCCGAATTATCCAATCTTCTCTTCGTTTTTCGGGTCAGATCTGTTTTCGATCGCACTTTGCCGACCGTAACCTGTAATATATTTTTATAAAGTCTTTGTATATACAACCTATATATAAACGACATTTCTCTCCAATACGGCACAGAATTATTTTTATCACCGCACTAATCGAACTACCTTCAAACAGACAAATGTTTATTTTTAGAAAATCCAAATCATACAAGAATGGAATAAAAACTTGAGAATCTGTTTACCGTCATTCACCTAAGTCCAATTAAACTGATCAACACATTCCAAATGAAATGTAGTTGATGAATATTATTAACTCTAAATTATCGGGAATGTCCCACAAAAGACGAAACTATTAAATTATTACTAGGTACCATCAACTACACATGGAATTAAAATTGATCAGATACTTAAAATGTAACTCCTATTAAATTTATATATTAATATAAATGTAACCGAGGAGACCAGACAATACTCACAAGAATTTAAATATGTTATCAACAAATTTGCATGTATACACATAATTAGGAGTCAAATACAATGTTCCAAATAACATTACGAATTCAATAAAATTACATTTGTAATAATGTGTAATAATAATAACACCACAAACATATACATACTTATAAAATATCTAATATTCAACAAAGAATCATCATATCATAAAATATCAAAATATATAAGTGATTTCAAGAAAAGAAAGATCCAGTACAAAAGTCTGATAAATTTTATAAATTATTTAAATTTTAGACGTTACTTTTAAGCATATATATATAAATATATATAAATATATATAATTATATATATTGAACTGTTAAATGTTTACTCATATAACTCACTCACAATCCATAGTAAAGAAATTAACATATTTGTATAGTCTTAACAAAATTATTTATTAAATAGTTTAAGATTAAATTTAATAATTACAATTTTGGATTTTTAGAAAATATTTTTTATGTTTAAGTATTTCATATAAAAGCCTTGTAAATTGTCTTTGATTTTAGTCAGTATGGTACTAATGAAAATAATTATAGTTTCAACTACTATTTTTTTTAAACGAAAATAACCAAAATTTACTTCAAGTAAATATTGTCTTCACTCTATAGAGCAACATTTTAATGTATACATTTCTTTAAATTTAGCAAAATTTTTTGCATTTGTGTAATCATTGTACCGTCGCTATAGTATCATATTGGGAATGCGACATTCAGTAAATAAATGAAAAAGAAAACATGTTTAATACAGGTGCAGTCGATTGTTTGAAGTATTGCGAACGCTCGTACACAGAGGTACAGAGAGGTGTACAGAGGGAGTGCATTAGTTTTCGGGAATAAAAATATCCTCAAACGAATAGTTGAGATCGAAAGGCCTCCGCGAACTCGAAGAATTCAATAATTACAATTCTCTCGTAGCTGCGAAATTTCGTTCTCGTCGCGTGCACTCATTCGATATTATAACACGCAAGTATGTACTTTTTATACATGTATATATTTATATATATAGACGTATACACATACGCACCGCATTATATATATCCAGACGCTCTCTACAGAGTCGAGAGTAGCTTATGCCGGGGGATTTAATATATTAAAAGTGGATTACGCGCAGAGCAACATTCGATAAAGTAGCACTCTTGGAAATTAATGTCTGCGCGAAACGTGTTAGTGCGTGTATATATAGCTGTAGTGAGAGTGTTAACGGTGAGAATGAGAGAGAGAGAGGGAGAGAGAGAGAGAGAGAGAGTCGAAGGAAGTCAGAGTTTGCGAGCGCGTGTGCATAAGTGAATAAAGGCGATGTCATTGGAAAGGATGGATTTCTACCCGCGAGTACAGCGAGCATTATCCTTTATTGAGATTTTCAATTAAACGGCCAAGTTGCGCGTTCAGCGCCAAGCTGCCGGGAGATTGATGACAATCATTTAAATGGCTGCGCACACATTGTTTCACTCGACGAGTATTGTTGTATGGCTTATATACCCCGAGCGTGTTTCGGAGCGAGAACGTGTACGGCTCTTAGTATAATGCTTAGTATATACGTGAAACTCGGGGCTTTTTATCGCTGTCTGTATATACATATATATATTATATATAGTTTTTTCAATTAGCGAGATGCACTTCCGATTCTTTTCCATTGTACATCGCTCGATCGATAGTACGAATATATATACACATAATTTGTTGCGCCGACGCGCGTCGTAAACGGTGAGGTAAAAAATCTTCAAAGAGATTCGAGCTTTTATTTCCTTTTCAATTACATACTCACTCGCGCTTTCCATATCCCGGCGAAGCCGCGCCGGCAGAAAAGGAAATAGCGGAAATACGCATTTCCCGCTTACGCGAACCGCGACTGATGAAATACATAAGTTTGATTCATTACACAAATTAAAAAAGTAAATTGCCTTGTGTGCTGTATATACACATATAGAGTAGAAGAGAAAAATAGAAAGAGAGCCGGGGTATAAAAGCGAGACCAAGAAAGAGAGGAAGAGAGAGGAAGAGAGAGGAAGAGAGAGGCCGTGCGCGCGCAGACGTTCAGCCCAACGAAAATATTTAATTAAATTCACAGCCGCAAGACGCCGGCAGCGACGCGTCGGAGTATAGCTGCTACGGAGCTGTATACAGCGGCGCGCCAGGGGCCAAAAGTAATTATGTTATCTGTGCGCATTTCCCACCCTTCCGCTCGCCCTTTTATTTATTTATTTCTTCTTGAACGCGCCGTTTCAATTTCGCGCGGTTCTCCGTTTAGGTATGCCGCCGTCGAGATGTTCTAAGAGTTAATCAGACCCGACTACGTCGAAAGAAAGAGCGAGAGCGAGCGAGAGCGAGCGAGAGCGACGCAAAAAAGCAGTAGACTGCAATCGCTGCGGCAAGGAGTATAAGAGCAAAAAAAAGTGATTCGTTGCAAGTGAGCAAAGACTACTGCGTGACGCAAGAATATAAGAGCTGCCGAATATACGAAAGAAGCGGTCGTCGCGGTGCGGTTTCGCGAGAGAAAAAAGAAACAGAGGAAGAGAGTTACACGAATGGAGAAACGCTTCACGCAAGATTAATTCTTCATTTCCCAATGATTGCCACGCGATATTTGATTGTTGGATTTGAAGCTGTAGTACGTAATTCATTGGGAAAAAATATATGTATACCGATACATAAATTGAGTATATAAGTACACGCGACGTGTTTATTAAGGAATTTAATATCAGCCAGAGCCGATTATAACGAATTTATTTATTAAACTTTTTTAATTAAAACTGTAATAAAACATCGGCTACACGCAGTAGGTTTTGATCGATAAAATTCATTTTTAACATTAAAATAATGTATAGTGTCGTATGTGCGCGCACGTGTATTTTGTGTCTGAATGTGTGTGTTTCATTAAACCTGTATAACGGATTATACCTCGCAGAATGCGCGATTTAATTAAAATCACGCATTTGTTCTCTAATACACATACGCTCACACACGTATATGTATACATGTATATTTATTATATTATAGTATATTTATAATATATATACAATGTACATGTGCGTGCAAGTATTATATGTATAGTACAAAGAAGATATGCCTACGAGATATGTATATAATCTATCACTATAACGAAATTATTTGTCAATTATGCTTGACACGATTCGGACGAGAAAACCTATTCCATCCACTTTCCAGGCTTTTACACAAATCGTGCTCAATTACATCAACTATATTGCATTAGCGTTATTAGTCGTCTGTAGATCTCATCATTTTTACTCCGTAGCTAATCTGATACCCATACGGACGCATTGCGAATAGTTTTTTTAGAAATCATTACCGAATCAGCGAGAAAATTTAAACTTTTTTAAAAATGTTTCTTATTATTTTTATTTATGTTGTCGAAATAAATTACAGAAACACTTGATTGAGACTCTTTCAATGTTTATTGGCTCAGAGAGGGAAAAGCCTTTTGTCATAAAACCCCTTTGGAATTATGTACACAACAAATACTTGTATTAATTGCAATGGGTCAAACGGAGAAAATTAGTATATATGTGGTTCTTGAATCGCAGGAGTTTTCACGAAAAATGTGCTTTTTATATTACCCACGAAAGGATCTCAGCCCTAATAAATGAGTGATTGTATTAGGGGCTGTTGCGAGCTCGCGTAAATGGTTGAAAGAAATTAGTGTGTGACATAATCCATTCACTATTAAGTCTGGGATGATTATGAATAAAATCGTTTTATATCCATTCTATTTTTGCACATATAAATAAAACGTCGCTTCTACGACCTTTTTATTTTAATTACATTCCACGGAACAATTAGCTTTATTATTAAAACTCGTTAGTTCTGATAAGCATAAAACAAATATTTTGATTGAACAAAAAATAAAAAATGATCGATTGGTACTGAAGCTTCTATCCACTAAATTTTTCTCCACTATTATCTGCACAACAAGGGCTGTATTAGTAGTAGCAGCAGTAGCAGCAGTAGTAGCAGCAGCAACAGCGACGCTCTTCTCTCGTCCCTCTTATTCGCAAAAAGGTGGCGCTTGCGCGAAGAGGGAAAAATGCTCTCTCGCACTCGTGCAGCTGCAGAGGATCGCGCCCCGACGGTGCATTAGCAGATTTAACGAGGCGCGCGCCGTTTTTATCACGGCTCCATTATTTTGATTCCGGCGGGGCGAAACTTTCAGTGCCTCGAGTGCATTAGTGTTTATATCAATTTGTCGCCGCACAATAGAATTACTCCCGTTATTTTTACTCTTTCTCTCTCTCTCTCTCTCTCTCTCTCTCTCTCTCTCTCTGGCTCTTTTTCCTGCCCGGTTTTTTGCGTGTGATATACCTTTCTTCGTCTCTTTTTTCACTCACGATGTATACCTTTTCTCTCGAAAAGTGCAGCTTCTTCGAACCGATCGAGCTAACGTTTTCTAACTTTGTTTGCGAAACTTCCAATGCAATCTCATGAAAGCGATGATTGAAGCCCGCGTTTCATTAGCCCGCGCAAAAGAATTAAAATTCTACTCGTATAAAAAGTAATTGTATATATATAGAGAGAAAGCGAGAATTGGAATCCGAGGAAATAAAAAGTATGTGTGCATAAGTACACGCACTCGTCCAGCGGCAGTGTCATTTACTTTTATTATTAAAATCCGTTCCTCTAATTATTTTAAAAACCACTCGCGCAGCTCCTGCAGGACGTAATTCCAATCAGAGTGCGCTCTCGCAAAGGCCACTTTGCTAATTAACGAGCAGCGCATCGTTTCGCTCTCGGTTTCAATTTCGAAAATGGCGCGCTTAATTAAGAAAATGAGGATATCTTATTACCGAGTCGTCGGGACCCCCTCGAGACCTCGAGTATAGTCGCGTATTTTGCATCATTGGGAAAAAGAACGATGCAAATAGAGGATGCGTCGTACACACACACAGAGCCGCGTGTATTATGTAGAAATGTATAACATAAGTATCAGGGGATGGAAGAGTAGGATACGGAATATAACACAGCGGTCCTTTCGCGAATCAAGAAGATGTGCGCGGATATCAAGGGGAATGACAAATAAGCGCGAGAAAATTTTGGCTTAGATTCCCATCGCGGGTTGTCATGTATGCGAGTGCGCGCGTACGTGTGTGTGCGCAGCCATGAGAGGGCTTTGTTTTTGCAACTCTATTTTTGCGACGTGCGCGTGTCTTTCGGCAGCTGTTGCAGCTCTTCTTTGAGTATGAGCAGCAAGGCGTAAATCGCATTCTTAGAGCGTCGTCTGCTCGGAGGCTTTGAGTAATTTGCTTCTTTTAATGATGAGACAAGGCAAGGAGTGAGTCCGTTATATTTTAGCGCGACCTATTATGTAGATTTTCTTTTTTACTTTTCGGACATCGCGATGAGATTGAATTGCGAATCGCTGTACTCGTGACAGTAGCTATTGCGCAACATCTCTTCGAGATGTATAGCGTCGAATTTAAGGACACGTGGCATCACGTTTCCCTGTGAGTTTAATTCAATGAAGACCGCGAATAAATTATACACTGCGCATATACGTTTGAGGTAACTGTACAGCTCTTACAAGCCAAAGGATTTTCGCATCAACTTTTACAGAGAAGATCTCGTTGCGCACGAGCGAGAATCGCTTTGAGACAGCTCGTGCTAAGCTGCGTCTCCGAATTAAGTATACAGACCCATATAGCGCACCTGTAATTGCCCTTGCCGTTGGTGTCCTGTTTACACGCATATGTACATAAGAAGGTGGGTACAATGACGAAATCAGCCTTAAATTTATAACTAATTCGTTTTTTTCTCGTTTTCATTGGCAAAAGTTTTCGTGTTTTTTTATCGTATAAACACACTCTTCAAATTTTTCAATAGTAATTTACTCTATATTCCAGTGAATGGTGAAATTTTTCATTTTTAACTTTATTGCAAGGATTTTTAACGTTATAACGAAATTTAAGAGTGAGAAATTTTTATTCGTATATTTAAAGTGATCTTTCACTCTGGAACTTAAAGTATAATCTGATTATTCGAAGGCTAGAGTGACAAAAATGTCATCTAAGTGTTTGCTATCTATCAAATCACTCGTAAATCAAAATATAATATATTACATTGGAAAAATACTTGTTATCCGAGTAAATTTTAACGTTATCTGATGAACTATTCACCCTAACGGTTGGGCTATTATTTTATCTATCAAAAAGTAAACTAACTCTTTTAAAAGACATTTTTATTATTATTACTATATGAAATATGAAGTATCATTTGTTAATATTTATTAGATAATAAACACACTTAAAAATTATAATTTTACATTTTTCACCTTAATAGTAATTTTAGAGAGGCATTATAAAAGTGAATAAAAACCCTGAATTCGAAAAAAATAATGGTTTATTGATCACTAAAATAATACAACTTAATCCAACTTCGAATTTCTTATTTCATCTTGGATTCAATGGTGTACTTTGTTAAAATAATTAATTTTTTTTATTATTTAACGTGCTTGCAATAGAGTTAAAGTAAATTATTTAATAATAGTACATCATATTTTTATATGAAGCACTATTATATATATAATATTTATTATAATAGTAAATATTATAATAAATTATCGAAGAAATGTTTTCAAGCATAGCTTGATGAAAATTAGATCACTTCACAGTTTAAAAACTCGTCCACTTAAAAAAGTAGACAATATTACGATATTCTCAACTTGCCAATCACAGAAATCTACGTACATAACCACGTACATTGCACGAGTATTGAAAGTATAGAAAATTATAGTTAGCTAAATTAAGTTGTCAGTTTTTCTGACCGATAAATCATTTGGTAGTATTTTCGCAACTTAATTGCTACATAGTTACCTTTTTTGAGAGTGAAAAGGCACTTTTATCGAGTAATTTTCACTCGAAAAATTTAAGAGTGCATTAAAAGCTGTTCTGGCTTATTAGAGCTTGCTTATTGGGTAAATCGTTATTTGCTACGATCGCGTTGACTTTGATCGAAATATAGTTAGCGATGTGCTACAAGAAAACCAAGAGTCGTGAATGTGCAGCTGCTGCAGACGTATAAAAGAGTGGAAGTAACTCTGTACATACTGTATACGAAGAGATTCTGTTAAGTGTGAATGGAATTGCCATTATTTTTTTCTCTCTCTTCTTCATACATATAAATATAAATATATGTGTACATACACACTATTGTACGTCTATGCACCAGGCAATACAAAGTGTCTTCGATTTGCATCTTAGCGGGATGGTTTTAGCCGTCGGCGTTGCCGTCGCCACCAGACTGTATACTTGATCTTCGCCTTTGTCCGTCAAGGATGGGTCGAAATTGACCCGATGTCACATCGCACGCAAGGGATGTACCCGAATATCCTAAGCTCAGTTGATTTAGCTCATCTTGTAGAAATATCACTCAGCATCATAGCTTATTTTATTTATATATTTGCATTAGACATCCAAGACGGAATACAGTGTTGAAGAGTTGTAAGTATAGAGTTTGGTAGAAAATGTATTCATCAATCCCGGTCGGAGGCGCGAGAAAACAAAATCACCGCGGATTTCTCGAAAGAAAATCAAGTCATAAAGTCAAGCATACAAAATCCGAAAGATCCTAGAGAAAATGGAGTAAGAATAAGAAAAAAGATCCACTCCAGTTCGAGTCTTCTCTTACTTCCGCGCGGCAACATCGGTGGTGGCGGTAGCTGCTGCTTCTTCTGCAGCACGAGGCATTTGCACATCTCATATGAGGGCTCACGTATAAACATACGCGTATATATAGCCAGACGTAGGAGACAAAGGGAAGCTTCTGTAATAGAAGAATCCGAAGGGTGAATATGCGGTTCCTCCCACGCGCGAGTTTCATTTCTTTTTTCGGCTTTTCTCATCTCTACAGCATGTTCTATCAGGGCTCTATAGACATTTGCGTCCCGAATCGTAAGCCCGAAAATAATAATTATCGCACGCAGTTTGGAAATTGGAAAAAATCCATTTTCAACTCTCTTGACTCGTTCTCGCTGTCGCGTCCTGCGTTTTTCCGAGGGTTGGCTTTTTCCGGCAGAGCTGCCTCCGCGCCGAGGTATTGAGTTCTGTATCATGGCGGCTATAATACATTTTTTATCTGATCGAGGGGATCTTTATGGTGGGTGGCCCGGGTTTCTCTCCTCCGACGGCTCGCCCTATACGTGCGTGTGCGCGCCTCTACACTCACACCCGCGTACACACACGTTCATATACGGACATATACGTACATACACGTGCATGCGCATACATATACCTGTATGTATAAGAGTATATAATCGAGCCAACCGAAAGAGAAAGAAAGCGGTGCTCTTTTTATATTTATGCCGCAGCGGCAGCCGATCTCATTTCCCTCTCCTCTTTTCGGGAGTCGAGGACCGGCTATATCGTCTAATTTTTATTGCCTCGGTCGGACGAGCTTGAATCTTTTGTCAGATTGCTTTGTCTGTAACAGGATGCATCGATGTACCGAAACAATTGTAATTACATCAGCTGAAACAAATGTATTCGGCTTTATTTGTACGAGAGAAAAGAACACTGGTCAGAAAAGAGTTTTACGTCTGAGGCTAAGAAGTCGGTCGAAAGACGCACTGGAGGGGGTGTCATATCGGCCAGCGGCGAAAGGGGGTTGGAGGGAGAGAGAGAGACAGAGAGAGAGAGAGACAGAGACAGCGCGCGCATCGAGTAACCGGGGATTGAAAAGCAATTTTCCCAAGCGAGCGAGCATGCGCGTGTAGTAGGGAGCGGGGAGTAAGGAGAGGCAGAAGCTTTATATTAATGATCCAGATATATTATCGGACGTGACCGAAATTGCTGTCAAAAAACTCGGATATTGGATCGAAGGAGATTGCGAAATGCCAGCTCGTCTCTCTCTCTCTCTCTCTCTCTCTCTCTCTCTCTTTCTCTGAGCTCCTTGAAATATATATGTATATACATTTTAGCTCGTTCACTTGTCTTGGAAGATTGCGCCGCTTCGACAGCGCGGGAGATTCAAATATGCCTTGTCTCAGACTTTTTATTATTTTTCCGATGATGATCTGGATGTGTGACGCAGCGGTTATGAAGCCTTTTTAAATGGCAATTTTTGAAATAATGTTCTTGATCTAATATCATTGTAAGTCCTGAATTTTTTTACTTTTAAACAAGTAATTTTTGTCTAAAATTTTTCGAGAATTTTATTTAGTTTTGAATCATTGATTATCCCGATAATATGTGAGCTAACCAACGTAATATTGGAAACTACTCGTACCTGAAATTAAACAATTATTTGCAAAAGTACACCGAGCAGTCCGCATTTGCGTATTTTTCGAGTAAACAAATGAACGTCATTCGGTTTTCGTGTTTTTGGAAGAAATATGTTATTTTTTAAATTTGTCCTGAAATGCGGTGTTCAATTAAAACTTTGCACTATAATAACAAAAAACAATTAAAAATAATTCAAACTGCTTCACATAAAAAGTTATTTATCTAGAAAAAAAGAATTATTTTCCTTATCTCGTGGTTTTATTCACATAAATAAGTATAATTATACATTATGTACGTTATACAAGAAGTACTTATACAATTCTTCTATTTGGCTCTTGTTAAGCGCTATATAAGTTCTGTGCGATCATTCTCAAGGATTTCATAAATGGAAAATAAAATCCATTTTCATGCATCAACAGTTTTGTTCAGTAATTTAAGCTCAAAGTGAAAATCGTCTTACGAAAAAAGAATAAAAACGATTCTAGTATAGGAAACGAATGGCTAATTTGACGCGACTCCAATTCGTGCGATGACGAGTTGTGCTATATTACACGCGCTTATGAAATACAGTCGTCCAGATTACAACTGCGGCTTTCTGCCTCGAGTGTCACCATTGCATTTATGCTGGCGGTTGCGAGAATCGAGTGGTCGCATTGCTTTTCTCGCTGATTCACGAACTGAAATTCATATTGCACCGCGAATAAGCAAGGAAAAATGTTGTCACACAAAGCCAGCATAGCCTTGCTTAAAAAAGTTGTTATAGCGATACAATAAAAGGCGCGATGTTCTAATTGGGGAGAAAAAAAATAAAAATTCAGCTCTACCATTTAGAAGTAGAAAACAAAAATGTGATAAATACGCAAAGTAGTATAGCACCACGTTTTCAAAGCAGCACACACGGCTTATCTGCGACGATGCGGGTGTGCGACGAATCACGCGTCTCGTCGCTAAAACCCACACATATACCCACACGTGTACAGGGCTTTTCCTCGCGCGCAGTCGCTTTTGTTCCTTTTTACACAGCTCGAGCGAACAAACGAGCTCTCTTTCTCTCTTCACGTGCGCGAGCGCGATAAGTGATTGCGGGAAGCTCGTTAAGTACAGTCCTTAGCCGGAAAGGTGATAATAAGTGGGTTTCGCGCTTTAACTAATAGGGTCGAGCTTCGCCGGTAGTTTTCAGTCGGTTGAGCGCGTCGCTTTTTACTCGCCGCGGCGAGTGAGTTCTGCCACTGCTGCTAATTATTTTAACGTGTGGATTTTTTTCTTTTTCTTGCAGACGATGCAGTCCTTGAGGTCGAGGTGCTGAGAATACTGGACGATACTGTGCTGGTGAGTTCCTTAGAATACATTATAACAATAGTATTGAATACTAGTCTTTCATTTGATTTTAAAATCAAACGACCCTGGTAAAAATTGCCGACACTGGATCAAGGGGACAGTACGACAGTTAAACCTTGGTTCGTTATTGGGATGATAAATATCGGTCAGGGTTAGTTGTAATATTCTACTGGCCAAATCTTGGTATGATAGGTTAGAACCAGGGTTAAAGTATGATTTCTAAAGAGCAAGATAACAATTCAGTAGTGATAAGTCTAGTAATGCGATGCTAAATACAGGCGATGAAGTGTTTGTATCGTATAGCATATCAATTTTAAAATAAATAATCATATAAAAATATGCAAACTTATATATTATTACATATAATAATATAAAAAAATATTGGCCAGCGTTGAAAGTATGGCCTATTCTTATCACTTCAGTACTGGTCCAATGTTGGGTGAGTACTAGCCCACAACTGGGCCGTTGCTCCATTCCTACTAGGGTTACTTTCTTTTCTTGTCTATATGCGCATATATTAAATCTCGTTCTGCCTTCTCAGCATGCGATAAAACAGCATTGCGTAGTTCCTCATCGGTCACGTAGCAAACAAAGGACGAAAAAAAAACCAGTCGAGTCTTGTAAATACTTGAGATTTAACCCTTCGTAATACATGTCTAAGTCTCTCACTGTTAAAGCTGTACATCCCTCGAGTATAACGATCGGAATTTGCAGTTCGCATTCGGTCGTACAAGGTCTCATAGACCGTATTATTTTAAGGCATCGCGCGGTCCCGTATTAACCGAGGCCCGCACGCGCACTCTCAAAGGTCAATTTCCGAGCGGCTTATTTGCATAGCTACCGGATAACGCGGTACAGCCGAGGGAACGACTACACCGCGAGGTTCGACCATTGTGACTCACATTCCTCCTAGTCTCTCTTATATATATATATTTTTTGTTGTTTTTTTTATTCTTTTATCAGCCGATATTTAGGGTTATATACCATCATTTAACGAGTTGTCTTACATTATTATATACGTATGAATAAGAATGAAATTCGTCGAAGTCTCATAAGAGAAAGGAATCTCGGTGTCGTTTCGCGAATTAAAAACTCGTCCCGAGGATTAGCCAAACCCCATTCATCCTTAATCAGACCCTTAATTCACAATACAAAATTCAACGAAAGAAAACGACTCGTCGCGCACAATGACAATTCTTTTTCTCTGTTTCTCTCTCTCTCTCTCTCTCTATAACGCGCGAGGACGATAACGGAACAAAAGCGAGTAATCGTTAAAATGCAAAGTGGCATAAACCAGAAGCTCTCGTTGTCATCGTTGTCGTTGAAAAACGAGAAAAGCCAACGCAGTGCGTGCGTTGCATTCCCATTTCTGGATACGATATACTTTCGCATATTATGCTCAGAATTAAGAATTCATCCGGCAGTAGGATACTCGTCTATCCATATAGCTATGTATACGTACGATTCAACAATATAGTCGTGCAATCCTTTCTCATTTGGCTTCTTTCGCTATATAACCGCGCGTTTCGGGTCATTAAAGCGTGTCTGGTCGAGGAAGTAATTTCGGGGTGGCCGAGCGGACGGATGGATGGACGATGATTCGAATTGGCCGCGCGCGAGCGCATCTTCCACTGCTACTGCGTTCGGGGGCTTTGAATAGCCGAGAGACTATATATACACCGAACGAGCCTTGATTGTGCAGTCTGGTTATGGCGTGGATTCGTTATCCCGATTAAGGAGATTCTGCAGTTCTCTGTTTTTTAGCTTGCCAAGACCAAATTCTCTGTTTATATACGACAAACCGCACGATATAGCAAGTTTATATAGATTAATGAAAAAGATAAAACATTAAAATGTACTGCCAAAGGGATAAAGTGAAGCATGAAAATCGAGACACCGAAAAAAATGTATCAACAGCAGTGACTGTAGAGCAGATAACCTTGCAGAAGTACACATACGTGCGGATTTAACCGCGCGTCGAGTGCCGTGTCCGATCGGTACATTCAACTCTCGAGCTTCTCCTGATTGCGTTGAATACGCGCACTGCGCACCAGAGAGTGAGAGAGAGAGAGAGGGAGAGATGAAGCTCGCTGATTGACACTTGTTCCTGTCTGTAGTGAGTACAGATCTCAGTGCTGTGCTTCGTAAACGAGCCCCTGGGTTGAACATTTTGGCGGGAAATTTGAAAATCGCATTATCGTAATAAATAAATAATCAGTAAGGCGACTCGATTTTCCAGCTTGAACCTTCATTTGCTCGCAGTTAATTTATCGGACAAGATGAGAGGAGGAACGGAGGGAATGGAGAAGTAAGAAGAAAAAAAATTATAAAGAACGACTGCGGCACCGCGATGGGATTAATTAAGCAAAGCTTATCTCGCAGTTTGCATTGAAGCCTTGCGCGCACGAGTCTGCGGATTATCTTTCTCGATCTCGCGTGTAATTTATTCGAGATCCAATGAGAAGAAAAAAGATGAATAAAATGCAGATGTGTGCGCTCACGCCAAAATCGCAATATTGACGGTAGTGTAGAAAAATTTTGCAATTTTGTATTATGCTAGGAGTTGCGCTCGCGGTGTGTACATACACACGTGAGGAATTTAACGTAAGCGACGTGAATTTGCTTATGCTTTATATTCATTATGCAAATGACGCTTCAACTGCGCACTGCTGCTGAATTATTCCCTCTCTCAGGAACTAACTAGAAATTTTCGACTGAATAAAAAATAGCTTTTGCTTAGGCAATTAAGGAAATTTAATGCGTCCAGGTGAATCTGAAATTTTCCTAATATACATGTACACAGATACGATACGATTTGCGTACAAGCAGTCAAAAAAATTTTGATGAAAATTTACAGCCTTATTAAGGGAGAAGTCTAGAATTGAATTTGAAAATACCTTAAACCCATCCAAAAAGATTAAAGTCGTGCGTAATCAAAGCAAACGGATAAAGCTGTTTATGTCTACGTTAGACCTCCAATCCAACTTATTGAAGGCGCAATCTGTAAAAAATGTTCGCAATCTGCATAATATATTGTTAATGACAAATGATAAAAACTTTGACGCTCGTCGAGTTAAAAGTCACTTGCTACAGTCTCGAACTGAAATTTTATAAAAGTATCTAATCATATATAGATGTGTGTGTGTGTGGGTACTGGTATTTAACGAGAAGAGGATAAGCGCTCAGCGAATTCTCGACAATACAGGGCACCAAAGCATCCTGATCCGAGACTGCGAGCTCATCAAGCGTCGACGCGGTGCACATCATGCCTCCTGTCCCCTCCCCTCTTTTCTACCCTCCCCGCGGCAATCGAACGCGGACTCGTGCGCACAACGATAGCTCGTCGCGGCGGCGGTAGCAGCGTCGGCTTTCCTAGAGAGAGAGACAGAGAGAGAGAGCAGCGCCAGCAGCAGCTCTAGATTGGGGCGAGATGAGGAAGGAGGGGGGGCTTGGGAGTAAGGGGTTAGGAGCGGAGGCGCTGTACTTAGTTAGCGGACAATGCGGCCCCTAACGAACAGCCAGGGGCGCCTATATACCTCTACCTCGAATGTAGTTCGCCAGACGGACGGATTACGCGTTACGTGCCAGCCTTGCCGTAAGCGTCGTTAATGCAAGGAGCCCGAGCTGAGAGAGAGAAGGAGAAAGGGAGAGAGGAGTTTGGTGGGGGGTTTTGATTAATTTATTGGGATTGTAGCGCTGGATCTTGACGAGCTTGAGGAGGAGAGATGGATGTGGAGGAGGAAGTCACGTTGTGTTCGCCCGGCACTGCCGCTTGATTGGGGTGACCTATAATTCTCTTGGCTTTTTGTGTGATTTTGCTTCTATGGTTAGTTACTGCCTGATTATGAATGACGCTGTAATACAGTTCTTTTTCGCTTGATTGCGATCGCTTATTCATTACAAGGTTATACATATACAGCTGTAAAGTCATGTTATACATAAGTATAGCCTTGAAATATGATCCTTTCTAAAAATATAGAAATTATCCATCTTTCGTAAAGGCAGATTTTGTTAAACTCCACGCTCTGGACATGCATAGTATACCTATAGTTTAGTAGAATTTAAGGGATTCTATAGAGACGAGAGGAATCTTGAGCGCATTTCGACACTGCAGTACGCGGTGTGCTCACCAGGCGACGAGAATAGGGCAAGTACACGCTTTGTAAAATCTCTCTCTCTCTCTCTCTCTCTCTCTCTCTCTCTAAATATATATGTATATATGTATTAGAAGGCCGGCGGCTATGGTTTTGCGAGTAGACACACCGGAGTAGCGCAATTTCCGCGAGTTTCCTTTTCGAAAATGGGATTGCGGTTGCTTAAAAGCCCGACGCCGCCTAGCAGCTAGCCCGTTGTGTAAGCTTGTTATTTTGATTAGAGCGACAAAAAGATTTTTCACCATAGTGCACATTGTGCAAGCGAGTACTTCGTCGTTCGCTTGAAATTCTTACGAATCTACTGCAACTCTCAGCTACTTTGCTAATTTACTACATAGTCGTATATACAAGTATGTTTATACGGAAAAAGTAGGCGACGAAAGCGCAATTGAATAAAATCCATTATTTCACGATGTACGAAACGATCGTCGGTTTTCGTCCAACCACTCGAATAGAGAAAACAGGCATAATCGAAAGGGTCAAATGAAAAGCAGTAACAGTAACAGTAGCTCAAAACAATGATTGCAGGCAGGCATTGAGAAGCTCTCATGGCAGTGAGCTGCTGCCGTTGCTGCTGTTACTGCTGCTACCGCGGCGGATGTAATTGGATTCAATTGTCCCGCGTTAAATCAGTAACAGCGCTCGCACTGTGCTCCCTCACTTGCGCTTAGGCGCGCGTATCGTCGCTCTCTCACTGCCAGCCCCCCCCCCCCCCCGCCACTCTCTCTTTCTCTCTCTCTCTCTCTCACTCGCTATTCTATTTCACTGTACTATCCGTGGTACGACACAGTTCATTCGAATAGCTCTCTCGTACGGCAGTCGTGACTCGGAAAATTGATGATCGGGAAATTCGACAATTCCTTTATGCACGAGAGCACGAAACGACTTTTTGAGGCTATCTTTCGCTATACTACGGTTTCATCGTTATATAGCTATATAACGACGGTTATAGGTGCGGCTGGTACGTGATCGGGGACAGGGGAAAAATTCTATCAAATGAATACTGCGATGTTACTAGAGCGAAGAGTTCGAACGAGTCACGACGAATCAATCAACAATGCTGACGCACAAATGTCAGAGCTGCGGCCAGTGAGAACAGGCCGCGGCTGTACATGAAAGTCCGCGCGCGGTTAGACGTATGTATGGCTCTCCATCACTATGGGTTCGTCGTTAATTGGCCGGCAGTGAGCTTCGCGTACAACGAAAGTGTGTAATGAACCTTTTAGGGTAATAACGACGAACGCACGTAATAGTTTCCCAAGGGCTTCTAATTTGTCCGTAAAATCATCAGGCTAATGGGTCCTGCGGCTAATAAACTTCTCGGCTGTACCTCGTCGGCTATTTGCATATAAACATATCTGCAGGTATGCGCTTATGCTGTGCGTAAATATCTCATTTATTATTGTTCTTATGAATTCGTTGGATATAACAAGTACAGCAGAGCCGAAGAATCGATTTGCTTATATTTGACGCGTCGAGATTTTTGATATATATGTGTCCCGCATTTAAATCTCGCGTATAACATAAGCGATTTTATTAAAATCCACCGTCAGACTGCGCTATACCGACAGCGTGAAACAAGTCCAGTCGCGACCGAACGACAAAAATATTACTGCAAAAAAACGTGTGATTTTTAATTAAGTTCGCACCGTCGTGCCATTAAAATGAATCAGATGCGTTCCACTTGCTTGTAAAAATATCTCTTTAAAATTTAATTGAGCATAAATAGGCGAGAAAAAATGTCGCGATCATTAAAATTGGCGATTCGCTCTCGGCGTGGAGTAACCAAAAAGAATCAAAAGTAATGAGTCATCATCCTGAAATCCCCGAGACTCATTAAGGGTTGTTGGTGAGTGAAGAGGCCATCTGGTCAATTTTGCATGCGCGTATAGAACACTTTGCAGTATTCGGCGACGGTGCGCTACGTTGAAAATTGCAATAAATCGATCGTGTAATAAGTTGCGCGAAGGGCTTTTTACATTTTTTTACCTCACTCGCTCTCTCTCGACGGCTTCCGTAATTGCCATTAGCCTGAATTTCATATTATAAAAGTTTACTTTAATTTTCGTGCATTCGCATTGGGTTGAGAAAATACAGTAAGAGCACTATATACCGGTAAAGTGCAATGAAAAAAGTTCGATGGGTACAGCGATTATCGTTACTCCCTGGTTAACTTCCCTTTTTATTGCCTTGACTAACGTACCTTTATAGAAATAATGCATACATTTATCGAACCAACGGTAGATTCTTTCATCAATGCCGTAATGTCCGCATAAATAGCGCATCGCTGGAGTGAATTTCATTAGTTTACATATAGGTATGATAGTCATAATAATATTTTTGATAGTCGCACGATGTCTTCGAAGAGCCTATAATAATATAACTGAGTATAATATACCGGTATATATAATACTCGTTCTCATCGAGGAATCGAATTTCTGACTGCACAGTATTACTGCGGTAGAAAAAGTATTGGCGTTTGGTGAAATTTCAATACAACAGGCCTCGATTGGCAATTAGCACTGAAAGTCATCTAGAAAGTGTTGGTCCGCGTATTGCATCTAGCGGAGGCTGTTGTGCTGTTAGATAGAAAACAGAAGGTTTCGCGGCGATGCCATTAGTAAAATTACTGACTACAATATTATCAATTCGATATAGTGCAAACAGCGATCAGTATTTTGCTGTATTCCATAAACGATTATTGTGCAAAATTAGAAAGCACACGTCATTTCTACTTTATTTCTCAAAGCGAATGTTTTATGTTCTTCGTTCTTAGTTTATAATCCATTTGAAATTCGAGCACTGCACACTAACAAGAAGAATAATTTTACTGTAAATCGCTTAGCAGACTAAACTATATTGGTATATTAAGCTAGGAGCCATTGTTTATAGATTAATAATGAAAATAAGGATAGCACTATACCAAATATATATTTTTACACTGAAGAAAAACATTTGATATATTTAAAGAATTATTTTTTATTAAAAAATTGTTTTTTTGAACGAAAAATATATTTAATTGAAATGACAAACAATATTTTCTCTTTAAAATGATATTTTCAGTAAAACATTACGTACCGTACACAAATAAATATTTGTTTCAATACATTAAAATTTTTTTTGAAAATCAAAAACTGCGTTTCCGTAAATGTAAGTTATAACTATTTAGTAAATAATTATTTCAAAATGAATTTCGGTTTGCGATTTCCTAAATATATCATATCAATAACGAGTTATTATATTTAAAAGAATATTTGCTTTATTAATCATTAGACCGGAATAAATATTGTCCTAGGACTACTCAAAAAAACTATTTTTCGGAACAAATATCGAACGAATTTTGTTTTCAATGTAGATACTATTGTGAGAAATTTCGCAGCTTCCCGCTATTTCACGCTATGATTCGCAGTACTTGCGTAAATCCTAAGTAGCGGGTAAGAAAATAAATTATACTCCATTATAGTGTTGTATTAACAATCCACAAAAGCGAACAATTGCCAATATAGGCAACAAAAAAGTCGTAAAACTAAGGCACCTGTAAATAATGCCATGAAAGTTGCATTCAAGATTTCAGTGCGTATATGTAATACAGGTATAACTATATAGATATAATAATGCAATCGAATCCCAAGTAGTCTGAACTCGTGTAGGATCTCGGGTTTCTGGTATTATTATACGGCATATCAGGTTTTCAAAACTCGTTTTTCTGATTAAGCTCGTGATCAGTTATTACCATAATCTTCTCGGTATATTTTCCGTGAATTCTTTATTTCCACATCAGA
Source organism: Apocrypta bakeri (assembly GCA_018906985.1). Taxonomy (NCBI): domain Eukaryota; kingdom Metazoa; phylum Arthropoda; class Insecta; order Hymenoptera; family Pteromalidae; genus Apocrypta; species Apocrypta bakeri. Next base: position 4,409,613 of record JACCIA010000008.1, on the reverse strand, counting down.
AGGTATGGCTATAGTCGAAGAAGAGGGGTCAGGTCGAATAGCAATCTTTATATATATATATATACGTTATAAAGGTATACAGCGCAAAGGGTTCGCCAATGCCGTAGTGAGATTTGTTTGTGCAATTATCGGAAGTATAATCCGCTCGGTGCGGAATTACGATATCTGTGGAGAATAAAGTACGCGAGGCGTGTGTTTGCGGACCAGGTCATTCGCTTATCGAATTGGCTTTTGTGATAGCGTTACATTACGACGACCAACTGGAATAATGAACAATTCATTGGATAATTTTCTCGTGAGAGGCCGATTCATTGCCCGGATCGCGATAAATAAATCAATGCCTTTTCAACGGGATATTTGTACTGCATAATATTCCTATACATATGCACGAACTTTTGTACAGAACACCGCATATCGATTTCAAGTTTTGTTATTCGCTTGTTGAAATATACGCGAATTATTATACTGTCAGATCAGGCGATGTGTATATAATTGGAATAAAAAGAGCGATTATATAGTTATAATTCCGCCGAAAGTATATATTTATGTATAGGCAGCTGAGAAGGCGAAGAAATCACGAAGAGAAAAGCAACATTTGGAAGCTGCATAGCTAGGCGAAATTACGGCTATTTTCAGAAGATAAAACCGGGATCGTGTATTTGAACGACCTTCAAAGAGAAGATCGCACTTGAAATAGGCTCTTTATTGCTTTCAGTAGTCGCGGCTGTATAAGTAGGCCAAATCACTGTTTATCGCGAAAGGTATACTGTGCTACTGTAAAGGTATCCTGTCTCACAACTCCATTATTCTATCGGCGGAAAGGAATCTCGCCCGCTGAATTTGGAAAAGGCTCTTTATACACGAAGAAAAAAATAGAAAAAGGCCAGAATGATGAATCTGCTATAGTAAAGCCGCTTACACGCAAGTGCATATATATGCGTTGCAACAACAACCGCGCATAAATCAGTCAAGTAGACGCCACTACGTTTACGCGAGATCGTACTCTCCTCCGTTATACGCGCGCCACACCGACACACATCGGAGCCAAGTCCACTGGCGAATAATAATGCCATTTCCCAGACATAACGACGCTCTGGCATGTATAAAAGCGCGTTCGTTACGCGAATTGCACAATTATTCCGCGGGGGAGCACGGATTTATATATGCACTTACACATGCATACAGAATGAGAAGCACTGCCTGGGCACTTTTCATTTTTCTGCCGACGGGTTATTTTTAAATGCGCGTATGTGTCACTGCCTCGTCTCTCGCCGTACTAATGCTCTCGACTGCTGCCAGCTATGTATACGTATACCTATATGAGGGACATTTACTCTCTCTCTCTCTCTCTCTCTCTCTCTCACTGAGGAGAACCTCAAGTGGATTCGATGAGAAAGTGCTTTTCGTTGGAAGGGAAAACGTTTTAGTGTCAGTGGATAAGAGAGAGAAAGACGCTCATTTTTTACTCCAAGAAGAGAATTAGCTTTATTTAATTTTCACGAATATTTTTCAAACTATGTATGTATATGTAAAATACATTGTGTTAATTTTTCTGCAATGTATATTTCTAATTATGTAATTCATTCGTTGTATTTGCATTGTTGTAAAACATAGTTTTTTAATTATGCAACAGTAATTCAGTAAGCTTAATGAAATTTAATAAATTCATTCCCTACTCTCTTTCTCGCTCTCTCTCTCTCTCTCTCTCTCTCTCTCTCTCTCTCTCTCTCTGTAGTGCGCATACATATGGCTCGACGACGCGCGTATGGTAGTCATTAGTGCGCGTTAAGAGCCAGTGGGCTTCATTAAAAAAAAGCTCTTAAAAGCCACCGCTGCTGTGCTCTAATCGCTTGGCCGGCGAGAATCCGTGATGCGTTTTCTCCTTTTTTTTAATGCTCTGGCCCTCTTCAAACGACACGTCGCGCTAAAAGCTGCTTCACTACCATGCGCCGCAGCTGTGCGAAATCTAATATCCTAATGTTGCTGTAGTGCATCGATGGGATAGTGATCGTATGTACATATAAGTTCTGTGTATATATACACTCAATTTCGAGTACAGAACTTCGATTATTAGATTTGCTTCAGTTGTAAAAATGAGTGGAGTATATAGAGAAGAGTTGACAGTACAACGTTTAATACGGCGCTGTTCCATTAAAATTTTAATCAAAGCACCCTACATACGCTGTGGTCTTGTCAAAGCTTCGACTCGTAAAAAGAGCTCAAATAATAGACCATTATTATTAATCCACGTCATTGGTCTTTTTGAGTAGGCGTAACGTAATCGATTATAGGTGCGAGTACACACATGAATAAATTAATTAAACATATTACCAATATGTTAAACCCAACGTATTTTTAAGATCGTATAAACATTTTTGTCGCTATATACTATTCGCAATAGTTTGCACACCTTTCTTAGTAATATTTTTATGTGGATGGTGCCCCAATAGAAAGAGACAGAGAGAGAGAGAGAGAGAGAGAGAGAGAGAGAGAGATAAATTGCTCTCTCGCAAATAGTGAGATTAAATTCATTACACCTTAAGTCGCGTGTTTAAGCTCTGCTCTCGCGTCGTAGACTGATAAAAAGAATCATTGACCGCAAAGTCCTCGTTCGCTTGAATAACAAAATTTTCATAACTTTTAATGCAGATGAATATTTATTGTTATTAAAAAATATTCATTAATACCTAATTCATTATTTCTGTCTATAGTAGGTAGTACAAATCTTCCAGATGAAGCAGTTGCTTCTTAACAGTAACTGAGCATATACTATGTCACGGACGTACACGTCCAAGCATATGAAACGAGTCAGCAATAGACGTTTGCCGAATAGGAATACGATGCATTGCACCGAAATGCATCGTAGAGCACTTGCCTTTGATTCTCGACGTCGTGGATTTAAGACACGTTTGCGTCTACTTTTTCAGGCGTCTCTGTCTCTTTAATGACCAATTCGATTCAATAAACGGAGTTCAAGACTTTGATTGTAAATAATTATTGCACAATCAATGCAATTTAATTGTAGAAAATTGTCATAATTGTAGCTTTACTCTAGTTTACTCTTGGAAGGAGCGAAGTAAGAAGAGTGAAGTTATTTCCTTCGAAAATATTGTACTCTAAAAATGTATCCATTCATACAAAAGACGAATAAAATACAATTACTGAGATCCCTATTGAACGCATCTCTTCATCTGTGGTAAAGAAAGTTTCTACTCCCTAAGAACAACGGTTACAAAGTTGATTCATCGCGTCTTAATTAACCTCTCGCTATTCGATTTCTTCGAGCTGCTGTTTTTTTGCGCCCTTTTGTCTCAACTCGACTACGTTCACCGCCGCTGCTGTTGCTCCCGAAGCGTAACCGAAACCAAAGAGAGAAGAAAAGGAGGAGAGAGAGAGAGAGAGAGAAGGTGCCGCAGAGCGGCGGTAGCCGTGTTTTATTGAGCGATTCATTGACTGCTGTCTTTCGTTCATTCATTCAACTGAAGCATCGCAGCTCTTGGTTACGTTATATCGGTTTTATTTATCGTCGATTAAATAAATGGCCCATTCAAGGCCCGGCATCTTTTTTTCTCGTTATTCGTCGCGCTGGATACAGCGCTGGATACAGCGCTGGAGTTATATAGCTCGGAAAAAATGCACTTACGCTGGCTAGTGTGCCGTGTCACAATAGAGGTTCGTCGCTTCCTTTTGTCATCTAATTGTATCGTCGATTCATTGATAGAGCAGCGGGGAAGAGAGCCGAGAGAGAGGGTATTGAAATTCTCGAAATACCGAGTCGTCGCCTCGCACGTTCACGACGCAACTCGTTCTTGGAAATATTATACTATGCTGTATTATATTATATTATACTATATTATATACAGCAGTAGAGGAAAATATGATATTCAAAAATACAAATAGCGAAGACCAGACCAGACCAGACTAGCTGTGCACCTAATATTAAAACGACGGAGTTCATCGTCTCGCCGATACGTATGTGTGTTTCTAAGAATAAAAGGGGGTCAATTATCGAGGAATTCAAGTATACGAGACGAGATGCGTAAAGTCCAAAAGAAAGACGGTGGCTAATGCACTCTCGTTTACGATTGCTGAAAGCAAAATGGCAGAGTTTCGCGAGAGCGCCTCTCGGTCAAAAATAAAAGGAGGTTAATGCTGCTTTTTCTTGCTCTCCGTCCTCGTATTTCTCTTTCCTCTCGCGATTTTTCTTTTTTTTTAAATCTCTCTTGCTTCTCTCTTTGCCGCGTCGCGCGCAATCACCGAAGAAGAAAACGCGCGCTCGCGCGCTCGCGCGCCGCGAATCTCCATAATTCCGGATTACAGTAAATGACAGCTTTTAGCACTGATGCAGAATTTATACCGCCACCGGTTGGGCTCTCCGTATTATTTCAAGAGTATTATAGCTACTGCCGTGTTTTCTCAATTTTTGCTCGAGGGGAAAAATTGCGGGAGTTAATTAAAGTGGACTAGCTGATGGCGCTATTGTTCTTGTTTTTATTTACAAATACGATGTGTGTTGCACGCTCAGAATTTTTTATCTCACTCTACCTATATTTCTCTCTCGAAGATTGAAAATTTGGCGTACAATCATAGCTCTCGAAATTACCATTAGCGAAGCTACGCGAATCAACGCAGGAAAAAAAATGACGAGCTAGTTCGTTAGCGAAAGCTCAAACGCATTCTTGATTATCGGGCATTATGACTGCGTTCTCAAAGAGCCGCTAATTGCGCGTAAATAAACATTACAGAGCCGAGCGTTTTTCCCCCTTTTAAATGATTGCATTTAGCCGTCTCTCAATTACAAAATATAACGAACGCACGCGACTAATGCGCCGCATCACTAATTACAAACTTGGTTTGCTAAACTCATCTCTCGTGTCTCTCGTGTCTCTCGTGTCTCTCGGTCACATCGATCAATCAACCTACCTAAAAATCTATAATATGGAAATTCATCCAGAGATCAATATACACGAACTGCATATTGTAGAGAGAGAGAGAGAGAGAGAGAATAGTAAAAGAACGCTGTCGAGAGAAACAACGGGTAACAGATGAGAACCGATGAAAATCATGTTTCTTGATTGCATCATCAAGCTACTCCTCCCGAAACAAGTCGTGCGCTACTATATACTGCCCCAACGAAACTAAGCAGAAAAACGGGAGAGAATGAGAAAGAGAGAACGTTTAACGAACCGGAAGTCCGCGGAGGCAGACAATTAGGAAGCGGCAGCTCGAAAGGAAGAGAAAGATCGAGGGAGACGACCGTGAAACGAAACAATATCAGAGAGAGAGAGAGAGAGAGAGATGGAGAGAGAGGAGAGCTGCCGAGTCAAAACATCCTGCGGTCGACGCAGCTCTTGTTTATCTTTTACAAGAAGAGAGAACCGACTAACTCGTATAATAATCCAAGAGAAGGAACGGCGAGAGCCCAGTGAGATCAGAGCGCCACACCGAGAAAGACCGCAGATGTTTGCCGGCTGATGATGCGCAACCGAGAGAGGCTACCGGGCTTTCGCTCGTTTGTCGACCCGACGACCTATGCCCGCCTACTTTACCCATTTTGACCTTACCTCGCATTAGGAAGCTACTGTAGTTTGTGAGTAAATACACGTTCACATAATGGTCCATCTGATTTTTAACGCGATTTTTATCGTAATTTTCAAACTCATGAAAATTTTGGTAGTCCCGCATATGTGAATCATTGAGTACGCCGCGAACAAAGGTGAAACATCAAATTAAAGCTACGATAATCGATAGAATGCAATCAATATATAATATAATTATTCTTTTATACGATTATAGTTACCATTGAATTGTTCAGCAACTCTTGTGCTATTGCGTGGGTCATTATGAAAAATTCAATCAGGCAGTAGCGTCGTAGAGAATGGATCTACTCTCTCATCATTTCTGACGTTGCACAGTGGAGGGCATAATGTACCGGAGGACATTATGCAGCAGAAAAAAATTCTATAATAATTATTAAAGCGGTCCAAATAGCGTCAATAATTCCATTATTCGTTATAATTTACCGTCGGCGTTGAAGTGACGAAGGAAATAATGCACTACTGCTCACCTTAACCTAATTCAAATGATGTTTGCGAATGTATTTCGTGAGCCGGAATTCGCTATAACTGAAAAAAGCGTGAATTGGCCGGGATCGAATAAAACAGCTGATGAATGGCCTTATTTAATAACCAATTTTATATTTTCAAATCTTGAACATAATAATAATATTATAATCACATATTAGATTGATTTTCAAATTCACTCGTTTTTCTTCAACTAGACACTCAATGTATACGTGCGATAAATAAGTGCACCTACCTACGATCTAAAATATTGCAGGAAACCAGAATTCATAGATCGCCACTGTAGACGCTTGAAGCCGAATTTTTCTGTTCCAGTCAATCGTAAAGCCAACCTTTCACATCCAATCGAAACTCTGCGGAAAAGCCAAAAACTCCCTCCTTCTAGAGTCGACGTAGCGAGAGTACAGTAGTCGCAAAAAGCATGGAATCGTCGTGAGCGAGGTCAGAGAGCGAAAAAGAGAGAGATAGAGAGAGAGAGAGAGAGAGAGAGAGAGAGAGAGAGAGCGAGAGAGAACGAGGCGCAAGTTGCGGGGCGCTGATTGCACCACAAAGGGTGCAATTATGCGGCCCTCCGGCAATCACCACGCATTCTGGCGGCTATTTGACCCGATGAAAACTCACCCTCGTTTTTTCTTCTTCTTTTTGCAGTACATAACGCTTCATTCAAACGCGCTCGGCAATCATCGGTGCATCGCGTGGGTTACTCCACCCCATGAAAAATGTGTTAATGAGCGATTGTCGCACTGGTAAGTAGAGTCGTGAATGAAAATACGGCCTCTTATTTATTTCATTCTCGTAGAGATTTTTTACAGCCAACACTCTCCTTCCCAACTTATCGTTCGCTCTCGTTTCTTCTTTTATCAATTGATTTCCTTCCTTTCCTTACAACTTTTCCAGAGTAGTTACTTTACTCTGCCCCTATATTTACACTTCTTTTTTTCGACCTTCGCTTATTATTGAACTTGGCTTTCTTGCACTATTTTCGTTTGCTCACGCTGCGCGTGTATTGTTTTTATGCTTTTATTACGAGGCGCGATTGCGAGCTTCGTTTGCAGTCCGACTCAATGAAACGGCTCGCCACGTTGTTCGTTTTTTGTCCTCTTTTTTGTGTTCAGAGAAATCAATGCATCTCTCGCTCGAGGAATATCGTATTACGGATAATTGGAATGTTTCGGAAAAATGTTTGATTTCTCTCGTTTACATTCGTTCGATAAGAATATTTTCACGACTGCTCGTAGCGGGTATATAATTTAACCGATTTTTATTATTAATACACTTGGTAATTGTTTGAAATTTTATTTCAGTCCATAAGTAATCGGATAAAATTTTTTGTATATTATACGTGTATTATACGTATGAGAGTCTGGAAAGTGGCCGAGACCACATGCCACACAAAAACTCAATTAACCGCAAGAGCTTAGCTGAAAAAAAATCGTCGTCAAGTGAGAGCTACCTCCAGGGGGCCGGGGTTAGTCGCACGAATTTTCGGAGCCTAATGGACGACGAGCTGCGGATAATTGAGCGGGGGCCCCTTATTTATGCAACATGCGGGCGAGAGACGACCGGCTCAGCGGAAAGAGTAACGAGAGAGAGAGAGAGAGAGAGAGAGAGAGAGAGAGAAAAGAGGAGGACAGCTGGTGAAAGAGGGACAGAGAGACCACTGCGGAGTTTTCGGCGCGTGGGATATACGAGCACGAGGCTTTTTCGACTAATGCGATGCTTATTGCTTATTTAGCAACGATATATAGTGCGCTGTTTTGTGCAGCGTATTGGGTTTTTGTTTGCGGTTCCACGCGGTTAGTCGGACTATATAATTCGGAGCTTTTATTCCCAAAGTGATTTCAATTTATTGGGCTTAACAACTATGATTATTACCATAGCTATATAGATGTATATATAATATTGGTTAGGGATAAAAGTAAAGAAAACAAAGTATTCGAAGAAACTGGAAATTGAGCGATATAACTCAACATTGCGGCACGCTAAAGAGGTTCAGTGGCTGACAGCTTAAAACAACAAATTTTTCCATATAAGCTGCCTCTCACTCGCGCGTCGTTCTAGCAGACGTCATCCGTTAAACAAATTCTGCTCCCGGGAATATAGAGAGTGAGCTATGGTGTAAAATACCCGCGGTTGTCGCCCTTTCCCACGCTCGAAATATCTCCGCTTTCGCTATCTCACTCCTCCTCCTTAGCTCGACTATGGGCTCTCTCTTACTCTCTTATGCGTACGTTACGTGTGCACACACATACAAAGACATAGACATATACCTATACGTCTTTAAAGAGGCTGTAGTTCCAGAAAATCAAATCATGCATGTAGAGCGGCAGAGACACCGTAAACTATTCTGAAAATGGATATATGTGTTATTTATACGTATATGTATAAAAGAGAGAGTCGAAACGCCCGCAGGATTGTCATCGCGCGAGTCGGTGCGGCGATCGAATTTGGTATTGCGGTGTTTCGGATGAAGAAGAGTTCGTTAGAGTTTGGTTCGTTTGGCGCGATGGTGTTTTTTTTTAAATGGAATCGATGCTTTCTCTACTATCTCTCTCTGCCACACTGGAATGCGCAGCTTCGAGATTTGTATTTATCTTTTGTGCGGACGAGGCACTTGATTGGAGGATTGGTGAGTAGTATCGTTGTTCTTTTTGATTGAGCAGAAAGTTAGGATTTTTCAGCACTTTGTTTTTAAAATCAGTTATTCGTTCGTAAAAAGCAGTAATTGTTAATAATATTTATAGGCAAGGGGAGAAACGTAGTCTAAAAACAAGTAGTGAATAGAAACGAAGTTGCTAGATACAAAGTTATGCAAGTTAAATAGAATAGTCGAAAAAAGAGGCGGTAACGCTTGCAATCAAGAAAAGTGCCCGTGGTTAATCCACAGAGGCGGGCGATAGTACCCGCAGCCAGGCGATAAAAAGGGACGATCGCAGGAGTGCAGTAGTGCCGGTGAAATACACAGAAAGCTTCGAGTGCTGCGACGATGAGGAACGGAGAAAGGCAATGTTGAAAGAGAGATACGTTCCAGATGTCGTAGGTCCTAGTCGTGGATATATATCTTGAAGCTCGGAGAGAAAAAGGGACAGGAAGAGTCACATTAAAACCGCTAATCCACGCTTCTTGACTTCTCGGGAGTAGGATATCTCTCTTTTCGTCCTCACTGCGACGAGCGTCTACTGTGAAATTTTTTATGGACGGATCTCGGGAGAGCTGTATTTTTGAGAGGGTCTATCATTAGATTTTGTATACGCGGCCGCTTCAGAAATCGATTTTTCATTTTTTTCGCGGTACGCTTTAAAAAAATAATTTACGGCTGCCTAATGCACAGAGTTTACGATCGTATTTTTTTTCATACCGACGTGAAAAACAAACGATGCAGTTGTCAGAATCTCCAAGAAATTTTCAATCGTACAATTTGAAACGAGTGTATATCTAAATGAGAAAGTCATTCGGTACGTTACGGTCCGAGAATATTCGAAAACACACGTGTTAAAATAAATGCCGATCTTGCAGAGAAACGCACAGTCGATCGCTGTATACGGGCACGTCAAAGCAAACATCGGCAGAGTCCGTTTGCGTATTGTATTTTTTCAGGCTAATATTGTCTCAGTGGATTTTCGAGGCTTTATATTTCTCTCAAGATTGTAAATTGTTAGGACGAGACGAGGCGTGTTTACTCGCGGATTCGTTAGGCAGATGGACGCGCCTAAGGGAGTGCGCGTGTGTGCGAGTGCAGACGACAAGCCGGATTAGATATGGAGTGAAAAGGGAGAAGCAACCGGTGTGTTGTTGTGTGATGTGTTCCGGGTGCATATACCTATATATACCTATATATACCTATATATACATATATGCATACACCTATGTATATACACACACCTACATGACTATTATACAAATATGGGTATAGGTATACACTAGACGTGTCGACGAAAATACTGCTGCTCTTAATGAGGGTTTCCTTTTGGACGCGACTACGCAGCGCTCTATCTCTATCCTAAGTACATTAGAATAATATTATTTTTTAGATTATTCGGTGTCATTAGGTAAGTTTGTAAAATCACACTCCATCCTCGAGGGCAGCTGCGCGCGTTATCAAAGCTAAAGGTCCGCTCTCGCGTTCTCGGTTATTAACGAGCCGAGCGAATCAAGCGTCACGTTTATTAAAACTCAGGGCGCACCGAACGTCCGACACCTCAGCAATTGCCGCATTCGAAGCAGCCCGAGCGAGTAAATACTCTCGCGCCCTCTCTCTCACTCTCACTCGGGAAAGACAGACAGGCGCGCGAGGTATGGGGTTATTGCCTGTTGGGTGATTTATCTAGTAATACTAGCCGACAGGCCGACCGGGGGTCGCTTGCCGCCGCCGCCGCCGCCGCCGCCACCGCCTCTGGAAATTAAAAACTCACTTTATTACACGTCTCATTCTCGCTCGTCTCTCGCTTGCGCACCGCAGCTACTTTTGCGTCATGAGCGCGCGCGGGGCGCGAGGCGACTTAATATGAGCCGCCGAGCTGCCGGCGGCGGCCCATACCTGATGGAACGAATATTATTAAAGTTCGCGTCCGCGGAGGAAAGCGCGCGAAATACACCCTCACCCACGAGTGAAATATGGCCATAGCCGCTGCTACTGCTACTGGTCCGAAGCCATTATATTGCACACGCGCGCGTGGAGATAGCCTCTTCGTTATTAGCTGGAAAGAGAGAGAGAGAGAGAGAGAGAGAGCGGGTGTTATTTAAATTGCGCTAGCATTACTAATCAATTGTATATTTTTATTTCATTTGGTGTCACGTATTTTTCCTTTTCTATTTCAGCTGAGTGTACAGAGATTAGGACAATTGGCAGTATATTACGAGCTCAACAAGTAAACTAGAATGATTAATAAATTTTCTACCACGTTCAATTGTCTCGCGCTTCTCGCGGGAGAATTTCATATAGCCGCGAGAAGATTCCGCGCGTGATCTACTGACGCTCTATCCTGTATAAGACTTTCCCGTGTTATCTGTCTCTGCATTTCCGAGTAGCAGTCGTCAACGTCCATTAAGCTTTCCCCTTCGCCTCCATCCGTTTAATTTTTTTTCTTATAACTCCAAGGCATATAAGATAAGTTGGACTCGAGACGTCATTTTATTAATGTCAATAAGGCAATTATATCTCCAAAGTGTGCATCTCTCTCTCTCTCTCTCTCTCTCTCTCTTGTGGATATCAACGAATTACTCGATGTCTTGGAGAAGGTAGAAGGGGGAAATAAATAAATTTGGACGCTTATTGAAATTCTTTATTACAAAGAGTGTTGATACTTAGGGATGAAAAAATTGCCTCGATCCGCAACTCGAAAATTTAATTCCAATATGACAGCGCATCGAGGCACATCGGCTTGCTCGGCTCGACGGCATCGCCCGTGAGTTCACGAAGAGGGAGATAGTATAGCAGCGGAAAAGGGGTCGGGGACAATAATATAGGAAAGTGGGGTTTCTCCAGTCTCCGCTAAGCAATATCCATCCACCCTACATGCCTGCCAACTTCTTCATATTATCGTCCCTCTTTCCCTCTCCTCTATCTTCCGCTCCTCTTTCTCTCTGCATGTGAGCGAGTCTCAGCAATTTATTTATTACCGCTCTGAAAAGACCTATTATTGCATTTTTTAAAACGTCCCTGGCATACAATATAAAAGACTTACGTGCGCGCTTTCACGAATTAATCGTGACAGAGAGAACATTGACGATATATAATAATTTCTACGATGTCAGTACATAAGTTCGTTAAATTCAAGGATTTCATTAAACTTCCGAAGCTTGTTTTAATATATCGCAGATGCACGGTATGCATACGGAGACTTTTAATTCAAAATGCAGGCGCGACTCCTTTGCAAAAAAGTCAGGCACTCAACAAACAAATCTCGAAGCGCTGAGCGCTTTACTCCCTTTTCCCCTACAACACTCTGATGTAGAAGCGGAAAAGGGCGCGGAGACGCACTTTCGCGGTCGGAATTGGAAATACGTGGACAGGAACGAAGGAGAAAGAGGCGGAGTAGGGGAAATAAATAAATAGAGACGGCGAGCCAAAGTTGAAGACGATGCGACAGAGCCTCTCCGACATAATGGAACACACGAGCGCGCTGGTTTTAGTGCACTTCCTCGGAATAAGTGCGCGCTCATGGGGAAGCTCGATTGGATATGGCTTTTACGCGCGCCTCTTCGTCTTTTAGCTAATGCTCTGGCGTTTTTGATTTTCTTTTATATCTACACTATTTCCTCTATACTATTTATACAGCTATTGCCATATACATTTGGACGATTGTGGAAGCTTTGAATTAATAAACTTTTTCTTCCTAAGTAGATATTATTTTATCGCGTCCGCAATCATTTTGTCTAGTATAGTTGCATGTCTCATGTTGTCTACGAAGAAAAAAAGTTTGCTATATATACGAAAATTTATTTAATAAAAATGGCTTTAAATGGGAGACCTTGTGTACTTAGTTTAAAAAACAATAATTTGGCCGTATAATTTATTTTTTCAATCTGAAATTATTTGCAGAAAAATATTATTTACTGTTATTCAAATTCAAATATGAACTAAATTCAAAGAGCGAATATACTCTATTGCGAAAGTTCATATTCACTATTTCACGCTAGCAAAAATGACTGTCGAATTTTGGCTAAATTCGAAATTGAACGAATGCACATTAACCACAAAAGTTGCGATGAAAAGTTCACCAATTATTTGCTAAATATCCAAGGTAAAGTTAAGATTCACTATTTCGAAGATAATGATTACTGATTCACTATTTGAATTTAGAAAGTAGGTATATATAACATATATTTTTAAATGGAATCAAAGTGTATACCTCTAAATGAAACTGTATAACAACGAGCCGCGAAGTCTGATTGCTTAATTAGTGATTATATGTAGGCACAAAAGCTAAAATAACAGTTCCGTAAACAAAGCGCGAACTTCTCCTTGTTATTCCTGTAACACTCATTCGCTCTTAATACTAACGTAAAGTAGAAGCATTAAATTTTTAATTAAGTCACCCATACATAACGTAGTTCTCGATTCGTATATTTCGTAAAGTATTATAACCGCTGCGGCTTATCGGAAAAGAATCACTACAGTACAAAATTAGTATATCTCTCTTTCTTTCTCTTTCATTTGGAATTATTATCATTATTTTATAAAACAAACAAACGAGAAAAAGCTCTTCGCCAAGCTTTTTCCTTGTATAACGCGCAAGACCGACAGCGCGCGTGCGTCGGCTGATTATTAATGGCGTTGCAGCATACAAAGTAAGTTTTTGTCCGGACCGGACGTCGTCGCGGCTAAAAGCATTAGTGCGGCCACTGCTTTCGAAAACTCCTCTCTCTCTCTCAGCTCCTCCGTCTTATGCGTTGTTCCCTTTCCCAGCAAGTTCGTGTTGTATACAGAAGAAAGAGGGAGAGGGCAAAGAGTCGAGGATCAGAGGTTAGTCGAGAGTGGAGGGGTAGGACAAAGTAGGGGTTCGAGGGGAGAGGCTCATCTTGTAATGGACTCAGGAGACAGTCGAGTCGGCTAATGGACCCTCGCGCTCACTCTCTCTCTCTCTCGCTCAGCTCTCTGTGAAAAGCTCTTAGTATCTGTGCCACGCGAGTATCGATGCCATATCGGTTATTCGCGGGTGTATAGCAGTGTCGTGGCTTCTTGCAGCCAATAGGATGTATATGTGTATAAGAAAGAGACGAATGTATACCATTTATTCATCTCGTTTGCGTCTATATTTTGCCGCTGGACTTTCTGGCTCTTTACCTATTTGTTCGAGGCATTCGCTTTTTCCTCTGCGTAACTACCGAGATCACACATATTCTATACTATGTTTCTTTATTAGATTTTTTCATGATAAATAAGGGTTAATGCGTAAAAGAATTGACAACATCCATTTGGCTTTCGATCCAATCGCGCGCAAAAGTAATAAGTACAAAGATCTGCAACTCCAAGTTGACGCGAGGACTATGTAATATAAAGGACGCGACGGAAAAAGAGACGGACGGATAATGCGATCGCGATGCGGGTGGGATGAAAGTGCTGCCTGGCTGCCTGTGAGTCGAAAGCCCCGGACAGCCTGATGAATGAGAAAAGTGCGGGCACGAGAGAGACTCGGCTTCGACTTCTTTGATTACGAGATATACGGGCCAGTATGCATGTACGATCTTTTTGAATTTCTTCGTTGGCGTGTCGTTGTTCGTCTTCCTTTTTCCACGCAAGGGCGTTATATTCTAATGTTCAAACTGGCAGAATATTTCTTCATATAACTGCTTGAGCCAAGTCTAATTGGATTGGGGATGCGACCCTCATGACGCTTATTGCGGATCACTGGACAGCTTGAGAGCTTTTATTATTTGCAAGGGATACGTTTGATTACGCGCAATGCTATATCGTTTCGATATCAAACTCATCTCGGCTTAAATTCCTTCTTAAAATGTTAACTTATTTCTTGAGATAAGAGCAGAGAAAGTGGAATTTTATAAACACTTTCTATCCATTTGGAACTATAAACATTTTTCCAAAAATATCATCCTTTAACTTGTAGTATCTTTATTATATTTAATACATTGTTTAAATTGCAACAATCTTTTCGTTTGTCTTAAAGTGTTGTTCTATAAATATTCCCGTACACTTATAAACAAATTTGCGAAATTTCTTTTTCTTTCTCCAACTTTATGAGATCATGAATAAGAAGATTATTTACTCGAACTTTATCAGTTTTTCAATCTCAAAAATTATTCAAAAAAACGTATTTTTTGATTTATCGATTTTTTCTCTATAATTATTAGTCGATTGAATGGACTGCATTTTTGAAACATTTATAGCTATTATTGTTGTTGGGTATTGCTATGTCTCTTTATCGATTCCCAAACGTTGATTTAATCCATTCCAAACAACGATATTAATATCCTTTATTTTAAAAAAGCGGCATACAATGCATAGATATTGTAGATAGTCCATTAAACGCATCGCTATGAAAATAGTATAAAAATAAAGCTTGACTTAAATCGAAAGATCGGAAAACAGATGACTAAAATTCTGCTACCCTCTAATGAATGATATAGTAGTCATCGGTGAATACTATCTGTAATTCTTTACATTGAGCAACGTTGAGCAAACAAAGGCATTAGGACAATTAGCGCAATCCACTGGTGTATACGCTCACGCAGAGATCAACTGGACGCAGTTCGCATATCGTAGATCGAGCTCTTGCTGCGTGCATGCGAAATCGTGCTTACATACGGCCAGCTGTTTCAATTTGTATTCCCAACGAGCGTACACCTCGGGCCCTCTCACACTCGCACGGAAAAACCGAGAGATCAAGGAGAAATAGCGGACGTGAAATTCCGTAGCCTTACGCGACGTCCTCCTCCTTCTCCTCAGGGGGTTGGTCCACTCCGGTAGACTCCTCCGAGGCATACATATATGTACACACACGCGAGCGTCCGATGTCCGATACATCAGCTCCATGCATAATAAATCTCGGGACGCTCGGCTGTCTCTGTCTCTTTTCCTCCCCTCTGCTGCTGTGGGGAGAGATTGAAATGAGATAGGGAGTGGGTAGAGAGCGAAATGAAATAGAGCGAGAGGGACGATATGGGAAATTCGCGCACTTGTATGTGTGTAGATATATATATATATAGAGAGAGAGAGAGGAAGACGATGTGTTGCATCCCCTCCGAGCTTTATTTTTTTGCCGCTCTGTCCACCTCCACTTATACCCCTCAAGCGACCGCTATGTTCTTCCCCTGCGCGCTGGGAGGAGAAGTCGGTGACTCTGACGCGCCGGATATCAATATAGGGAATTGTCCGAGCGGAGCAAACTTGCCCATCAAATTTTCGCACTAATACATTTCTCGATCGTACGCAACGGCTTTTTCGAATTAGAAACGGGGGACGACCTATGTGTAATATATATATTACACACGTAGTATGTAAAGATATGTGTGTGTGCGTCAGCGATACTGCCGACTTTTTTGTCCATTCGGTTATGAGATTCTTAATTCTGCGTAAGAGAAAAGCGAGACTTTTAGGAAAATTGGAGTGCTCGACTAATGTCCGAATTTGAGATTATACTTTTGATATTGTTATCGTTGCTGTTATTCTTGTTGGATTAGCCTAATAATAGAAAAGAAACTAATATATCGGGAATTAGCACCGGATTCAACAGCTAGCAGGTATCGAGAAGAATATGCAGCATGAGAGAGACGGAGAGAGGGAGACTAAGTGAGAAAAGAAAAACGAGCGGAAAAGTAGTAGGTAGAGGGATGACTGCGGCTTTTTTCGCTTAATGCGAGTAATGATACTTTTCGCCCGCCTTTTCTTCGAGGCACTTCACTTTCAGAGGGAGCGCGAGACCCGGCTCTCTCGTCGAGCGAGGAGTAGAATAAGTAGAGGACAAAGTAGACGGCGTACAGAAAACCTCCATTAAAGTCCCTAGAAGTGATTAGTACTCCACCATCGTCCTTTCCGCGTTTTTTTCTCATCCTCTCTCTCTCTCTCTCTTCTTTTCCCTTAAAGCTTCTCTCGCAGAACTGTGATAATGCATTTTGAATTTTGTTGTTTGAAGCAGGCCTTTGTGATCGCACAAAGTTACCAACAGAACCTTTTCGTAAACGAACAAATATGATTAGTTGGAATGATGTGTTGAGCGTAATATTTGACATAACAACGGGACCAACGGAGATAAAGATACAGAGTAAATAAGATGACGGAAAATCAGAGAGAAATAGAGAGACAGAGAGAGAGAGAGAGAGAGAGAGAGAGAGTTTCATCGAATTTGGGCCAAACAAAAACACGAGTGAGTAGACGCATCACCATAGCGTCGTTTCGGATCCATTCGCAAGTCCAATACAAACGTACTCTAAAACTTCATTGAACTATGGGCGAAAGAGAAAGAGAATCGACGCGTCACTATATAACGAATCAATCCTCTTCGAGTTTGGCTTCCCCAACGCTGCCTTTTCTTTACTCTGCATCAAGCCACAATCCCATTAAGACTCTTCCAATCAGCGCTCTTTCACTCCTCTCTCTCTCTCTCTCTCTCTTTCCTTTCGTGTCCTTTGGCCTGTCGCGCACATAGTCCTCTGTGGGTTATTTTCCGAAATGACTCACGACTTGAGCTTTTTGCTTCATTTAATCAGGCCAGTTCGTAAATCACGCGATAATTAAAAGCGAGAGAAAGAGAAAAGGTACACGAAGGTGCACTCGGCCTAATCCATTTCGCGGACCGACGAGAGGGTAGTAGAGAGGGAAAAGGGGGAGAGAGACTCGCACTTATAGCAGGAAAGGCAAACAGCGGGAAAGTGCATTGAAAATTAGCCGAAGAGCTTTTTTCTCCTCGCTCGTTCGAATTTTAAGAACAAGATTTTGCGACTCCGCAACACCTCGAGCTTTTTAATCTGAGCCGAGTATTTCCAAGATTGTATAGCAAGTCAACTCGAAACGCGTGAGAGAATACATGTACTCTACTGTATACATACCCTAGAGAACACACAGCACCTGGTTTTAATCCATTAAATTGACACGCCATAAAAAAAGGTAGCGGTTCACCGCACCGCTGAAAAATCTCTATATAACAATCTATTGAATCATTTAATGTCAAGCTGTTGAGCCCTCCAAACAGCTGTCGACTAATTAAATCTCGCACTTTATTAAAAGCAGGAACGCGATAGTAACAAGTTCAATGCATGACGAGAGGAGAGAAAAGCTATATACAGAGAAAAAAGTCAGAATGCGCGGTCGCCCCAATAGCCTTTCTAATTTAATCTGGTGAATGATTCCGTGATTCCCTACGAAGCGGCGCTCAAGACAGACTCGCAACCCTTTCATTACTTAGATTCCCACCCAGGCAGAGCATTCGCTTGCTAGCGAGAGAGCGAGAGAGAGCGGGAGAGAGTGAGAGAGAGATAATATAGTATATGGCTGCTCCCCTCATTCCCCTTAACGCCACTAAATCAGCGAGCCGGTGTAATTTTTGTAATGGGAGGTGTGGCCTTGTAAGGCCGTGGAGGGGAGATGAAAGCAAGTAGTGGGGAGAGCTCGAACTTGCCGGGAGAGGAGAGCGCGCGTCGCCGGAGCAATTTCGCGCGCCGTCACGGCACATTCGCTTATTTCGACTCTTGAGGGGTGCTTTCACTCGTTCTGTCTCTCTCTCTCTTCTCTCTCTTTCTCTCTCTCTATCTCTCTGTCGGGCTTTTTAAGCGAAGTGGGGTGTACGAAGAGAGAGGGAGAATTTTGCCTTTATTGCCTCGGCGCGCGCGCGGCAAGCTTCTTTCGCGATTAAGCGAAGAGAGAGAGAGAGAGAGAGAGAGAGAGAGAGAGAGAGAGGCGAACGTGCGCGCTTAATTGGGATTCTTGCGCTTTCTCTCTGCTTCTCCTGCTCGTTCGCTATTGCACGCTTTAAGTCCTAATAATACGGGAGTTCGTTTGTTATAGTTGTTTGGATCTTTGTGTAATCGAGTTCCTTTTTCGCTCTTAATGGGAAGCACGGAGGGCCTTTGTTGTTGATTTTGTCGCGATAATTGGCGATTTAATTAGTTTTTTAATTGCTAGACTCTGTCGAGTAGCTATTGATATTTTTTCTTCCTATTATTTGTTTTTTTTTTTTAGTTTTTCATTATCGCGTTCGTTTGGGGAAAGTAATTTTTTCGCAAGGCGAATAATATGTGAGAAAGATAGGATCGGGGATTAGTGCGAGCGATTAATTATTGAATTCAATGAGATTCTTCTTATAACAAATGAGAAAATGAGAGGTAATGTGGTTCATTTTAATTAATTCGGGGATTACGCAACATCTGTTCGTATAATCATACGTATTGTAAGATTTTTTTCTCTTGTCTAATAATAATCAATTCATTTAAATCCCAATAGATGAATCATGTACAAAATTAGGGACAAAATAAATCCTTGGGTTTCGTAAAGTTAATAAAAAAAATTTCATTCCATTACCGCTAGCTTTTATTTTCAAATAAAAACAAGAAGGAATTACTTTAAAAGATCGATCGTACTTGAGTCACACTCAATCAACACCGACGACTCTCCAAAATTAAAAAACCATCGGCTGTTCCATAAACACACACACGAATGCACAAGATGCGTACATAAGAGGATGAGAGAGAGAGAGAGAGAGAGAGAGAGCGCGCGCGTTAAAGCATCGGCCCGCAACCGAGAGAAAGACAAACGATCCGGGGGTAGTGTAGCTTACGACATCGCAGGGGAAAGCGTGCGTGCGGCAGGCAGCAGGATGCCGCTACTCCCTACCAGAGCCGCCAAACGGTTAGGAGTGGGGCGCGATTCGCGGTAGTGGGGTTGGCGCTGGAGGGGTTGCACTCCCGTGGTGGGGGACGAGCCGGTGGCGTGCGTCTCTGCGACTCGTGCACGCGACAGTTTACAGGCGGCCGTTGAAGCGCCCGGTTCGCTATAACTTGCTACTTACTCCAATTTTATTCAATCCTAAAACTGGAGGGCCTAACGAGTGTTTTGCGCAATTTTCCATTTGGACTTGAACATCGTGGTGGTGATACATCGTTGTGAATGTCGATAGTGCTTTTGTTGAACAATACGCGTTTTTTATAATCGACTGATCGTTTTACCTGGTTGCGAGGTGAGGTTCGATATTCTGGTTTTATTTGGGAAAGTGGTAGATACCAAAGGCGGCAAAATTGCTCCCAACGTGAAGTCCTCGCAAGGCTCTGCATCATTGTCATCAGGTAAGAGACTGAATAGTAGTACTGTAAATGACTCACGGACACTGATCACGATCATAGCAATAAATTCTTTTATCATTATTCAACGAAGGAAATATATTATTTCGTGTCGATCTGCATGGAAGACACTCAAAGATTTCAAACGTATTTTTCCGAATTCGTCATTAATTTGACGTTACTGGAGCGAGTAAAAGGATACAAAGTCATGTACTCGTATAGTCGTATCAAATACTCAGACTAGTGACATGTAAGACGCGGAGCTGTATTGCTGCAGTATGGCTTCCAATGTCACGAGTAGTGTCTGCAGCGAGATTCCTTAAAAGTTCGCGCTCACACATACACTATATTTTTCTCTTCGTCTACCACGAAGTATAATCCGGTCTTCAAAAGCATCACATTGTAGCACAACCAAAGACTCGATGATTCTTTATTTCTCTCTCTCTCTCTCTCTCTCTCTCTTTCGTTTTTTTTGAGTGTGAAATGAACGCTGGATTAAGAGGATTTCTGTGTTTATTTTAAAATGCTTAGGTGCCTAATCTAGTATAATCTAGTGGAAAATGATCTAGAAGCTTATTTTACAAAACAATTCTTATATATAAGTAAACTGTTTTAATTTTTACATTGAAATTAATAGACGCAGATAAATTCCTTACATCTCGAGTACAAACAGCGTCAGATCATATTCATGAATGTAAATGCGATCAGCGGATAATAAAAAGAGGTGAAAAAATTCACGTAAGCATCAAAGCGATAATAATGCCCATGATTTTGCGGCAGCACGCGCTAATTCCACGAGGCGCAGCGACTCCACGTGACTACCGCTACTGGCTTTTTTCGCTTCGTTCTCTCCCTCGGTCTATTCTCCTTTATCTCTCTGCACAGCGGAGTGAGAGCGAAAGGTCGTTTAACTGGCAAGCTTCCAGCAGATCTTGCATATCGTTGTGAGTGTCAAGCTCGATGTAACGAACCTGTTCTCTCTCTTAGTATGTGTTTTCGTTTCCCAATTAGGAAGCTTTATTGACTAATTTAACTGCAAAGATATACACGATTTAACGAAATATGACTAAAATCAGCTTCGAGTTTCGAATGAAAACTCGAAGCTGGTTCGATATCGTCGAATGCAGAAAAGTCTATATTTCACTTTGATCGAGTAGCTTACAAAAGCTCAGCGCGACGAATGAAAAAAGAAACTCGTGCTGCATAACCATAACGAACTTCCGGATAAAATTCATTCTCGGCTAATAAGTAACCTCCGCAGCACGGAAACTTAATTGTTCAAAGCCGCACGAGGGCCCTCGAACGAATTCCTCTCTCCACTCCCGCCATTTATTATTCCCCTCGCTGTTTCTTCACCGATAATTTGCTACTCTCTGTGTTATGCGCAGTAGTCATACCGCTGTGAAAATCCCTTGACACAGCGGCGAGTGGAGATAAAAAAGAGTGAAAAAGACGAGGCGGCGCAAGGAATGTGTCCGCCGCGTTTGGATTTCGATAATTGGCACTAGTTTCTGAGCGCGCTCGTTAGCCCACGTTGCTGCAGCAGCACCGGCTAAAGAGAATGGCTTAATTATTTCGTTTGAAGTTCGAGAAGGGTTAAGATAGCTACCTATAGAATGACAGCCTCTCGGGTGTATATGTATGTATGTATATATGTAGTTGTACATATAGCTCTAGTATATAATACTACACGCCGGGTTAAGCTCGTATATATGCAAAAGCAAGGCCAGAGGAGGATGAGTGTCGGGGCTTTGTGTGTAACGTATATACAGAGAAGAGGCGCAGGAAATAAATCCGGGGAGAGAAGGAGAGTGAGAGAGAGAGAGAGAGAGAGAGAACGTTTATTTTGCCCAACAAATTGGTGTGGCTAATTAGCCGCCAGCGCGGAAGTCTGGAGCTTCTCTACTCTGCGATGGCTTCGAGTACGAGCGTCTGGATTTTCGCATAATCGGACGCCTTTTTACTTCTCAGAATAATTAACCTCGCGTAACGATGTGTATGTATAATATATTTATATATTTTTTAAAAATATTTTTAGCTCTAGCGACATTTTCATCTGCATAATTCAAAGTTAATCTGTCACAGTCGATAATAATAACAATGACAATAATGGCTCGCTAATGACGACTTTTGGCAATAAGCCGCGCGCGGTTTAAAATAGCGTATGGGAATAATTAGTCGCGGAGAGAGACGAACGCGGCGTTTCAGTCATTAGTAGTAATGAAAGCTCGCGAAGAGCTTAATTTCGGCGCTGTAGGTTAGTCGCTGATTGTCAGGCTGATTTTGATTCGCGTTTAATTATACCGACCGCCCCTCTCGGATCTTCTTCGTTCGCGCCTCTATTTTTTCGCGATGCGTCGCGCGGCAAGTTAAGTTACGAGAGCCAAACGAATGAAAAGGGAGGAGCGCGAGAGAGGCGAACTAATGAATGCTAGTTCGTTACGGAGTAGTGCGCTAAATTACGTTATTGCGGACGAGCGGCTTTCGTTATATATAAATTTCCCTACTAATTGCCGTAGCAACAGTCTCTGATTATATACGAGTTGAATGGAAATTCAATGCCGAGGATGCAATGACTCGTTGATGAATTTATGATCGAAAATGATTTTTCGAGAGATACGCAAAAACCGAAGGTAAGAGATTCCAAGTCCAAGTGGTCCTTCGAGTAACCGCCAGATGGCAGCGGTTTGTCGGCATTCGAGCCTCGTTTTCTCTCTAGAGCGCTATGCGCAAGTAACTCCGAAGCTATTAAATTATTGCGCGTTTAAATAGAAAAACAGGATTTGGATATGTCGGATTTCGTTTCTAAACAAATTCCTCGAACAATATTCGATAACCTCATTCGATAATCCAGTATACATATAACATATGTATGTAACATATTCATCAAACGAACTTGCTATAATTATCATAAGTAATGACGTTGTTTATATTGTTATGTATACATATTTAGACACATGAATGAAGCGATTGTTCACTGGAAGAAAAGTAAAGCACGCAGAATATAACAGAGAACGTAACAGCCGAAAAAAGTGAAGCGTGTAAGAAAGGAAAGAATGTGCGTGTCCTAATCAAAGTTTATCCTAAAGTTTCAACGCGCCCAGCCAACAAATGCTCTTTTAACTTTACGAACTGGAAACCGCATCAAAAGAGAGAAAGAGGAGAGAGAAAGAGGAGAGAGAAAGAGGAGAGAGAAAAAGAGGAGAGAGAAAGAAGAGCCTCGACATTATCAGACAGTTATCAAAGTCCGCTCTACCGACGATCTCTTTCACTTATCTTTGCTTTTCCGGACTGCATTCCCGGCGCACTGGTTTTGTTGGCCATTTCGCTCTTTGTCTTTTATTTTCGTTCTATTCTACCGCAGCCAGTGCGAAAGATTCTCTCGCGCTGCCTCATACCCTCTGCAATTTTACTGCGAGCGCGTAAAAATCCTCAACCGTCGTAGTGACATTGAAATTAAACTTATCTCGTATCGTTAAGTATGTATTTTTCTACGCCATCGGATTTATCTATATAAAACCTTCTTTGAGGAAGCGATGATTCATCGAATTCAAATTTCACGCTAGAATCGCTATAGAACGAAATCTTCCGCCCCATCGTAATTCGAAAAGCGAAAGAAGTCCGTTGACCAGAAGATCGTGCGAGGGAAAGGGGCCTATCTCTCGATTATCGTTCGGAAAAGAGAGGAGAGGCTTTCGTCTCTCCCCTCCTATTGTCTTGCTCGGCTCGCTTTCAATTAATGCTTTGATTGATTTCGCCCGAGCGTTTATAGCTCACTCGGCCCGACAAAGAGATCGCGCTCTCGCTTTTTTCCCATTTCCGGCGAGAGTTTTGATTTCGTTGTTTGCGCAGCTTCACGGCACGTACATTCGCCTTTAATTGCGAGAAATTTTCTCGAGACAAGTCCGCCACGCTTATACATGTTTTATAATATACACGCATAAACTCGATTATTCGACTACCTTTCTATTGCCGGAAATTTCATTGCATCGCGACACGCTTTTCAGGCATTTTAATGCGGGTTACAGGCAGATGAGCGCTATACTGAATAAGGGGGATAGCCGAGAGATGAGATAGAGGAATATTACGCCGAGGAGCGAGTAAATAAATTTAAAATATTCATTAGACGGCGGTGAGCAGCTCCTTAATTATCGCCGTAAAAAGCCGTCGGAAAGTTGCAGCCTGGAGTTTACCGACTCGACTCGTCCGTAACACTTACTTTCATTAATTTCATAAAAAAGAAGAGAAAGGAGAAGGGGTTAATCTCAGCTTCCTTTTTCTCAACGCCCTCCACAAACGCTGCTCTTTCACCCCTTCCGATTAGTAGCATCTTCGTTTCGCTTCGCGCTCTCTCTCTCTCTCTCTCTCTCTTTGTCTCTCTCTCTTTAAATTATGTAGTATTATTAAGTTCTTCAATCGTGCGAAAAAAACCTGCAGCAATAACTGGGGCTATGTAATTTAAAATTTATTTCTACCAATAACGTAACACTCACCCTTGTCCGACCCAGGGAGCTTCTCTATCACTACTTTCTTCAGCTCAAAAAGACTACTCGGTCTACTATCTTGATTCAATGATTTTTTTCAAACAAATCGATCGATTTAATAAAGCACCCCTCGATCTATCGTAAATAGGCACTTTTCCACAGAGTCGCAGCAACCACAGCAGCAGCAAGAATAAGAAGAAGCGAGTGCTTATTCTAAGCGTATAACGGTGATTTATGAATATTGCCTTTCTCGAGGTATCGGGCGCGGTACCGTCAATTTTTCCGCGCGACCCACCCCAGCTTTATCGCGGAGACGAAGAAGGAGAGAAATATCTGTGAATCCCTGAGTATGAAAAATCAAAAGGAGACAAATGTGATTGATTCTGCAAAACACGTAGTAACGGTATTATAATAAAAGTACAGTATATTTTACAGAAATGATCATTTAGCGAGCTCTTAACGGAAACTGGACAGGGAGACAGATAGTTAGAAGAAAAAAAGACGGATAACACGATACATTAATTTCATCTCGCGCGTCAGTGAAACACTCGTCGTCTCACGGATCGCTATAATATACAGGCGTATACATATAGAGCAAGAACCAGAGCGAGAGAGACGGACACGGGAGTTTGACGTATGCGTCAATTCCACGGGCAAGTGAACACGGCTGTAGTGCGCTACTGGTCCAACAGAAAGAGAGGGAGAGAGACAGAGAGAGAGAGAGAGAGAGAGAGAGGCGGCGAAAAATCGGGGGCGCGTATCGCACACAAAACCGCCCGATTTAATTTATGACTCGGAGCATTTTCCAATTTTCAATGACCAGTCTTCTTTCACTCTCTCGCAGCTTCTACTTTCCCTTCCTCCACACACTCTCGTCCTTCTTCTCCCCTGGTTGGCAGAAGCAATTTTATATTTTATTCCCGTATTTAGATTTACCATTTCAGATATTGTAAGAACAAAAATAAGTTTAAATTGAATTTCACCCCCTCACGTAGAAGCTACCCCTCTCGTCACCCCCCTTCTAGTTTTCTCTCGCTCTCTCTTTCGGCGGCACGCGTTCCTCGTCCTTCTTTATTTTTTGATCGCAGACAGTCGCTATATACGTTTTACACGCGTCGCTGCCTCGTCGGATCCCTTCATTTTGCCTGCGTTTATCTCTCCGCGATATCGTATACACATTGAGTATCGGATCTACCGACAATGATGGTTTTTTTCTTTCATACTCCACTTCACTCTCTCTCTCTCTCTCTCTCTCTCTCTCTCTCTCTCTTTCTTCTGGATACCTTTAATACTTATATATATATATATATATAAACACAAAACGATAGTTTAATAAGCTGGAAAATTGATGATTTGTATATTTTTTCGCTAAACACACGATGAAAAGAAAGTAGGAATGAGCTTTCAAGAGGTGATGCTAATTTTTAACTGGCTAAAGGAAAACTGCTTCGCATATCTTTAATTGGATCCCGGATAAAGAAAAGCGAGAAAGGGGGTGAAAAAGATTTAAAGGGGTTGTTGGTATTCCAATCGACTTTGATTGCGTAACGTGGAACAAAACCGTTCTGCGCGCGAGACTTAAACGGGCTTTCACATAAAAGAATAAGAATAAATTGATGAAAGAGATACTTGATCTAGCAGTAAATACGACAAAAAATTAGACATTAACATTTTTAATTATGCATAAAACCACACCAAGAAAGAGAAAATATAATTAACTCGAGCACTCAAAATTCTCTCGCTTGCTTACCTTTAAACTATTCGCCACGACCGGTCTCGTCGTGCTAGAGATTTCTTCTCCCTTTCCTGTCCTACTAAGTTTTATATTCGAGCAGAAAGAGATGCTGCGGCTCTAAATGAGAAATTACACGGAACACAGTAATTGGTCCACGAAAAAGTTGGATCGTAATCTCAGTTTTATTGGACGTTTTTGTGATTTTGTGAGCACGTTCTGATCTTGTCTGGCTTCTTTTCTTATCAATTTTACATTAAAGCATAAAAGCTTTATCTGAATTCTTTCAGATAAAGTTTGAATCCTTTCGCGTTGATTCATGGCAAACTATAACGGCTAACGTAAATACGTACCTCGATTCAGATCAATAGATAATACAATACACAGTATTTTACCGAATTTTCACTGCATCGCTAACAAGAGGAATGCACGCGCGCGACTCGTCGTTCCATCCTTCAGGATCATTATATCGCCAGTTAGAAGATGGCTAGAGAGAGAGAGAGAGAGAGCGAGAGAGACAGAGCATAGCGCCTAACAAGCTTCCTGGGGAGACAGTCGAGTCGAGGGAGTAGTAGTGGCAGTATCTCACACTCGCGTCTTACATTTCTCTGACGAGTATATAAGTACCATGAGTTCGCGGGTTCAATTAAAAATGATCTCTACAGTAGCCACTGAAAATTTGCAGCTCCAAATACACACAAACATACGTTCATCTACGTACACGTATATCTTTCCCCGGTAGTTACAAGCTCCGGTCTCAATTAGTTGAACTTACGTCGCCGGGGTCCAATTAGACGCGGGCCAGGAGGAGCATGCACCCTGTTTGCTCAAGTCTGTAGACAAAGAGGGACGGAGAGCTTCTGCTCACCTATACGAGAGAGAGAGAGAGAGAGAGAGAGAGAGAGAGAGAGAGAGAGAGGAGAGAGAGGAGAGAGAGAGAGAGCGAGAGAAAGAGGTTGAAAGTGTCTTTTTCCTCCGCTAATGACTAATTAGCAGGCTCTCCACTTCAAGCTATAATGACACGCGCGGGCTATGCAGCTATATACACACGTACGATGAGAGACAGAGAGAGAGAGAGAGAGAGAGAGTGAGAGAGCGCGACTCGTAATTCACGGCTGTATGCGTCAAGCTTTTCAACGCGAGAACCTGCCTTAGTCGGAGCTTTTTAACCCTCGTCGAGAGGGGGAGACATTTCACGGACTCATCGTCATTAAACTGCTGTGGCTCTACTAGTCTCGTATACATGCCATACCGACTATTGCTTTTAAGCGATGAACAAATTAGCTTCAGTTCAAATTTGAGATGTAAAAGGATCTACATCCTTTGTATGCCTTCGATGCATAAAAATCGCTCGCGAAACATGCAACAGCACTTTCCAACACTTTAGGGGTTATTCTGCCGCGTCCATCCCTTCCGTCAATATATATATTCTACATTGAGAGGACGCGTCAGCCTGTGTGTGTCTTATTTATCTTCGAGTTCCCGAAATGTCCGTCCCCGCTGGCCACTTTATATCTGACATTTTTATTAAACTACGTCCGGCCGTTTCTCGAACCGGACTGTGTGTATATATATATATATACCTATATCGCTGTAAGAGCAGTAACAGACATTCCAGGATAGAGCGAGCTTATTGCTGTTAGGACAGTTTCGTCATCTTTACGACTTTTTGTCTTTTTCATTTTCCTAAGCGTCGAAAATATAAGCACGTCGTTCATCCATATATCTCATGTGTATTAAATGTACCTGTATACAGTGTATAAGATCATTGGCTATTGAATCTAAATGAGGATGGAACGAGGATGTAACGAGATTCGATTCGTTTTATTAATATGCAATTAGGTGATTCAGAGAATCAAAAGCGATATCCTCAGATTAGTATTATATATATACTCAAATTCTTTTCATTCGTTACACTCGTTCGAGACATTAATTGAAGCATCGCAAAAATCAAATACTATTTCGAGCAATGGGCAATCGTTAGAATATATTTAACAGCGGAAGATTTTTTCCTCGACGCAGTTATATCTCGCTTTTAACGTTTCCGGTGTATGACTCAACGACAGTTCATCTGAGAACTCTCTATTTATATTTAACTTGTCTTTTAATATTCAGCGATGTCTCTAATTGAACGGAAACTATTTAGTGAACGTATATAAAATATTAAATTGATAGATCGTATTTATAGCAAGGTAAAATTCTCGATTGATGATTTCGTCGACCAGTAAGCCAATTGCGAAGACAGCGGCGATCTCAATTCGCAAAACCGCATAAAGCTTGCGGAACTTAATTACCTTGAGCTTAATTAAATCAACGAATCGACACATCCTGGCCAAGAAAATTCAAATTCTTTTCTATTCTTACTCAAATCCGAGCTTTTGCCAGTGGTATACATATTTTGCAAGTCGAGAAATAAACGTATTCTGTAGATTTCTTTATATGTGCATAAAGCAAACGTAATTTAAATAATATGACAAATGCTACACGATGATATAGTTACACTTGAATAATATGTATTATATTTATTGATCATTACAAGCATATGTACCCCGAATTTATCAGGATTTTAACTTTTTAATCGACGATATTACTGAACCATTAAATTTGTGTGGTGCTTCGCAGTCAGGGTGCTAATCACGGTTTTCTGTTGATTATCTATCAATAACAATTGTACTGCACGATTCTCAACGTGATCATTAGTAAATAGAAACAGCCGGAAACTAATAACAATACTAAACCACGTTAATTCATGCATTTTGCTAATTAATGCATCCGATGCATTATATGAAGAGGTATATATAATAATATATATATTGCACCGGAGAGATCAATGCAAACATTTTCATTTTCTCTCCTGATAGCAATTTAACTAACAGGTTGTACGCATGTAGATTGACTATGAAATTTCTCATCACAGTGACTGCAATATATCAGGATAGTTGATGTACCACTAAAAATCCCGTGAACATTTTTTAATTCTTCATTCAAGTAATTCAAAATAATGTTAGCAGGTTATATTTGTTTATAATTAATCAAAACTACGTTGTATTGACTCGTAAATTTTCAATACAATTTTTCAATACAATTTTTCAATACAATTTTTCAATACAATTCTGCGATCATTAGCATACTTATATAATCAATTTTATTGATTCGAATATTGACTAAAACTAAAGTTATTTCAAATATTGAATAGATTCCAAATCAGCGTTACTAAACGTTATAATCTTTCATTATTTGCAGCCTTGATATATAATATTACTGCAGTTAATTCCAGTGACAATTAACCCCATTAAATAGATGAATTTCAAACTTTTAATTACTCAGCGTCAGAATAGTCAAGTTAGAAAAGGACTATAAATATGCGAGATAAAATTTGGTGGACGGATACAATTCAATTAGACACACGCTGAGTTTATTTCATATTTCATCAGACTAATAAGTTTGTTATTTTCGTACCTCTTCGAAATGAGTAAACGCAAAAAGCGTCTTCTCTTGTTTACGAGTCAAAAAGGAAAACATTAAAAAGAAAAATAATAATCCCAATAAAAGTATAATATATTTGTACGAAATCATACATCGAAACTCTTAATTAAAGCAGTGTGTGCTTCTTTTATGTTGCAGACGGTGGTTTAGCCCAGATCACGATGACGATGGATGTGAGCAAGTCGGAGACTAGTAAAAATGGCTCCACTCAGCAAGAGTGCCACGGCTGCCGCAAGACAATCAAGGAGAGGTGAGTGAGCGCTACTGCGTCACGTACACACTTATATATATATATATATACATGTAGCATTACTTCGACTTCGGGCACACGAATCAATTTAATCAGAGACGGAGATTTATGTGTTTACGGGCTAGTCTTGCCTTCGCTCGCTCGATCTTTGCTTTTATATCGTTGACGTGATGTCGATTTCGTTTATTACATACCGCTTTCCAGAAACAAAGTTCGCCGCGTCTATTTGTAAATGCAATTTTCATTACCATTTAAAAAAACGTAAAAAAAGAACATGACGCAAACGTCGCTCTCTGCAGGTTTCTCCTGAAAGCTTTGGACGCTTACTGGCACGAGGACTGTCTAAAATGCAACTGCTGTGACTGTCGACTAGGCGAAGTCGGCTCGACCCTCTACACGAAGGCAAACCTAATCCTCTGCAGGCGGGACTACCTAAGGCTTTTTGGTAACACGGGACATTGCTCGGCCTGCAACAAACCTATACCAGCCTTCGAGATGGTCATGCGCGCCAAGACCAACGTTTATCACCTCGAGTGCTTTGCCTGCCAGCAATGCTATCATCGGTTAGTATACTTTCGTATATATATATATGTATACACGTATATTTAATATTTCTCCAAATAATTATACGTATACAGCTGTAACTTGAATCTCGCCTCTCCCAAGTGCGCATAAATCTCGCCCAAACCGCAAACAGCGGCTCTAATTTCACCTGTCTGCTTTGGCAATTCGCCGTGAAAACGTCAACAACGCAGCCGACGAGGCGCGATAATTATGTAACAAGCCAGACGGAAAAGAGCCGCGCGTACAGGAAGGATCGTAGTGCGAATCGTTCGTCGTGTCGTTCTATATACAATATACATATATAGACCGCCTAAGACGCGTAGCAGCGCGGCAAGAACGCGCGGGGGAGAGCAGAAACGAGGCGAAGGGTGATTTCCCAACTGGCCTGTAAAGCGAGTCCGGTCGCGCAGCCCGATGAAAAAATAAAATTACCGAGCGTGCAGCGCAGAATGGACGGGCAATCAAAACGAAGAAGCGCGTGCGCGAGAGTACGGGTGAGAAAGTATGCGTGTGTGTATAGCCGTGTCTTGTCATTTTTTTTTCTTTTTTCCCAACTAAAAGCGACCAAGGTGAGAAATGTCGGCTATCGTGGAGAATACGAATGCGGGAATTAGAATACATTTGAAGGGGGATGTATTATGCTATGAGGCTGTGTGAAGGGAAATTGAATGTTGATGGATCGAAGCAATTTTTTCTTGCGGCGTACAGTTGGATTAATGTCCGAGAAATTATTTTTTTCTTTTTTTTCATTCCGATAGTCTGCTTCGCTAGAGAAGAGTGCGGTTTGTACGGGAACAATCGGTTCGGCACATTATTGGCCGACCTACGAAAAATCGACGGTCGACGCGAACACAAAGCCGCTCGTGAAAGAGAGCATCAATTTTATCGTCGGTCCATTGTCTAACGGCCCTCTTCTTTCGACAATGTCTCTTCTTACAGTTCGTTCTTCGTTCTGCGACTAGTGTTGCTACACGTGCGCAGTGCAACTTGTTTCAGGTCACAACAGCTTGAGCGCATGTCTTTATCTCTTCGCCAAGATCAGCGTTTGGATCTGGCATTGTCTGGGTGAAGTGAGCAAGCACTACGCGTTTTCCGTATAACTGGCTGCACGTCATGAAGGCGAATCGAATTACATGGCTGTGTCGTGCTAAGTAACTACTTAAAGACTTCTAGTAGAATAAGCCCTTGCTTGTCAGACATCGGAATAACTTCTCATGAACTCGCCATCAGAATTTGATTAAATAATCAAACCAGTATATAAATAAACATTTTTCGCATAAACAAGAACTACACTTCTCCGAAACCCTACATTTTTAACTCGACCGCGAGCGCACTTCACCTTTCTGAATAATGCCGCGCAGCGAAGCGAGTGGAATTCTGAAAAAGAACCGCGTAATCGAGCTTCCACTTCTGGCAAAAAGACGCGAGCTCATTTGTGCGACTTTGACTCTTTTTTGTGATCTCTCTCTCTCTCTTTCTATCTTTTCCGCAGGGTCGAGCATAAAAAACCAAAAAGAAAACACTTCACACTTACACAAAGTCACGCAGAGTATCCGGCGACGCTCAATATTTGATCAGACGGACGTATCGCCCGATTCGGCCGTCTCTCGCGTATAAAATGGCCCCTAATGGGGTCGCACTCTCTCTCTCTTTCTCTCTCTCTCTCTCTCTCTCTCTCTCTCTGTCTCTTTTCAACTCCCGACCTCTAGTTGCTTACTTATTCAGAGTGAGAACTGCAGCGCGCGCGACCCTCGTTAAAGATTTAGCGGAGTTATCTGAGCACCAGCGTGTGCAGATTGAAATTTGCCATGCACAGGCGACGCGATTTGCAGCGACGACGCCTCTGCGGATTTTTAATATTTGAGAGCGCGACAAGCGACTTCTGTGTACGTGTATCTGCATAGGTGTGTATTTAAGAGAGCGGATATGCGGCTTTGACTTATACCGTCTCTTTACTCTAGGGTCAGCCAGTTGGCGGATAAAGATTTTCTCACGTCGTTTAGAAATATTGAGCTTTGATTTTCACGGGTACAGGTCAGAGTCACTAATACACGAGCTAAACTCGTCTTTATGATCGAATACGCAAGTTTGAAAAGAGTTTGATTACGGCGCGGAAAAAAGAAACAATACAGTAACTATAGTCCCGCAAGCTCAATCTCACTACACGAACGAGAGCTGAGCAAAGAGAAAAAAAACTACCCTGGCAATCTAGCCACTAAAAATCGGCTAAAGCCCGCGCGACTCTCCCCGTTCCAAAAGAACGCCGACGAGAAAGAAATCAAGCAACCGGACAAGTTCTTTCTTTTTCCGAAGCGCGCTTGCGACTATAGTGCAGCGGAGCTTGCACCGGAGACTCTCTCTCTCTGCTCTCACTCTCTCGAGGGGGGTCGTTTAGTCTTTAATTGGATGCCCGTTAAATTAGACCGGACGTCTTTTTAGGAGCGAGTGTACAACGGCGCACTGGCCAAGCGAGCGAGAGAGAGAAAGAGAGAGAGAGAGCTAATTGGATCGGTAAATCATCCAGTAACCGAGGGAGTGGCAACCGGAGCGCTAGTGTTCTCGAGAGCTCGCGCGCAACCCTTTATTCCGCGTTATTACAGTCTAAAGTTACCCCCGTGTAATTGTTGCTGTTTAATTGCGAGTTCTAAGTCGTGCAAGCGCGCGCTCCTCGTGTTTCAACGTGTTCCCCGCAAGGAGTCGCCGTAATTTCGTCTTCCAAACTTACGCGCCGATGACGTTCGTCCCTCTCTATAATTTGTCCGCCGTCTGTAATCTTTCGTATGCCAGAGAAAGGACTTGGAAAAGAGAGAGAGAGAGAGAGAGAGAGAAAAGTATTTTTTTGAAGAGATTGAAACGTATCTCGTCGAAACAGCTTCAACGGATTCCAAAGCTTTATAACAATGAGCATAGCTGGACAGTAAAAGCAGACGAGCTCATTGCGATATGATAATTCTATTCTGCGAGCGATTATGAATATCAGGCTTTTGCACGCATTTACTCCGACTGCTGCAGCTTCTGGACACACGATAATTATTGGATTGTTATGCAGTTGGCGTCGCTTTCGGTCGCGATTAATTATATAACGACGCCTGGCTCGGACGCGATATACACCCGTCAACCAAGTGAATTTTTGGTGCTCCTGTACTGGGAACTTTCTCTCGCTCGCTCTTCATTTGGGGAATTATAATTGCGAGCTACGATCAATCGCTTGTTTGTTTTTCGATCGCTGCAACGAAAGCTACTGCTGTGCTTTGCTGCAGTGGGCGTCCGGGCTTTATTTGATGTTTGTTTGTCTTGCACATGCACGTTGATGTTTTGTTAATTAATTAAGCATGCGCGCGTCGATGTACTCTCTTTCTCTCTCTCTCTCTCTCTAATCATGCGCTTGTTTTCCTTCGTTTTGACACGCTGTTTTAGAGATTTAAAAAGTCCAGCCATCTGCAGCTCAACGTATATGAATATACGTATATCAATATTAACAGTGAATTAAGCCGTATGCACGCCTGTGTACAGTTCGTTATGAAATTTTCACGAAATGCGAATACGTCTTGCAATCGATCAAATTGCATAGTGAAAACTAACGAGAAAATGGCCTCTCTTCGTTGTTGCAGGTTTTGTGTGGGCGACCGATTTTATTTATGCGAGAACAAGATCCTCTGCGAGTACGACTACGAGGAGAGGCTGGTCTTTGCCAACATGGCTCTACATCCACCTACGAGTTTGGCTCATCTCAAGAGACAACTGCCACCCACGCCTACGCCTCCCGGACAAAACGTTATATCCGGTCATAATCCAATGCAACAGCAACAGCAACAACAGCAGCAACAGCAACAGCAGCAACAACAGCAACAACAGCAACAACAGCAACAGCTACAGAATCAGAATCAGCAGGCGCAGATGCTCGGTCAACAAATGGCGCAACACAATCATGTGGGGAATGTAAGTATCGCTTATAAACATTGTCAAATTTTAATTTCCCTAATTGTACTAACAACTTTGGCATTCTGGCTAATCAAATCTGTATCACGCGCGAACTATCGAAAATTTAACGAACGAAACAACAAATCGATAATTGCAGGGGCAGATGTCGGGTGGCACGCCAACGGTAAACGGTACTGCAATGGGTATTGGTCCGACCAATCGCGGCAGCGGTGGACCCGGGGATATGAACAACAATGGATTATCCGGACCAGGAGGTCTGGGTCCCGTCAAGGCGCCCCCTATGACGATGCAGGCACCGACGAGCTGAGACGAGGTTACCGCTCCACCTTTGAAAAAACTCCGATGCCTCGACGGTTACTGAGTTCGACGCCAGAGAATCGAACGCGGTGCCACGCGACTCAGCGCAAGTGTGATACGTATACGCTGCGCGGTCTACTGATAATACGCGAAATAGCGTGTGCAGGGAGAGTTCTGTGTAAATAGAAAAGAGACACGAAGAATGTGAGAACGCTCACACACACACACACACACACATATATACACACTGTGACAGACACACGTTGTTTTTGCATTTTTGTTGTTATCCACGATGAGCTCGTGGCTTCCATATTATTATTATTATTATTATTATTATTATTACTATTATTACTATTATTATTATTATTATTATTAATATTATTATTAAATACTATTGCTATTATCATTGCTATTATTATTTTTTTAAATTTCTATGTATAACGTCCACTATTAATCGTCGTTAATCGATCTTCCTTATTATTTTTATTGATATATCGGTAAAGTGTATGTTGAATGCGCGGTTCGACCTAGACGAGTTCTGCGCATGCGCGCGTTTGTGTGCCATGCTTCGTCGAATTAATATTGGCCTTCGAGTTGGCGAAAATCGTGAATGTGCGAATTGACCGTGATCTACGCAAGTCTAGAATCGCGATCAACGTTGTCTCGAAGGTAAATTAAATGGAATTGGTTTCCGTACAGCTAATACCAAAGATTATGAAATATAGAGATAATAATTTGCCCTCGATACGCGCTGGAAAAAATTCTTTAGGACATTATGCCACTCCTTCAAATATCCTTGTTTTGCAACAGGAACTAAATTTCACGGTATATCCAACAAATTAATCGTAACGATATAATACTGCATGCGTTGATCAGTTTTTCCAAGCTTGAAACGACCGCAACTTCTCGCCAAGGACAGCAAGACCAGAATTATCATTCGAAATGCAAGGTCAAAGAGAAGAAGAGGAAAAAGAGATTTTCGTTGATCTTTATTCGCTGCGGCCATGTACCGGGGCTTAGTCATAGCTTTACAGTAAAACCAAAAGAGAAACTAATTGTACCAAAAGACCGTAAGAGTTATCGTGCAGGAATACAAGAAATATAAGAAAAATACACGAGTGCGCGAGTCATGTCTTATTGTGATGAGAGAGAGAGAGAGAGAGAGAGAGAGAGAGAGAGAGAATGAGTGCAAGAAACGAGTATTGTTACTATATAAATTCTATCTCGTTTTCGAAGAGAAAAAATAAGAGAAATAGACGAAGAAAAAACATTAAAAGCATGAGTGCGTGGGCGAAGAAGATTGAACGATTCGAAAGGAAATTGTATATTTCGTGAAAACTGTATAATTTAGTACAAAACCTTACGACACATGTATAAAAAATGATTAAGATTGTCGATCACAGAATTCGTTCTATTCTTCAGCTCTGTATAAGAATAATATCCTTTATTACCTACTTTTTGTTAATCATCTGTATATATTGTCATAATTAGCACACTATTGTTAGCATATTATGATCGATAGGGTTCCATTACTATACGAAGAAAAAATACATTCTTATTAATACCATAAAAAATCTGTTTTCTCATTTGTTTTGTTGTATATTCACATATCATATATACCATATACTTCCTACTCCTCTTAGTAGTGATTATGATTATGAAATGATACAATTAAAAAGAAACGAAAAATCGTGCAAAAATCTTTGATCGCCTATAGAGAAGAGATTTAATTCCAATAGAAAAAGTTTAGCCGATGTCTCTGCAGCTCGAAGCAACCCACTCGGCGTCCCGATCGTTCCAAATCGAACTCCAAAATCGCAAAGAAAGCTGCAGCGCACATAAGCAGTCGGCGACTTTCAAGCACTTTCGAGACCTGCCCATTATAAAGTCTTCACTGAATATAATAACATCCGACTTGGCGAAAAGACATTAGGGAAATGTCTCTCTTCGAATTGGCCAACTTGTCCTTTGCCTATATATACATAAATGTCGACATCGAGGGCGTATCGAAAGAGAGACAGTGATTTGGTCGTTGTGATTGCATCGTAGCTATCGAAATGGCTTTTCTCTCGGCGGAGAGGTGAGCTTTATGAGGCAAGTTTTCTATTACGGTGCGTGCGGAGTATCCTTTTGTTTCGTCGATACGGTATTATAACGGTATTATTGCTTCTTTTATAAAGTATTAGGCGTTATTTCGTCACAGAGTCATTACGATTCGATCAGAGTCTTCGGAGGATCGTAAAATGTCTCGAAAACGAATTTAATTCGATAGAAAATCGAAAATTTCAACGCACGTGGAAAAAAAGGCTAGACGGGTACATACATCTCTCTCCTTGCCTCTCCCTTAAATGCTTTTCTTTTGAAACTTCGGCCCCCTCATAAGAGAACCAAGCGAAGAATTTATTGAGTCTGTTATTGGGTTTCCTTCGATTACACGTTTGGCGTCGAGCTCCCCTTCGATATGTACATACACACACGCATGAAATTTCGCTTACGTATTCTTTGAACTCGCAACTACGGCCCTGTGATCGCGCGCGAGAGTATAAGAGAGCTTTTTTATGAAACAAAGAGGAGAAAAATAAAAGGTGAACGTATTATATAGTTGAGAGAAGAGAGCACGCTGTGCGCATCGTAAATCGACAAATCGCGAAATGTAAGAAGAGCGTAGAATATTCATTAATTTGTTGAATATGCCTCACGCATAAGTATAGAATAACAAGGAATTACAAGTAGAGTATGTATCCGGTGAAGGATCTCCTTCAACGCATTTTCATAATAGTCGCATCGATCGGACGAGAAAAAGCTCGCGCCAGGTTTCCTCGTTCCAGGCAAAAGAGAGAAAGTCAGCTATAGCCGATAAGGAAAGTTAATTCATCGGAGGATCTGGCGTGTGGCGGGACCAGACGAAATTGGATTCCACGCAACGCGAAAAATCGCATTAATCATGCGGTTCGCAGACACGGAGCGGTGTGTCGCTCTCCATCGAGATATACTCACTGGAGAGCGAAAGAGGAAAGCGCGGCTGCTTAGAATAAGCTACCGCGAAATCAAATCAACGCTCTCCAGCTATTTCCCCTCAAAGCTATACACATGTCTGGGACAAATGACGGTGCTGCCACTGGAATTAAAGATCAGAGAAGATAAGACAACGAGGTTGCGCAGTTTCGATTAATTCCAGCTTCTCGTTTATTAGCTTTACTTTCGAAAATAAATGTACTTCTATATATGTATGTCCAGAGGGAAAATCAATTTCTTATTTTTAACTTAAGGCTTTTTAAGAAAATTTACTTACTAAATATTGATTGCGTAATGATATGACACATTATGAAATGTCTGTATTATTAAGTAATCATTTGTTATCACGTATAGCATCGGAATAAAAATTGTTGGGTATTTTGATTTTACATTCAAATAAATATAATGATTAAATTCAAGCAAATATTTTCCTAGAACTATTAAAAAAATTATTTTTAGATATCAAATAAGTTTCGTGTTGGTGTAGTTTCGCGCATTTCCAACTTGCGAGTCAAAGAGCAATGAAACGATTTTGAGTTTCTTTATAATCTATTCTACTCGACCGAGCCAAAGACAGCTACAGAAGCACACTTCCGGTGAAACGAAAGTGGAAATCATACAAAGTCGAAGCTTTTTGTTGCGCTCGTCTAGGCGCGATAGCGCCAAGTTATGGGCCGTGCATCCTTTCTGTCGCGTCTCGTATTTCAAATTTTATTACGTCGTAAGAAGCTAAGGAGGGTTTCGGAATCTTCGTTCATATACTTTGCTATTGTGTATTAATGAAAAGTTCTCTTTACTAATAATATACAAGATAAGAGTAATGCGTAATTTAACTCATTTAGACAATTATTCTTTTGAATAATCTAAGCTGATATTTATTCTATTTGATCGTGTAATTAATTTTAGAAAACAAGTTTATTCCTGCAAAAAGTCTCTTCGGCATGACAGCAGAATCAGTTTCCTTTCTGAGATTGAAATGAGACGCGCGTCTTGCAATTTTGTTTCTCCCTCATCTACTTTCTGCCACGTACATATATATATATATATGGAAGATCGAAAAGGAGATTTTCTTAAAGGGAAAACAGGGCAGAGATGGTCAACTCCCCTTCTCATAAATCCAAGAACACATGCATATATAATATGGGTATGTTTTGGGCAAGGAAAAAAACAAATATACATGTACATATATACGTAAATGGAAGAACGCGTACGTGATGCAACGTACATACGGAGTGAATCGGCTGCTGCGGCCCCTTTGTCCCTCGACACTTATGAGAGTAAGCGAAAGAAGCACCTGCGTTCAAAGCTGAGTTGCTTCTTTTTTTGTACTAACCGTGTTAGAGTTTTATAAATTGAATATAATCCAAATAACCTCTAACTGCATAGATCTGTATAGTACGTAGTTGGAAAAAATGCGCGAGCGCTCTCCTAGAGAAAAGAAGACGACGACGAAGAGAAAGAAGTAAGAGAAAGGGGAGGAGGTTCCCGGTCTTGCGCAGCAAATCCCCGTCAACCGCATTCAATTACGATGTTATCGCGAATACAGATGACGGTTATTTCCTTCGGTACACCCTATACATAACCGCGACGCTGCTTGAAGTCAAGGCTATAATGGCTGCGGAAGGGGAGGCTCGCTGTCGCGAGCGAGAAAGAGGGAGAGAGAGAGACGACCAGCCGCCTGATTGTTTTGGGATCTGTATGCGCGTACGATGCGTCCAAGGATAAAGGTTCGCCAATTTTTTTTCTTCCTGTGTCTCTCTTCTTCTCTCCCTCGTCTGCTGCTGTACATCTCGCGCAGTTTATGACTACGATGGAGTGCGGAGGCAAGACTTGCGACTGCGATATCAGCTATAGGGTTTGCTTTTCGGGGAGCACAGACTCTTTGCACAGTCGAGGGAACATTTTTAAATGGACATTGGCTTTTGGAGCGAAAAGTGTTTCTCACTTTCAAATGACATTGAATTTTGCGGCTGACTCAATAAGGACCTTTCTACTTGAAATCCGTAAATTCAAATTATATTTCCTCTCATTAAACTTTATACTTGATTTTTGGAGAAATTTATTGATAATATCAATGTAAGCCTTGATTGACGATCAATTTCCAAACTTTTCGACTCGGTTTAAAATAAGCTGTCCCAAACCGGAGTCGTATGTAAAATTAATTTAACACGAAAATCGAGTAAGTGGTTTTAAAAGATAATCCGAGTATCGGACATCGGTACGGATGCAAAAACCATTTTAACGCTGCTAAATCATTTAAATGCGGCTGCTGCCGATGCAAAAAGCCGCCGATACCGCGCACTCGAATGATTCGCTCATAAACGAACCAATACATATCGTTATTTAGAGGCTCGACGTATAGATTCCACTAAAAAGTCTTACCTATATCAATCGGATAAAGAGAATATAGATATATAGTACAGCTAGTGATCGACAAATCGATGGATCAAGCCAATAAGTAAAAGCACGGAGATGAGGTAATTGCCTATTGAATCAGTGGGAATAAATTCAACAGTGTGTCTTCTGTTAAGAGCGTAGTAAATTAATATTGAAGTGGGTAAACACTGTTGAAATTTAAATTAAGGCGATATCCTTAAAAATGTTTGCTATGTTTAAGAAAATGTATTTATTAATAAAATTTGTTTTTGAAAGATAAAAAAATTTACTTAAATTAAAATGATATTTTATGTATACACTGTTTATACTTTAATTTTTTTGATTGAATATATTAAATAACTTTTTGAAAATGATAAAGTACATTTATGTAATATGTAAATGTGATATAAGTAAATTTGAAAACACAATTCTTTTTCAAATACTATAAATATTTCTTAGTTAGTTTAGAGTTAGAATATATACTTCTTAGTTAGAGTTAGAATATGTCACACAAATAATAAAATGGTATATTTATACAAACATTAACTGCAATTTCAATGCATATTTAAATTAAGCATTTGTTGAAAAGAAACTATTTTTTTTTTATTCTAACAAATTATTTTTTAATGTATGAATCGTGAGAAAAAGAGAACAATAAAATTCGATAACGAAATGGAGCTGCCAATGAAGAGTTAAACAAGACAAAAATAAGTTATAGATGGAATATGAGCACTTATGCGCTCACGTTCCACACCTGTCTCCCGAAAGTGTCACTATACGGCCTAAATTATTTCTACTCAGATAACGGAAAGCTATTTAATAAAGACTCAGTCTCTCACTGTTGACACACAGGCGCCAATCAACTTTCGTGACAGTCAGCGAAACAAGTATTTTCCATCAGCTTCTCCTCAACTATATATAGCTGTATATTTATGTTGTGCATGGACTGACCGTGTACGTACATAAGTGAGAGAGTATGTATGTATGCGATTCAGAGAGCCGACTGTCTTTATTATTACAGGCGCTTTTCTCCTGTCGACGACGATGTCGGATTCGATCTCGTCATCTTCCAGAGCCGCATCCGGCCTTTTACGCACAGCAAGGCCACATTGTCTGGAAGTTGTGCGTATGACGTCCGCTAAGCGTAAACGTAGGATAGGTTTGCGAGTCCATAGCGAAACCGCTTTTGTGATACACAAGTTTCGGTTGCATTGTGATGAAAGTCGAGAAAACTTTTGTGAAATCTAGATTTCTAGGTTTTTGTTTGTCGCACAGAAATTCAATCGGGATGTTAATGTTGTAAATAACTTTGCAGTTTTTTGTCGTTGTATAGATAACAAGTCTTCAAATAATTAATACGCAGTAATTTCTTAAAAACACGTTTATTTCATTTTTTTGTTTCTGAAGTTTTTAAATCACGCAGTATTTACAGAAAATCATTTATATATATATATGACAACAAGGATTCTGGCTAAGCAAGTGTTCGATTTGTCGCTAATAATATATATATTGAAAGAGAAAAGCAATTGAAAAACAATTATTTTTAGTAAAATATTACGTATTACTGTGTAAAAATGAAATTGTGCTTGAATACATGAAATAACATTAATATATACCATTTAGTAAATCGTTTTTTATATTTAATGTAGAATGTGTCGTTAAAATTTTATACATATATTTACCAATTAAACTTCATTAAATCTTAACTTCATAACGTGGATCGCGCTTCGGGATGATCAGAATCGTATCGAATAAGAGTACCTCTGCTGCGATGTCTTACAATGTAATTAGGCATCAGTTTTTGAATATTTGCTTTAATTGTATGAGTTACAGATAGAATATATTTTTTTAGACTGAAAAGACACGTAACTCTCTGCGAAAACATCCAACTCGAATTTGTTCTTTCTCGTGCGTTCATCGCAATGCTTCAAAGTCAGTATACTTTGTTACTGCGCCGTTAATTTTAACGCGCATTACGTGCTACTGCTTTCCTTAACTTTTCAGCCGTAAATAACAGTTGCGCTGCACACACGTGCCATTTACAGCTACGCACTTATCTCTCTTCTTTCTTTTTCCTTTACCGCCTTAAACCCGCGCGTTCCGGCTTCGTTAGCTGCAAGCTTTGCTTTCGGAACTCTCTATCTTACGGCCGGGTTACGGCGCGCTTTTGATTTCTCTAAACGAACGATCGGCGGGGCTGTTAAAGTAATTTTTATGTTCCACGTACGTAAACTTTCATGTAACTACGTGATAGAGAGCTTACAAACTATGTACATACAGTGCTTTCGTATATAGTTTTATCTTTTACCCTCTACGGATAATAGGAATTATGTTAAATAAAAAAAGAACCTACGTCAATTCCTTATATCAGGCCACATGCGCGAGAAAAAGACTCGTTGTTAATACATTATCGAATTGAGGTTTGCTGTGAATACATATTAATGAGTCCTCATTCGTTCTCTTTCTCCTTTTCGAACGCAGCTGCA
Source organism: Apocrypta bakeri (assembly GCA_018906985.1). Taxonomy (NCBI): domain Eukaryota; kingdom Metazoa; phylum Arthropoda; class Insecta; order Hymenoptera; family Pteromalidae; genus Apocrypta; species Apocrypta bakeri. Next base: position 4,367,170 of record JACCIA010000008.1, on the reverse strand, counting down.
GCTCGATATTTCCAACTCTGCGAAGAAGCCAATTAAAGTGTCGCCAATTCGGTTTCTCTGCAATACACTTTGGAGAGAAAGAGAGTTATATATATAGACGCGTGCGTAGTCTGTTTCCAGAAAGAGATCCTCGTCCTTTGCGCGAGAGAATCTTCGTCGTATAAATTAATTAGCGTCGCAGTTTAACGAGAGGAGAGGCGAGCTCATAGCCTATATATATAGATTTCCATTCGCGTTCGAGCTCGCGGTATTGATTCATTTTAATTAGTCATACGGAACGAGCGCGCGCGCGCGAGCGTCACGGTTAACTTTTTTCAGGTGCTCGTATAGGTATGAAGAGGGAACGGAGATTCCAGGTCAGACTGGGAATGATGGAGAAAGAGCTTTTACGGAATTAATCCCGGAATAAAATGACCGTGCTGAATGCAGCTTTATTCTCCATCGAGACGTGGTGTAAAAGGAAAGACTGAGATGATTCATGAATCTACTCTTTGGAATATAGATAAACGTGAAACGCACACTATTGTAATTGGCAAAATAATGTTTTCGTGAAAAACAAAGCAAAACTTAGAAAACTTAAAAAAAATCAAGCTGCTTTGGTAATGCGATGCGTAATGCCGGCACTTAGCGGAGTATAAATAGGCGTTAAATCCGTGCTTGGAGGCCTTAATCTGTATTTTTCTCTCACTCGCGCGTTAGCCCGGGAATACATTATCGCAGGGGAGTTTATCGTTCGCGGCGGCCGATAACGACCTACGGGAAAAATAAGGGAGGATATAAGTGCGGTATATCAAAGGGACTCCTACTCATTGTCAAGGCTTAAGCGGCCTAATCTTCGTTTAATCTGTTGCGAGCTTGCAGACGGTACGATTATACTCTGAGAAACTGAGATTTTTAAAGTGTCGCGCCAGACGGTACGACGGAACGATACTGTTATTCGCTGATGCGAGCGAGAAGGGTTTCTTGCTTTACTTCTGGAACGTGTATTATATATTTATAAATTTGACTGCTATTAACATTCGTAAATTATGATTGTTGGTTCTTTCGGATTATTTTCGGATCATTCACTTAATCGACTTTCGTCGGCACATACGCTTCGTTGCCAAGTTTGATAAATACGCCGAACCGAAGATGTGAATGAGAAGAGAAGGAGAACAAGTAACATTATGCAATGATGTACCGAAATTATTTTTCGATAGAGGGGATTCAGAGCATAAATATCCGGCAACTGAATTGACCGCTTTACACATTGACTAGTTGGCTCAGATTGAGTATTGCTTAAATCGCTACGGAATCAGCGTAGAGTTTCATTACGAATACTCGTCGATTATTTTTAAAAAGGTACGTAAATATTCTTATGAATATATACCACGAAAATATATTGGATTCTTATAACTGATTATTTTCTGCGAAATACTTCAGTATTAAATGTTTAAGCGTCACAAAACTTGCAGGAAAATAACGTGTGTTTATAATTGCAATTGTTATGAAAAAAAAATTAATAGAAATCTTGCATTCTTATCTAAATTGACAATATCGCTGATTACATATCTATGAATATCTGTTGAATATACGCAGAGAAATCAATTTTTATAATTATTTAATTATTTTGAGAAATATTGAATAAAACTGAAAATTATTTAATTTGCACAATATTCTATATTATGCAAAGTTAGATAAAAGTGAAAGTAACGTTAACTATTTACAAACGTGAAAAAAATGAGTTCGGATGATAAACCGATTATGATTGCGAGCGAGGTTGGCAAATAATACCTTATCACCAGTCTACGTGAGTTTGTATCATCGTAAACGCTTGAAAAGATAGTTAATCATTTGGCAATGCGATATTTCTAGTATCAAGTCTCGCAGCTTGGGCATCATGCTTCTCGCCATTCTTCTCTCGTCGTTATCCATCCAGTTGGGCTTGTCAGCTCCGAACCGCTGCCTAATGTTTTGCGACGAGGAGCCACTGTCGGCTGGATATATTCAGCAGCCAATGCAGAATCAGCCGATTCAAACGTCCTACAGCTTCTTCAGGCCGAAATCCGTTGGCATGATAGGACCCTACGATATGCAGCCCGTTTACAGACCCAATTATCAGTCGGCTAGTTATATTCAACCAGCTCACGCCGAAGTTTTCGAACCAGTTAGCAAACAAGTACCCAGTCAGAGTAACATGGAAGGTGTGATTTATCACAGCTCCAGCAGCAGTCAAAACTCTCAAACTCATGGTATTCTCAGGTTTCCGGCCTCTATTCCAAGCGGTAAAATCCTAAGACAATACGAACCGATCAAGAGAAATCCTTGTCTCGATAACTACTACAATCCGTGTAGTATTTAATTCAAGCGTTATTCTTTCTTTTGTGTAAATAAACGCTATGATGACACTGCAAATAAATTTTTTTTCATTATTTTCAATGCAATTGTTAAATAACAATTTACATGCTTTTATTTTTAATGTGAAAATTTCTTCATAAGAGTAGATATTTACTCTCACAGAAGGAAGATGGTCCACTTCACTCTGTAAAGTTTAGCACTTCTCTAAACTAGAATTTCTTTCTATTCACTTCCATAACCGATGGTACACTTCTCTGAGTTACGATTCCTTTTTATCCTAATCCAAGTAACGAACTGACTGTTAGAGTGAACAACTATAGACATATCTACAGCATTTAATTAGTTAAAAATTATCATTCAAATATTTCATAACAATAATATTTTTTAAGTATTTTCTTACAAACAACAACCTGTTCATTTTGAATTTTTGTTATTCATTTGAAAGAAACATTTTACGTAAGAAAGAAAGCAATAATCTTTTTTCACTCTAAACTTTGGAGTGAAAAATTTACTGCATGATCGTCACTTTTAATGTCCACTCGAATAATAAGTATTTTGAGTAATACCATATACATAAATGATATTTTAGTTTACGAATAATTTAAGATATAGTGTATAATTATAAGAAAAATCACTGTAAACTTACGTATGCAAATTTCCACTCTTAAAGTGCTCTATAACTCTAATGATCTGTCCATTAGTGTTAATGGTAGACATTTCACCATTCATTCAAGCATAAAGAGAAAATCAAATATTTAAAATGTTTTAGAGTGTAAAATCTAAGTCTTAGGATATACAAGTTAAAATGATTTATAATACATAATTTACGATTTGTTATACAATTGCTATGATTACAATAATAATACAGCAATAAGATAGTATCAAGTACTATAAGCTAATTCCAATCGGATCCTCATTCCAACAGCCATCTATACCTAATCAAAGTTGGTTTGGATCCCAAACTATCGACATAGCTACTCGAGAGACGGGGACAGAGCAGGCCCTCGATGGTAGACGACGACGCATACGACGAGGGAATCGTAGAAGGGCAGGTGGCCTAATCTCTCGCCTAATCTGCGGTCCATAGAAATTAACGTTACGAGCTCGTAGCAGTAGGACCTGCTGTTGGTAGTGGCAAACCGTGGCTACGCGGGTCGGACGTGTCCCGGAGCGATGCTTACGATGTAGTCGCTTCTATGCTTAGTTGCTGACTTTTCTTGCGGCAAGCTTGATGGGCGATTCGGGGGCGGTGATAATAGCCTCAAGGTGGATTGCCTGATTCAAAGATTTCGTTTTCTATTGGATATTACTAAATACGCTGTTTACAAATACTATTTTGATAGTTCTATACGATGATCGTATACTGTTATAAGTGTAATTAAAGTGTAAGTAAACCCGACAATAATATTTTCAAAGAATTCAATAACCGAGGACGTCAAGAAAAAAACTATCCGAATTTCATATTTAAACGATCCTATGTTATTCATTATTCAACCTGAATAAACTAAGCATATTAAATAAATGAAAATAGCACGTCCTTTCAGCCGAGGGAATAAGAATTTCTCATCAACACGTAATTTAAGAAAGGCAATAAATGTAACCCGTCCCATGTAAATTCCAAGTAAATATTTTCTTTAAAAAATAACAAGTTTTTAATAAATACATTTTCTTAAATATAGTAAACTTTTTTCGATGTGGATTATAAAACTTACAACGTCAAATATACTTTATACTGGGAGTGTAAAGTACGTTTGATATCATTTGAACAATTATGCACGAAAAGCATTGTAGGAAAATAAATGAAATTAAAAGAACATCATCAATTTCTAATCACAAGATTGCCTTTCTGTGAGTTAGTACGCAAGACGCACAACTTCCCCTACTCCTTGACATTGCATTTCTATATACGTACACAGACATACGCATACATGCCTCCTCGAAGCTTTCTATGTATGCGGATCATCCGGGTAAGCGAATCTGTCGGGTCCGGCTCGCCTAGTATTTCTCATACGCACGGAATTCTCGAGAGCAACTAACTCGAACGTGTATATCTATGAACATTACACACATATATATGTGTGTGTGAGTGTGTGTATCTGCATATCAACGTGCACAGACAAGGAGATGGCGGAATGGTTGGAGTGGAGTATAATAAGTTCGCTGTACTGCTTTACATCCTTAGCTTTGTTTCAATTTTTCCCCATATGTGACTGCAGCTTACTGCATAGAGATGATTACACGTATCATACGCGCAGCTTTATTGTGCGCAGCTTTTAAAATCCACTACAGAGATAGGGAAAGGCAACGAGGCAGGACTGTTAAAGAAGAAATATGCATCCTGTATGTATATGGAATGCAGTAGATGCTAACGACCCTTCTCAGAAGGAGGGTTGTTAACTACGCGACAGAGCGCTCTTGTCCAGGTTTCTTGTATACACAGTTCCGTAGGTGCTAAATACGAGACTATATCCATTTGAGCTTTATCACTATTTCGGCTGAAAAACGGAATAGTCTATTGCTGTATATTCTTAATCTAGTCAATTTATCAAGATCTATTATACTATTATTATATTTTAGCATTAAAATAGAATCATATTACGCAATATGTAGTAGTTTTAAAAATTATTCACTTGAGATATAAAGAATTTATTAGATATTTCAAACAATTGAAGATTCAGCGTCATGTTATATCCGAATTCATTGACGAAACCTAGTTTTTTAATTATGTAAGTTTTCCCCGGTAATCAATAAAAAACATAGATTAGATGTTCTACAGTATATAGATACGATGATTCTGAATTTCGAGAAGTAATTCAGTTAAATATTTAGCTTACGGTAGTAGGTTTCAAAAATAATGATCAAAATATTTCAATTATATTGAATAACGTATTAATAAAATAAACAATATATTTTTTAATTCCGGCAATAAATAATAATAATAATAAGAGAAATAACACTTGTAAGTTTAATTATTTTTACAGCTAAATTAATAAACTATCCACCATTAATAAGATTGAAAATAAATGTATTGAATATTTGCTACTTAATACAGTGTATTTTTAAGAGAAACCAAATTAGCTTTTTTGTAAAGTAAATATTGACTATATAATAAAGTGAAGGCATACAGGTATAATTATAATTATGCAAAATATTTTACAAAAAGAACATTGGAAATGCATAACACTATTAAAATCAATGTTTTTGTGTACCTTCCTAGATATTATATTTTGAAGTGAATTGAATATAACATAAAACCTTAGTAACGAGAATTTGAATTATACTGTTTCAGAAAACAATACCACAAGTCTCTGAAAAGCAAGCTATAATGAGCATTGTCTCATAAGAATTGTTAACAAGGGCATGATCGATCGAAGAGAAAAAAGCTATCGAGAAGAATGTCTTGTTAGGCGGTTTGCTTAGGCGGTAATCGATTGTACGAGCGCAGCGTGCGCGTCGAAGTCGTTAGATCTCGCTTACGAACCCCAACTATCGCTACTGGATAATTGCCGTGGATGCTGCTGTCGTCAGCTACCGCCTAAGCCGTAAAATTCAAGTTATTTTTTTTCTCGGCTATACGAGCAACTGAGTGTATACTTAAACGCGAATAGCGTATAAACTCTCTGACGAATTCTGAGACGTATAGAATTGCGAATTAGCATACGAATAATAGCAACGCCTACTGAGCCAAGTTAATTTATCAATTGGCTAAAAAGTAAGTTATCGAGCCAGCTTAATTAAGCGATTACTGATTCTGATGCAAATCGAATTATGAGGAGTGCAAATGAATTTGAATATCACCTAAGTAACTTATAGTATTATAAGTTACTTCTGAGTTTCTGCAACTAGTTATATGTCATAAAAGGCTTCGCTCAACGAGTTGTCGGTTTTAATGATTGTGGGGTAACGGTGAGTAACGCTAGTCTGTATCTGACTTTACGGCTCGGTATTAAGTACCGATATACTTCACAGACGAGTATTATATATAGTATAATTTATTAGCGATTTTTTAACGTACATCGGACCCATGCATCTACGAGTCGTGTTCCTCCCAAAAATCAGATCAGATTATTGCCACGCAAAAAAGTATCTTTTTAAACGAAGAGATCCCATCTTCGTGCAAAGGGTGCACCAAGCGCGAGGGCATTATAGCTCTCATAATTCAATCTCTTGGGTAGTACTCGAAAGAGACAGAGGCACAAGCAGTCAGAGTTTCTCTCAACCAGGCAGTAATTGCCCTCACAGCCCTTGAATGTAATCGTCGAGATGATCGCCTATCTTACGACTTGATTGCTCGTCATTACAGGGAATGCGTTTATGCCGCTCGAGGAAATAGAGACTATACGTTACTTCTGTGTGCAATTAATGCCACTGCTGTTTATACCAATACATTATTTTACCAAGTCAATAAATTGCGTGATCGATTTAAAAACTCTTCAAAATATCACCTCTTGCGACTACTATATATAATACACGGATTCTTAGGAACCTTTTGGAGCCGTTGCGAAGATAAGGAATTCGTATGTATATAGGTATACATCTATACACAGCTTATTTCGAGTCAGAAGACAGAGTTAGAACGAGTAAGTGCGACGAGTCAGGATAACGAGCCGTAAGGGAAACGAAGCGAAGATGGGGGGACAGGCTAAAGAGCGACGGCGACGACGGTGGTGGCAGTGGTGGCACGGCATTCAAAGTTTCGAATCTTACGTCGTCGAGATAATGGATGACAAATTGTAACTACGAATCCCGAATGCGTAATGTGGCCGCTGCTACTGCTTTGCGTAACGTTCTTGCTGCGCCATGGTGACGCGCAGCGGTCTGGTTTCGCAATCTTGAATTGCTTAGTCACGTTAAAACGTGGTCCTAGTGAGCACGAATTAAGACCGAGAGTGAAATAGACTCGTATCTCTTTGGCTTGTTCGAGAATCAGTTCGATGATTCAAGAACTCCGAAAATTTCATTCCGCGGAGACTACGGGCCAGTACCGGGTCTTTACTGGCAGCTAGTGTAATACATTCGTTACCAGTATTGGTCAAATTTTGTTTCGATATAGGGATGTTAAAGACTGGTCGGAACTATTATAATGTACTGGCGTGAAGCCCAATGCTGGTATGTTAGTTTTGAACCAGAGTTATCCAGACTAGTTATATATATAATAAATCTTATTAAAAACTTATTTTTATATTTTCATAGCAGCATAATATTGACAGAATAGTGGCGCTATGTTGGCACATTATTAGCACAATATTGGTATAATGCTGTCACAATTTTGCCACAGCACTGGTTCTAAAGTATGTTCCATTCTTACCACTCTAATGTTGGATCAATGCTCAGTGATTGGCTGATAGCATATGAGTTCTCACGCGATACTAGGTCCTTACTTAAATTCTAGTAGGGTTTATAAATAAATACATAAATAAATAAATATGTTACTGTACTGTTGTGAACATTGCTCCAAAAAATTCAGGACTCTCGGAAAATTTCTTTCATTTCAGTACGTATATATATATATATATATATATATATATATATATAGTAACGAAACGATCGTGTTTTATATTGCCACGTCGAAAGCATCACTACCGTCAGCCACTACCGTTGCTATACGGCGGCCGCAAAAGGGTTATGCGCCCGCCACCTTTTCCGTCATAATCACTTTCGGATTAATTAAATTTCATGCGCGCTGGACGTCGATAAACATTAAATTTAACGTTTGCCACGGCTGTTACTCGCGATGGTCGCACAGCGGCTATTCAAAGCCTATCAACGTTGACGCGACTTTAGATGCATATATACTTTCTCGCGTATACATTCTAGGAACTTTAGTTAAGGGATGTGCACGCTTATTTGCTTGGTACACAGAAAATTATTTTTTTTAAGTGTGCCCGATTCAATTATGGGGGGGATTACACTTATTCCCTCCCTCATGTTTGAAGGACACGAAAAACATAATATTATTACAATCTTTCTTAAAAGTATACAAGAATACATTATATGTATAATAAGGCCTACCAGAAGTTTATGTTATCATTTTCTGTAGAGATATGATTTTTTTTTAATTTTAACCTTAACGTCAACTGCAGCTTGAACGTTTGATGGATTACAGACAGCATACGTTATATTATACATAATCGCATATATACATAATTAAGGCTCAAATCATTGGGAATCTAACGTCTATTATTTATTACATTATTTAAAAATTAAAATGTACTTTTAAATCGAAAACTTCTTTTTTACTGTTAATATAAATTAATTTAACTAATCAGATTCAATATGTATAGTATATATATATTATTTTATGTAGCTAAATACGAATTATTAGACGATGTCAACTCAACGCTACTCAATCTTTGTAACTAACAGCTAACTAAAATCACTTCGTGTGACAAAATTGTATCTTACATCTATGTTAGCTAAACCTTTGAGTATATTTTATTGGGTATATATACTATTTATCAAACTTTAAAGATTTTTAATAAATAATATTCCTCCCTGGTATGAATTATCGATATTTGAAACGTGGGTCATGGCTAGTTCTTTACTGGTAAACAGAATATTGGTCATAAAATTATAATTGGAAGTAAATTCTACGTTACTAAACTACTTCATGTGCAATTTATTAATTATGTAAACCACATTCCAATTTACCATAACATTTTCAACAAATTCTTTATACTGCCAAATGCATTTATCAAAAAATGCACCGAGTTCGTAATATTGGACAAATACAGGTTTATAATATTGTTGACCGAATGTCAGAATTGATATAATAGGTTTTGAAGGTATATTTATAAAACGCAGACATAATTAATTAATTTTAAATCTCTATGAAATTTATAAAAGTTAAAGAGGTCTAAACTTTTTAAAGCTTTATTAGCATAATAATAATTACATTTAAATTTTCCATCTAAATTTGAAGAAATTTTTATAGAAATGCATAATAATGTAAAATTAAAAATCTCGAGATTAATGAAGAACGCACTGTTTCTACACGATGAATATTTTATTAGGGATATTTAACAAATATGTGTTCATAAAAGGGATATTAGGCAGTGGTATCAAGGCTAATAATATAATTTGTCCAAAATTTCAGTTAATGATTAACACAAATTTCGCGAATTCGAAAAATTTACAAAATTTATTCAGAAGTACCGAAATTAAAAACACACTTAAATTTAAAAAGAATAAAGCAACGTACATCGATACCGAATGGGACAAAGCAGTAGCTGCTTAATTACTCTTTCGACAAAATAATTCTCTTTATTCGCATTCCATTTGATCCGTAGTAAAAATTTCACCAGAAATTGTCTAAACGCATGAAAATGTTGCAGTTGGCTAAATTATGATACAATATTTACCCGGAATGAAGTACAAAACTATGTTACATCTTGAAGAACTCTAGAATGTGTGTCAAAATTATTTATATTTTATTATAAATATGTATTGCGTAACATCATAATAATAATGTATCTGTTGTTCGCTCAGCTACAGTGGCGAAAAAAAAGTTTCTATATCAGAACAACTGCAATTACTTTCATACCTACGCATGTAAATGTCCGTATTATTCATAAACTAATAACGTATTCCCGCTGTTAAATTCTAAGCCCTGAGCTGCCGCTGTATCAGACTAGAGACAGAGTCTCGCTGAGTCAAATCTGATAATTAGCACTGTTCGGATGCGCGTGCGCATGCGTTGTTGGTAAACCAGCCACAATATATATATATATATATATATATATATTTATTTATTTTCTAGAGCAGTAAAAATACAGGGTCGCTGGAGAAAGAGAGAAGCTAATTAACGCGCGCCATGCTAGCGTAGAACCCGCGCTCTCTTTCTAGCCTAATTTGAAAAGTCACGATTGCTCTTCTAATTACAGAGTAATTCCACTATATTTTCGTAAGCAAATATATTTTCCGTTTTTCTTTCAAATGGCGAAGTTTTAAAGGGTCCTACTCGAGTGTTCAGTGCGATTCGCTCCGAGTTAGTACATATAACGCGGTATAATAATACGTAGTTTACTAGATCAATCGTATTCAAAAGCTTGCTTACAGGTGTGTTACAAAAAGCTGGAGATAGATATATAATTCGAGAGAAAAGTCGAGAGGCGTCGTTTCGTTGGTGCATTGGAGGAAGCGTAAGAGAATGAGCGAGAAAGAGACAAAGGCCAAAGAGGTGGGCTATAATTGGGCGGAGGTAGCAGCGGTCTCGTGCAAATTGCGAGAAGCGCACGCGTGTGGATGCTAGATCGCATTAAAGTGCCTCTGCGCGGGCAACTTCATTTAACAGTCCTTGTTTATAAACTGAAACAGGACGCGCGCTCGCACAAAATATAACTGCGCTTCTAATTACCCGGAGAGTTACTCGCTTCCTTCTTTCATGAAAAGCAGTCTCTCTCGCTCTCTCACTATTTTGTCGCTTAATTTTCAAGCTCCTTGTCTCGCTCATGAAATTTCCTACCCCCTTTCTTTTCCACCTCGCGTTCCTTTATACCTCTCATTAACCTTCTCTCTTTCATTCTCCGTCGCCGTTTTCTAGTCCCTCCTCTCTCTCCCTCTTTCTCTTGGTCCGATTCTGTTTTTAATCCCTCGTCCCGCGCACTCGCTCGTTCCGCGGGCAACTGCTAAAGTTTCGGCTTGACTCTGCAGCACCAGTAGCGGCAGCCTCTTCTCGAATTAATCACTCGACACCGCCGATTGTTCCTTTCCCGGTACTATAAGGTAAAAACCTAATAAATAGCCGGGAGAGAGTTTCCCCTGATAATCAAGTCCGTTGAGAAGAAAAGGACTAAAGAGGGAGAGAGAGAGAGGGGGGGGGGAGGGGAGGACGCCGCTTCTTGCATCCTCGAGAGATGGCTAATTAATTTAATTACCGCCTCCATTCTACGAGCAGATTCGTTCTAGCGGGTATAGCGAAATGCCGGCATATAGTTTGTTTGCCGCTGCAGTGTTCGAGTGTGGCGGGGATGAGGTTGAGCCTGCGGCAAAGGAGCGAAAAGAGCGTGGTGAGCGGATTTTGTTCACTCTTTTGCGGTTTATAAATTCTGTAACTGTTTGCCAACTTTTTAGAGGAAGAACTTATGTTATATACCCGAAGCATTTTTTTTCTGGATATTCGAGATGAGTCATTTGCAAAGTCTACAGTACGCAGCATCTTTTTATTTCTTATGATTCTGAAAGCCAAAATCGATGGATTATCGCATAAATAGTACAGTTAATGACTAATAAAACAAAGCTACCAAAACAAAGTGAATATTACAACAGAAAATACAATGATGTTATAAATTTATTAGAATCAAATAATAATTGTAATAACATATAAAAAACATTACCTTAATAGTAACTTAACAGAGGAAATAACCAGAGTAAACAAAATTTATAAGATAATATTTAAACAAGTGATACATGCAACTGAAGGTCTTTAGATTGCGTGTATTTTTTAATAATTGTATCTACTACCCATTAACCAGTATATTTTGAAAGTGTTTCAATAACGATACGACCTTTAATAAGTGAAGTAAAAAACTATTTCGACGTAAAAAACGAAGATCGCAGAGAGCCACCGGAATAAAAAGCATTGTTAAACGAGGATGACGCTTAAATGCTGACAAACCGGTGATACTGACCGCTTTTGAAAACAAATGATCCATCTGAATTGACCAAAAATTATCAGAATATCAAATAAGGCAAACATTAAATGATTTTTCTTCGTGGTAATGCAGCATTAAAAATATCAAATCTGGAAGACTGTGACGTCTAATCGGGAAAGACTTTCGCGTGCGAATTGTTCACCAGACCTGGATCCGTTTGTATTTTTGTGTAGATGGGATACGCTCTTCCTTAGCAGCGCTTCATTTCTTACGAAAATATTTGTAGAAACATATAAAAATCGTCCGATAGCTGCAGACACATTTAAAGCTATCGTATGTGTACTTTTTATAAAAAAATTCGGTTTTATATAAATGTATACACCTGTTCAAATGTCTGTACTAATGATTGACAAAAATTACTCTGCTTATTCTGCTATTAAATTCGATATCCTTTTAAAACGAATTATACATGACAGATAAGTTAAAAAGATGCTAAATTTTTGAAATCTGTTCTGTAGACGTAAAATATGTAAAATTTAAAGAAAGAAAATGTCCGTCTCATGCGTAGAGCACCTTCTTTCGCCTTACACGTATGTATAGCTTCGCGACGACAATGCGACATCGACGGTACAGTAGTAGCGCGCGGCAATGTCTCCGACTACCACCGCCAACTGTACTGCTCTCAAGAGGCTCCTTCTATAGAGATGCTATCTGTATTTCATTAACATTATTCTCTTCGAGTAGCAGCAGTACTACTGCTGCGGTATAGTCTCTCACCCTCGAGCGGCGCCTGACTCCTTCAGAGAAGGTAAACGCTTCGGCTTTGTGCTGCTATACTCTGAGTTGAGTTTTTGGGCGGCGTGATTCTCTTTGTCGGGTTAATTAGGCGTCTGTCGCTCGATGATTGTGCTGTAAGGGGGAAATCAACTCTGGCTATAGTCGCTCCGCTATGTGATTGATCGATAATTTAACGTGCGCAAACTTAGAATAGCTTGCAGAAGCTCTGCTTCATATACATATATATATATATTGCTTTAAGTCTTATCGATTCCATTATATAGATCTTAAGGATATTTTCTAAATCGAGCTAACGCGATATTTTATCTAGTATCTAAATTTTATGTATCAAAAATTCATTATTCGTATAATTTTATTTCTAAATATGTCGAAATCTTCACTTTAAAAAAGTGTAAATTAATTGACTATACAATGTAGTGAATTTTTTGCTATACTATACAGTGTAAGTTTGTCATCTGATAAATCACCTCCATTCGTATTAGGCAATTCAGGTTTATGAAATTACTTCGCAAACGCCATCCATTATGCAGAAACAAAGATTCTGTTCACGAAGTGATAACAATTAGTTTTACAATATTGTACACATTCGATGTTTAATACAGTATATTTTTACAGATATTACAAGCCTTTTTTGTTAAGTAAATAATTTACTATTTAATATAATGAAGTATTACACGTGTAATTATTATGGAAAATTTTTCAAATAAGATTCAATTCCTAAACGTGAAATAATTACTCTAGTTATGTAATGAATTATTATTATTGGTTGAAAATTGATTTGTTTTGAACAATTATTTACCTTTTGTAAGAATGTTAATATTAATAATATCCCTTTAAAGAAACTAATTCTGCGATTTCTTGCCAGTATCGAATGCATTGGGAAATTAATGTTTACAGAAGTAAACGAAGTTAAATAAATGTTTTTTACTTTCGTAGTTGCAATATATAAACTACCAAATGGTGAATTCTGACTGATTCAGATTTAGAGAGTAGTTTAAAGATAAATTAATGAAAATTGCACCAAATCTAGGCACCTAATTTGTTGCATCTAATTTGTGTATGTGTATTAGCAACAGAAATTATCCAATGAATACGAAAGAAATGTGTGCTGATTTTTCGAAAGCGGGTTAATTAAGAAGAGGCCTCTGCTAGCTCCGACAAAACGTTAATTAAACCACTCGAAAGTAAGTACCATTAAGGGGTAACGCACAGGAATGACAAGCGGCCTCTTTTCGTATTTCCCCTCACCCTCTTCCCGCCTAACAACTTTTACGCGGCTCGCGCTACATTCTATGTGCAAAAGAGAGAAAAATCTATTAATAAAGGAGACGACGATGAAGAGCCGAGAGAAAAAGTCGAGAAAGAGAGAGAATATAGAGCCTCGAAGAGCGAAGAGGGCTTAAAAGTTGGAGTGCGTCCGCGCAGACGAAGACTCGAGGGCTGAAGCCAACCAGGCAATTTCTAACTAGCGTCAAGATATGCAAATGGGGCTAATGCATAGCTGCCTCGGTGCGTCGCGAGCCACAATAATCATTAAAAGGTGAAATGTCTCTATAGATACAAGAGCACGTAAACCAAATATAAATACACATGTAATGGAAACATATATATAATTTTTGTTAATATGTATGTGTGCTGTCATATGTCGCTGGGCGAAATGGCTACAAACATCTTGTGATAACCATTTAAAAAAATATAACTTGTATGGACCTTCAAGGTATAGAGTTTAAGTATGCAATCATACACTAAGCATAATAGCGCTACTAGTCTATTGCGTAATATTCAATTGTAAAGTAATTATCGGATTACAGTAACTAAATAAGCTTAATAAATCGAATAATAACTGATTACTAAAAGTTAGGTTTGTATACAATATTTGAATCCAGTATCAATGTACCTGGACGCTTGAGTAAACCGCATATATGCTAACGTCTGTCTGTAATGCATAGCAACAAAACATCATATACGTTAACTCCATAGTTAAAACTATGGATTTCGGACTCAGAGCTCACTGTTCAAATCTCGTTATCAACTATTTTCGTGTCTGGCCCCATCTCGTTTACATTCGTTCGTTACGCTATGAAGTACGGTCCAATTACAAACATCGACTTCACGAATGACATAGGTTAAATCAGCAATTGCTGTAAACGCTAACAACGCAGTTAAGCTCCAATGGTTTTAAGCAGATGGACTTTGGCGTAATTGAAAGTGCTGTTACTCTTAATCCTATAGAAGAGAACATTGCAAATGACTAGGCTCATTTTATATTGAAATGAAAATGCAGTGAAATTCTTAAGAACAATAAATTTTAAAACATTAACAAATGAGTAATAAAAGTTAATGAAAATCAATGTGAACCACTGAACGCTCCGCTACGCTAATATTTTTTATATCATACCACTTTCTCATAATAGTTTATAATTATTACGTCTATTACCAGAAATGATCACACATAATTGCGTTAAATAAATAACTAGGATATTGGTTATATCGTTATCTAAAGTTAACAGATTAGGTAAAATATGAATTAACCTCTATTCTGTTATACGTATGTACCGATAAATGATCAATAAATAAAATAATAGCATACATTATATTTAATAAAAATAATTATTCTAAATAATAGTTCTTACAACTAAAGAAAGATGAAATAATTAATAAGATTAATTAAAATGTTTTCTATGTTTGCTAAGAGTTTGACCCAAATATATAAGATCTTTGGCATTTCTTTATAAAACCACCACATTTTATATATAAACTTCCTGTTCCATTTGCTTTTTATCGAGGGTTTCAGTGAATATTCAATACTAATTGATTCAGTTCCTAGTCTAGAATATTATTCTGGATTTTCTAAAATATAATGATTCCATTTTCTATTTTATTTCATTGAATACAAATAATAGATACATCATGAATATGAATTGATAGCGCTCAACTGCTTACCCAAAACAAAAGAAACAATGTAATATGTCGTTACACGCGCGTCAAATTTTCGAATTTCAGTGAAAATTTAAAGATATCAACCCCATTAAAATAATAAATAAACTATGCGGAAAAGAATCAGTCAATCGTTCAGCACAGAGTGCTCACTAAAAAACTACAAATGATTGAGCGGGAAAAGATAAAAATAATTCCTCTAACATCATACGAGAAACTCAATAAAAGCCTGATATCATGAATTTTGTATACTGTATGACGAGCACTGCGAAAAATCGTCAATCAAGCGAACTGTAAAACCGTTGGATATTCCGTAATCGAAAAAAATCTATGGCTGCTTTAAAAGGGTTGTGGAGAAAATATACGCTTGCGAAATAACGTGCGGTCGGGCGTCGCATCGAATCGACGAAAAAGCCTCCCGTCCGCCAGGAAAGTGAATGATAAATCAAAGGAGCTTTAAGACCAGTAGTGCCGTTAGTCCTGCTTTGGCGTTATAATCCGGCTTGGCTGTGCGCGCAGTTAAAATAAAAGAGAGAGAGAGAGAGAGAGAGAGAGAGAGAGAGAGAGAGAGAGAGAGTTAAAGACACGTAGAGAATGCTGACTCTTGCATCGATGCGCAGTATAGGCCAGGTGTATATGTGTATATGTATAATATATATGGCTTGCTATGTATAAGAGAGGTGCCGGAGAACGAAACGGCGGAGAATTCAATAGCAACAAACTCTAGGGGTATTATTCGGCAGTAAAATTTTATTTCTCAAACATTTATCGACGCCGTACTGGAATAAGGGGAACCACTGGAGGAAGCAACGAGTGAGAGTAATGTCCGAATAGAAAATGACTGGGAGATCGGGTTTTAAAGGTAAAACATTGGTTTGGTGTAGGAATTAGGCGCTTACGATTATGGTTGGACTGATTCCATTTTTTCTTTAAATGTGCTCGTAAACCTTCTTCGAATTGAAATAAAATAATTTTACCGATATTGTAAACAATTGTATATTTGTTTGTTGCTGCATACATAATAAGCGAAGTAGATATAAAATATATTATATGATATATATATATATATATAAAATAATTGGATATTAATTAAGCGAGTACAAGAGATCTGTATTTTCTTATAAATAATAGTCAACAATATTAATAGATTTAATTTTTGTTATGTCATTACACTTGTCGAAATAATTATAACTATTAAGGTAATTATCAAATTGATTCTACATACTTCAAAATATTTATATATTATATTATCTTCTACTCGGTTTTTCGATTTTCTATCAATTGGCCTGACTTCTGCTTGAAACGCATAATTTTTAAAATCACGTATTACTATTTTTTATTACTTTACACGAAGTATTTACAAAAGATAATTCTTATCCTGAGTGGGCGGTGAAGAGTACTTATAACGCCAATTGACTAATGAAGTGTATGTCTACAATCTGGTCGACTGAAAATGTCGAAATATTATATATGACGCTGATTCCGCGATGAGCTTATCAGTGCCGTGACTAGAAGTTATTCTTCTATTAAGATCTCTCGCTACATACATATGTATATATATCAAATATTGCACTGCACAATAGCTATCATCTCTATCTCAATACAGTTAACATAAATAAAAATGTATTTTAAGCAGAAAAAAGACACAGTCAGCGGCAACAAAATAAACCGAAGCAACTAAAGCACAAAAGCGAAAGGACAATAGATAGAGAGGAAAATCGAAAGAGAACGAAACAAACGCTCGGCCGTTATATTTGATAACGACAAATTATTGGTACGAGAAGAAACGGGGAAAGGACGTGTTTGGCGCGTTAATCTCTCAATATTTTAGCGGATTTATACTTTCGATGGCGCCTATCCAGGAAAAGCCCAGCATGGCTTGCGTTCGACACGTTTGTACGAACGTCGAGGCTCGCGGATAACTCGTCGCTGGATTTTCCATTTTTTTCGTCTCTTACAGTTATCTTATGCTTCAATATCGAGGGCATTATAAATAAAAACAAGGATTTATAATAGAGATAATGAGAGAAAAAAAGAAATAGTCGCGCACCCGCGCAGATCAAACGTCGTTCTGCCGTGAAAACTTGCGTATTTTAAAACTGAATACTCTTTAGTTAAGCTATATATATATATATATCTGTATAATAAATTGAATACGAAATTACGCGCGTCCATATATGCCTGTAGAGTCTCAATTCTCGTGCTGGGAGAATCAAGCCTATAGTATATTATATATATAAACGCATATGCGCCACGGAACGACGCACCTGATCCTCGGCGGCTAAATTGATGCTCTAATCTGCTGTAACTCAGGATTATAAGCTTCCGATGTCGATGCGCGTGCATATATACACATATGTGAGGGGTACACTTGAAAAAGAAAGAAAATTAGAGACTGAAATTACCAAGACATTTCAAACAGAATGTAGATAACACCTCGAACTACTGTAATGTATTCGGTTGTGATAACGACAAACGTATGCGAGAATCTGCGTCCGTTCGTAGAATCAACTATTGCTATTGCGCTAGCCGAGACTCTTAGGTGTAGTAAAGCGTCTGGCGACTCGCGGAGTCTCATTGTTGCCGGGGATCCACGACCCTCGGGACTCTGAGAGATACACGCGAGACGGAAGAGGCCTGCGTCTGGCGTTTATGACGCAGTCGAGGCCGACGAGTTAAGATCTCGTTACCACAGTTGGAATAGTGTGTGTAATCTCTCTTTTTCTTCCTTAATTCTCTCGCTTTTCCTCTACGAGGAGGGACCTGTATCTTTTTGAGGAAAAAAATATTTGAATTTTTGAGAAGAATGTTTAGGGTATCGTACTTTCGTTCTCTCTCTCTCTCTCTCTCTCTCTATATATATATATATATATACATATATATATATACATATATCTCCCGGATTATACTGGGAAGTTAGAGAAAGTTCGAGACGAGGCTTAACTAGGCACTGGGGGGAAATTCGTCTACATAATACATACGGAGACGCTAGGCTGATTGGATATAGTCCGTTACTACTTTCACGACTTGCGGCGCCGTATTCGTCTGCGCACTTTTCGATTATACTTTGCCTCGAGTTTTAGGGGTTTCGCGGCGCTCGAGTGTCATTTAAGTAACGAATTAATAATATTAATCCGTCGAAGAATAAAATATTTTTTCGGGAGAAATAAACCATCGTCAATAAGTTGAATCTCAAAAGCCCCTCTTTGATCATCAGCATCGATATAACTCATCTGAGATAAGCCTTCAGCAGATAGAGCTTAATCTCTTTTTCTTTGTATCACTAAGCGTCATAATTTTCCTTCTCTACGACATACGTCACGTTCGAAGGACGTATGAACCCGGGTAGAGGCGTGGATCTGCGTAAATACGTGCTCGAAGATCCTGAGGAACTGGTGAATAAATCTCATAAGCAAACATGCGAATTTACAGCCTTACCTTTCGGATGAAAGCAAAAAATAAAAGATAAAATAACGCGCGGCGTACGAAAGTTTTTAATCCGATTTGTATAAGCGAAAAGATCGTGCTGTGCTCTTATTGCTTTTGGACAGCGTATACGCTCGGCATATCGTTTAATCCATTTTTATTGTAAGCGCGTACTTTTTTCACTCTCGTTAATATATTATAAAAATGAAAAATTTCGTTTTTCTATTTGCGGTGATCGATTCGTCGCTCTTGTGCAATTGTACTCGTATAATAATATCTAATAAAACGGTTGTTAAAATAAATCATCGCAATCTATCCCGAGAGGACAGTAAAATCAAGCCGTTTTCCTCTATCAAATCAATAAACCGTCACTCATCCAAAGCCTAAGCTCGAAACGTCTGAAGCAGAGCGCAGTAGCTGCACTCGGATCGTGTAATCCGCGCTTTATTGCCCGTGGATCCAATGGATAACGACCCGCATTGCCATCGTCAAACTAAAGGAGCCACAAAGACGGCTTCACTTTTGGCTGTGTATCATGATATCAAATTTTGTCTAAGCAATTATTTTGTTAGCAATTCTTGCATGCAGCAGTAAGAGTTTTCAATATATGAAATATTAAATCACTATTGATGAAAGCCTCCGTTTTGCTATTGCATAATTTATGGGAAAACTCTTTCAAATCTACACTGAAAAATTGCTATAGTTAGTAAAGTTCATATATAAACAAATTTCTTTTTCGAATGAAGACGATATTTGTTGAAATTATAAAACAAAATATTTTGACTGTAAAAAATATTTATTGGAAAGTAAATTTTTTTTTTGTAAAACTTTGCGTACTATAATATAAATAAAGTTAGCCCGAATACATTAAATAATTATTTGAAAATTATGAAGCCAATTATGCCACTGAATTTTCACTGAAATTTAAATTCAAATTTTTACTAAATTTACATTTAAGTAAATATTTTCTAAGACTATATAAAGAAATTATTTTTTGAATTTTTTTATTCTCTCCATTTTATTTTTTAGTGCAGAATAATTACTCTCAAAATTTTAAATAGAGAATGATTCTCAATTTGTAATACTAACATTATTATCAGATGAAATTAATTTTACATTTCGTTATTTTGCTAAGCGAATATTCTCACTATTTGATTCAAAGTTAATGTCATAGTATAATTAATTATGACAAATCTTTCAAATTAAAATTGATTGCTGTCAGTCTCTGAACAAATTATTATTAACATTTTATATGAATGAAAATATCAATATTAAGAAATTTATAAAAAAATAATGATATTATGTATTATTTTCTAAAATTTATTTGTGATTTAATTATTATTAATTATTATCCTTTAAATTATGGAGCGATATTCGTAAATCGAAGCTGTAAATATTTATCAATTATTTTTATTAGTAAATTCTTCTTATTTATGTAAATATTAGTGAATATAGCTTTTAAATTTTGCAAGTAGCGAATGTTCACTATTCACAGTGGATCAACGAGAGCTAGAAAATTCTGTAATATATATTCGCAGGTTATAGTATACGTAGGCAAGGAAGAAAATTTTCCCTTCTAATCTTCTTCCTCTTTGCGCTCTTGACTCTCCCCATTTGAGTAGCTCGTCGACGTCGTCGTCTCTATGTCGCACGTTATTGCCCTTTAAGTAAGCGATTCGCCGCAGAATCACAGTGATTTTTTGCAACAGCATCCTCCTCCTCGTCGTCGGTCGTATAATCGCATTTTATCTCCCTGCGCTATGTCGTACGAGGCACAATGGCGCTTTGTCATCTCGATGCTTGACGAGTGTCGTTTCAACAGAGAGACCCTATTGTACGGAGAATTATTTGATTTTTCTGGAATCTCAATACGAGCTTCATTGGATTAACGTATAATCTCTTTTTGCCACCCTAAATCTCCACAATTTGTATATTATAACAGCAACGTACGAGATTCCGAACGATTGATTTTTTTATACCCAGATCGAAATTCTCGCAACTTTAGCAAACGGCAATAACTAAGAAATACGGAATTTACTCGTGAACGAAAGCGAAGGTGTTGCAGAATATCTAATGTGCATTAAGTCTCCCAAATCGGCCGATAAAGCTCGTCTAAGTACCGTCATTCGTGACTGGTTTACTGTCTCGCCGAATCGTTCTCGAGACGATTCGACTTGTCGCGCTGATTCCTTCGCTACATGTATATACTGCGCAGATGCTCGTGTTTATTTCGTCGAGTATCGCCGCTTTCTAACGCCCTTATCGAAATCAAATCTCAGCTTTTATTTTTTATTGTATATGTAAACGCTCTTCTAATAATATTCTCAGTTGAGCGAAATATTTTCCTCTATTTTGTTTTATCTCTCGATCAGTAAATAAATACGTTGTATGCTTGATTATTTCATCTACGCGTGGCACGTAATTTTTTAATTTTTTGTTAAAAATGACGTGTCACGTCTAGACCCTGTGCATTGTTGGATAAATACAATTCCAAACTCTAAAATTGCTTACGCCACTTTAATCTTGTAGCAGCGATGAACTTGTATTTGATTCAGAAATAATAGCTTGAGTACTCTGCGAAAATAAAATATAATGGAAATTGTTGAATTTGGCTTTTCCAAAGTGAAATTTGATTCCATTTATTTAATAAAATTTGGCAAAATGGGAAACCTCATTTTTACCACAACGGTTTGATCCAATTATTCGCGCGAAAGAGCAGATTTTTTTAAATTGAAGAAAAACTAAAACCAAAGAATGGTAGACTTGAGAATACATTTTTGATCGTTATAAACAATCTAATATACATACTCGTCGTAAATGTTATATGGCGATTTAAAATAAATTCGATTCATTAGCTTATCTTTCATTAGGATACAGAACTCAAGCACTCAGAAGAGACGGCGAAGAATTAACGAAGGAAAATGTGGAAGTTACATCGGTGAGGTCGCATGGCACGAATTCGAAGCATATCATCCATAAAGCTGAGGCTTTCGGAGGAGAAGAAAGGGACGAAGCATCCCTCGGCCGTCTCCCCGCGCGAGCTCGAGGTATGTTAATTAACAGTATAAGCTTTTACGAAATACGAGGGAGCAGCGCTCGCGTTTTGCCAAAGAACGCCTTTATACAACTAATTAGCGCGCGGCAGTCGGCATTCGGGCTATTTACGGAGTTCCACTATGTCGGGCGGGCTCGCTTATACTTGCGCTTGTATCCTTTTTCTTTTTGCTTTGCTTGCATTGGCCGGCTCTTTTTGTCTCGACGTCGAAATTTTCGAAGCCCTTTAATACCGAATTATCAAGAGATACTTATGTATTAATGCGAAGCTTCCTTTTATTCCAAAGGTCTACTGCGAGTGAGTGAGTGTGTGTATGTGTGTGTGTGCATGTATGTGCATGAAAAATATAAATACCACGAGGAAAGTTGATGAAAAAAAATTCATTAACGACAAAATTTCAATCCGAGTGGAGCGTACATTAACGACATGAAATTCATAAACCGGAACACACCTAGGGCACTCGGAGCGATTAAACTGCACCGCGGAAATCAGGTCGCGATCATCTATAAAAAGCTAAGGAGCGAGAAAGAGAGAGAGAGAGAGAGCTTGAATTAAAACGTTTTCACGACGAGAGAAAAAACAGTACTTCCCTCTTGGGGAGGACTGGCAAGCCGGAATCTCTTCCGGTTTCGAAATCCACAGCGGTGGTGGCAGCGATTTATCATCACAAATGATTTCATTTATAGCCATAGGATATATCTTTTCTTACAAGAAAGAGAGACAGAAAGAAAGAACGCCAGCTTTATATGTGTACGTACGTACATACGTAAAGTTTATAGAAGAATAACGCGGGAAGGCGTAAAATACCCGATTGACGAGCGTAAACTGCGCGAAGGAAGGCAGCGTCTCGTTTCCGTTGGCGCACAGAATTATATCGCGTGCGACTACAGTCCCTCGAGAGAATACGCAGAAAGAAAGATTTTTATGCTTGATGTGATTGTTAAGCGGCACTGTGGAGCGTGCCTCGATAGAATAGTTCGGAAAAATAGAGGGTGAGAACTGGATGGAACACGAGACTGGATGAATAAATAGCGAAAAGCTCGTTCGACGATCGACAAAGCCGAGGTCGCTTGAAATGTTCAGTTGCCAAATTCGAAAAGGTAAAGCAGCTCTGTATATGCCCCATCGCTTGTCGTCGCGCTCGAGTCGGTCACAGCTCGGGATAAAAAGCACGTGGGCTGGAACGAGGCCAATGTAACCGAGCGTATATTATTAACATGTAATTGAATGGTGTAAGCCCAACTCCGCGACCGGTCTGCTCTAGACGCGCTATTGTACAAAGTCGTGTGCGCGCCGCAAGTTAATTAAGAGCGTCTAATGAAGCAGCCGCACACTGAACCGAACTCCCTTCTTCTCTCCTCATCTCGTCTGCTTCGCGTCTTACTCGAACGCTACTGCTTCCTTACTCACTCTCTCTTTATAAATATATACATATATTCTTGTTCATATAGTCACGCCCGGACTTTCTTGACTTTTTGGCGCTTTCAGAAAGCTCCTCCAACTTACTTATTCCATTGTTTTATATTCGCAGGCCCGTTCATTTGATAAATTGCAAGCTCCGTGCAGCTATACTTTATTTTCTGCTTTTGTGCATTAATGACCGTGAATTAATGACTCTCGTTGTTGAATCTTCAAACAAACAGTGTCGCGCGGGTGTTGAGGCTATACGATTTGATATAATACGATTTGAAATTAAACGTATTGCAAAGACTTGAAAAGAGAGTTCCTCGTGGAAAAAGACGGAGAGGGAATTCTTAGGCCAACGTTACTTTCATTGAATTTTCTCGTAAAATTGACAGCTCGCATCACCGTACTCGAACGGAAAGGGTTTGCGATGCTCCAAGAGGATGAATGTCGATAATCGTTTTCTTCGCTTCCTGCGTCTTTTTGCACTCGTTGCGTTACGCAACGAGCCGAGGGGGCGAACGTTCACAAATCTGCAATATTTTATAGTGAATACGAATATATTGTAAAAAGTAATTTTGTTATTATTATAACATATCATAGTATAGATATAACATATCTTTAATTATAGAAAATCTGTCATACCAACATTAATTCTTAAACGTAAAACAATTACTGTATCTTATCAAATCAATTAAAATTATTATTACTGTTCGCGGGTTCATTTGTTTCCATATAATTTTTCATAAAATTTCATTTATGCAAATAAAAATATGGATACCGCTTTCAAAGAATTTTCTTTTAACTCTCTTTTTGTATTCAGAGATTTGTTCGCGGTGTCAAATATGTCAAATATGTTACTAAGTCAACGTTTATCAACTTATTAACATATATTTATTACTCATTCACATTGTCGTTGAAAGCTAAACAAAAACTATCACTGCTATTGTTACAGGCAATACCTGTATTAGCTGTATTGTTAGCTATTTTGTTAGGCATTACACCATCAAACTTAAACTTTGAATCTGTAAAATTGCATACTGCCAATTTGTCAGTCCTCAATTTGTCAATTTCAATTAGCGATCACAATAAACTATAATTGTAGAATGTGCGACGGATTAATGATTAAAGAGGTATAGTCGCGTGAAGAAAGGTAGTCATGAACGTCTCTTGAACCTGCTACGTCGAGAATCAAAGGTAAGTGCTCTAACCACGGAGCTAATGTCTACGATGCTTTTCGATGCAATGCATCGCAGTTTAACAGTGTAGCCTTTTATTGCTGATTCTTCGCATAGGCTTGGCTAGTACGTTCATGACAAATGTATTATTTAAGGGGGCAAGGTACCTAATAATAATAATAAAACAGGATTATTTTGTGTTGCCTATTTTCATAGAATCTTTCTCATACGACAATATTTAGTTTTTCATTAATTAGTTGCTTCTCAGGAAAGCATTTTTCATTAAAAGCACAAGAATACTTTCTTGCATATAATTGTCTAAATTTTTAAATAAAAATACTTTGAAAGACATATTGTGTGCTTTCAAAATTTAGTTGTCAAGTTAAACCTCAAACATACTCTGTATACCAAATTATTCATAGAATACCTATTAACAGTATAAACTGTCCGTTCAAGGTAATTTATTACAGAGGTATTTAGCATTATTTTTAAATTCAATAAAATAATTAATTCAATCAAAAAATTATTACAGCACTTATTACAAAGCTAAAGTATAGAACTCGCATGCTTATATTATATCTAAAATACTCATTCGAGTATAGAATATTGGTATATAAGAGTTAACAATGTAAAGTTAATACGTATTGAACAAATAAAGATAATACATGATTAATTAGTATATTTAGTGGACATAATAATGGGTTTAGTAACTTAAATTATAAGATGTTAGCACGATTTATGAGAATACTTTATATCGATAGACCATCGACATATAAATTATGTCTTCGTGTATTTTTTATAATCATCTCATAAAATAGTTCACCGAATGCATCATTATATGCTCTAAATATTCATATTAATCACATATTATTATTGTTTGATCAATATTTATCAACTTGACCCTTTATAAACACCTAATATACCAATGTACATTACTCGAATGAGTATTTCTAGTATGATTTGAGTGTTCGAGTACTGTATTGTAGGGTTGCAGAGAAATTCTTAAATTTTAGCTTTTATTACTTCTTTGGCTAAATTTCCACAAAAATTTGAATGATTGTGTAATAATTTCCCATTTACAGATAGTTATATCCTGCCACAAGGCATATCTCTGAATTTGTTGTTATACTGGATCTGGTTGGAAGTCTCACTTTTGAAGATTCTACAATTCAACTTAATTTTCTTGAAAATTGATTTTTTATTGATAGAAGTGCTTCACCGTAAGGTACGAAATGAACCAGCGGATGCCTTGTGTTCAAAATTGGTATACTTGAATAATACTCAAAGAGTGATTTGATACACTCCTTTCAAAATCAATGTAGGAATTTTTAATTGAATAATCAGAAACAATTTGACATTATAAAATGTGTAAATTTTTTGGAATAATTGGTTAAAAAACAGTGTTTTATATTAAATAATTTTTCTGTGTATTCAATTCCAAAAGATTACAACACAGAGTTTAAGTATCTATTTTGAGCTCAATCAATTCATCGGTTGACTTTAAATTCTACAGTAATTCAGTTTTCTATTCTGTATTGTAACTAAATATCGTAGGACTTATAGAAGATCTAGACCTCTCAAATTATATATATATTATATATATATATAAATGATAAATAGATTATTATAAATATTTAAAATTTTGTATTTAGTCATTAACATTCTAAAGGTGTCTTGCCCCATTAAGGAAATAATCATCTTTAAAATAATAATACTTTATGACTATAGTTTGGAATAAAATATTTTATTCCAAAAACCTTATTTCAGAATCGTAGGGGATATTGCCTACTATTGAAACGGTCTAGTACGTCTCACATTTCTAATCATTTCTTCAATGGCTAATTACACTATAAAATAAAAATGTTTCTTTCCGCAAATTTAAAAAATTACCAATGGATGCCTTGAGTTCAAAATTAGTAGTAATATTCTTTGATGTACTTTAATTAAATATTTTTGCTTGTCCCCTCAAGTATTGATTATAATTCATAGCATTACACTAGAAGTGGATAAATTATTAAAATAGATTTCTCACTGGAACGAATGTAACCAACTCTAACTGTTTATAGCGAAGTATATAGTAATATATATGTAAAAGAATATACAGTAGACTTATCGTTAAACAGCATCCCAACGCGCACGGTTGGAGCTCTCCCTTTCACAGAAATTTTCAATTGTCGCCTCTTGCGAATAGCGATAGAGGCCTTGGC
The DNA here is from genome assembly GCA_018906985.1 of Apocrypta bakeri. Classification (NCBI taxonomy): domain Eukaryota; kingdom Metazoa; phylum Arthropoda; class Insecta; order Hymenoptera; family Pteromalidae; genus Apocrypta; species Apocrypta bakeri. Next base: position 4,340,235 of record JACCIA010000008.1, on the reverse strand, counting down.
AGCGACAGCAACAACAGCCGCAGAGATAGAGCGCATTATGATATAAACGGATAGGGGAAGAGAGAGAGAGAGAGAGAGTATAGCGTGTAGGTGCATGCAATTTGCGCTCCGCCACGGGGCTCGAGGTAACGCGTTATGGGCCGGTTAACGAGTGCGGTTAACCGCTCCGCCGGAAAAGCGTGCTGTCACACACCACCCCCTGCCTACCTCTCTCCCTCCGCTGCTACGTCTCTAATATATAATGCGCAATCGCTACTTTACGCGCAGTGTCTGAGCATATGTCGCCAGTTACTACTGCACCACGTTTCGTGTGTGTGTGTGTGTGTGTTCGTATGTGTATTACACTCGTTCTTACTTTCGAATAATTTGAAAACGTTTGTCGGTGTTATCTCGATTGACAGTACGTTTAATTATAATAATTAAAAATCAAAAATCTTTTTTTAATCAACATTTGAAGGAACGTTTTCGTTCTCGTCGGAAAAAATTGTGGAACATTGTCGTTCTGGAATAAATGTTGAAAATCTTTTACCTTTGCGGGGAAGAAGAAACAATGAATTACAATGTTTATTCAGTTGCCAACTGTTTATTCAGTATTCGGAAGTGGCAATAGAATAGGGAAAGGAATTTAAAAATTTATACGAAAACAACACTGTTACAGAATTTTTCTCTGTGGAGGGCAATTGTCGTCAAGCTTCAAACTGAAGAATAAAAGTTCATTCTTTATCTTTACAAAACTACTGCCAGATATGTATCTATGTAGATTCCAAAGAAGAATGTGGAAATATTATGGAGAAATAGTCACAATAGATTCAGTCACATAGTACTACGCATCTATAATGTAAAATAACTGAATGAAATATGTTTGTTTGATAGCAAAAGTATTACTGAAAATAATTTTAGTTTCACGTAACTATTTATTTAAAACCAAAGTATTGTTTTTTAATTCAAATAAATATATATTTTATGTTATAAATATGTCTTATTCTTTCAATAAATAATTTTTCTTAAATATATCAAACTTTTTGGTTGGATGCATTAATACAAATGACAAAATTTAGCTATAAAGTGTACAGCAAATTACAAGAAAAGGGATTTTCGAATGTTTTATCTATCAACGCAATCACAGGAGTGAACATGCAAGATAGAAACATTTGTTGTTCCAAAAAATACAACATAAAACCGAAAAATACCATGACTTGTAGTGAACAGAACTATATGCAACGGACCAGACGAAATCAAGTTTTCCCATTATTCGTGCTATTTAACTTGGATCCCAATTAACGCAGCGAGCCGTCAAATTTTCATATTCCGCAACACAATTACACACGATACCAAAGAGAGCTCAAAACCGTCTACAAAGTAATAAATTTCACGAGGTATTCAGCGGCTATTCTATCGTAAACAAAAGCAATAGCTCGAGTACAGGCACGGTAATTCTCCAACCAGTAGCTTTTTTCATTGCGTCACGTTGCAGTAGCATGCGCAGGTGCATAATACCGATCGGGTGGTAACGCGACTGCTGCTACTACTACTACTGTTGCTACTGGCCTGTAACCTCTCGCGTTGAATGTTGTTTGTGGGCTCTCTGCAATTAGGGGTATTAATTAGCGCACATTTCGCGCTACTCCAACTGTCCCCACTCCTCAACTGACTGCTTTCTGTATATTGCTGTACGGACACGTGGCCATAGTGCGGATTGATAACGATAATCCGGATCTTCTTTATGTTATGTTTTTTTGTTAAATTTTCCAGCGCTCTTGAATTCGATATGTAGTATATTCATTCGCTTGGTAATAAAAAAAATCAACTTGTCGAATTTCTAAAACTCTTCACCAATTTAGTAAAAGCATTTTCAAAATACTTGTCTCTTATCAAAGCGAAATTCAATCGCATTCCAACATCAACGGGCCAATTCGTTACTCGCAGAGTGTTTCGATGTAATAAAAAAAGCACGTAACTCTGTAAATGAAATTCATTATTTACAAAATCCGGCTCGTTATCTCGAAAATTGAACAATAGCGTATAGAACGGCTGCTCGTAGCGCGACCCCTCTTTAAATAAATAACACGTGTAGAAGAGGCCAATCTCTCGCTTGCTGATGCAAGTGCACGGTTGTTGGTGTGCCACACACGAAGGGAAAGGAGGGGAAGGGAAGGGTTATATGTGCAGCTAATTACACGGTTTTATGTGGCGCGAGGGGCTGCAACCGCGTTGCAACAAGAGGAGCTCGTGAAGCGCGAACGCCAAATGTAAAACTGGAAAGGAGGGAGCTAGTTTTTATTTCGAAATTCTCTATATCGAAAGATATCGTGAGTCTTTCTGGATAAGAAAATTAGTACCGAAAATTGTGCTGACCAAACGAAAAGTCAATAGTGCCGTTGTACCTCTTCCTTTGCAATTCGATTATACACAGAGCAAACGTCGGTTACACGCCACGATACTTGATACTAATTGGGTTATTCGATCACATATCGGAAGTATATTTAATAGCTTTGACACGGACTGGACAGAGACAGAGAGAGAGAGAGAGAGAGAGAGAGAGAGAGAGCGCGTATTCGGAGTTTAATAGATTCAAGCTTTTTTCTGTAAGAGGCTCTCTAAACTTGAAATATTAAAAATTTCACTCATTGTGTAGGTGATGTACCTTTCACTTCACAAATAGGTAAATTATAATATTGGATTTTAAATTTATTTTTGAAATTCAGTATATTCTACTATTAACTCATTTATTTACTTCGCAATTTGTGTGTTTAGCGAATATTTATGATATTCACTGAAACCATTGAAAAAGTGATTACCTCTACATAATACTAGTAAACTTTAGAATTTCCTTTTTTTTAGTATACTGTTATAGTTTTTCAAAAACTGAATTATTTTTGTTTTATAAATAATTAATACTCACTATTGCACAGTACCTTATAACATTTTAAAACACTGATAGTACACCAGAAAATACTGAAGTTTCACTACTTCAATTTTAGAGAGCGAAGTTATAGATTATAAGTGTACGATAGTATTTTGTGAAGAATACGCCGAAGGATACTATAAACCTTGCAAATATTTTCAATAAAATTCGTTTCACACTACCATTGACCATATAGTAGTATATGCACAAAAGAAACATTGAACAATAAGTCGATTTCTCTTTCAAAATAGTGAAAGTCTAAAACTAAAAGTGAATTAAGAACAAAATCGTGAAAATAATTTTCCCAAGACAGACTCGCAATATCCAAAGTCTCGATCCCACCTTGACTGAATATGCGCCGTCGCTCAACCCCTTCATTTCTTTTCCGAGTAATTTTGCCGCTTAAAGAGATCTCCCGGCCAATTACTAGGCGAGTGCTTGTGGGGCGTTGAATTTTAATTGGAAAGGATGAGGTAGAAGAGAGAGAAAGCGAAAGAGAGAGAGAGAGAGAGAGAGAGAGAGAGAAGAGAACGCGACACGACGGAAAAAGTGTGCCACCGAGAGACTCCTTTCATTTCTTCGCTTGGCAGTTTTGAAAGTTGATGGAAAAAGAGCGACGGCGCGCGAGCCGACAAAACAATTTCTGCCGCTGCTTATTCAATGATGTGCGCCTGGGCTTTTCATTCGCGGTGGTGAGCGATAATTAATTTGTTTATTGTACCAAGTTTTAATTAAACTTTTCGCTCGAAGGCGGCTCTCTTTCTCTCGAGTGCGTTGTTGAAAAAGTTCCGTCGACTTTTTTGGCCTTTTTAACTGAATTATCCTAGGGATTTTCATTGAATACCGTTGATTCGTGCTCGAGAAATTCACGCAATTAACTAAAGTTAGCGAAAATTCTGTGCTTGATTGTGCGCTTGTAGAAATTATTAAGCGGAAGGTCGGGAGTATATTATAGTGTAATATTTCACTGACGAATTTTATTGTATGAAAAACGGTTAAAGTTCGATAAATCTTTTTTTGAACGTCAATTAATTAAACATAATTCTATAAATATCGACGAACAATCATTGCGCTTCGGATTGAGCGTTTTAATTCCCTAGAACGTAAGTTTTTCGATAAAAAAATGTTATTCAATATACTCGGCAGCAATAACGACGACGTAATTAAGTGAATTCTCGCGCGAGCCTGTGCTGCAGCAAAACTGATATGGACTTAGCACTTATTGTAAATGCGCGTATTCGCGCTGAGAACGTGGAACTGTATAGCCTTCTCTTTCTTCTTTACGTCCGGACTCCTTCCCTTGCAATAATGAACGAGCCATCCTTATGCTTAATTGGGTTAATCTATAGAGATTCATTAGCGCCGAGGTCTCTTCTCGTCCGCGAATGGCAAATTAGCCTTAGAGATATCTTCCTCCGTCCTCTTTTTCTCGTTCACGTTCCAATGAGAAAGAGAGAGATTCCGACAATTCAGAGGACGACTGTATAGATTTGGACGGTATCGTATAAGTGTAGCAGTGTGCTTGTAGAAATCGAATCTATATGAATTGAAAATGTGCTAAAAGATCCGGAAAATGTGTCTTCGATGCTGCAAGCAAATGTCCAGCTGTTACTGCAAGGTAAGAAGCTCTAACGAAAGAAAAGAAGGATTTTTTTAAATTTTTCACAGAAATGGATACATTCATCAGCGATTATTGAACTCTGTAAAAACTTATGAACATTCATTGTAAAACTATACGTAGCAAAATAAAAAAATTCTCTTTAATCAATTATAGTATCAGTGACATTAAATTGTATTAATTACTAAAAACACACATATAACTTGCCTATAGCGGTAGATCGAGTTAATTGAGTTCTGGTTTCGCAATGCATAAGCTGAATAAAGTTCAAATTCATTTTAACTCGTCAGAATTCAACTACTACGTAGTTACTCACTTATCACAGGGTTTGCATTTATTTCTAAATTATTATCTGAATAAATTACAAAAGTAAACCTATAAGAAGTAGATAAAAGAAGTGAGACATGCAGGTTCGATGCTCACTTATCAAAAATTAAAATTATACTTATTATAAAAAAAATTAAACACTAAATGCATATTGAAATCCTGCTTTGTTGCGAAATAAATGACCAGTAATCTGCATCACGCACAGAACATTCACATAGAATAATCATAAACTCTGTCTTAAATTGACTTACTTCCTTCTCTAGTCGTTATAACTTATTTGTCAAGTTATTATAAAATTTATATGAAAATACCTGCGAACATTAACATTAATTTAAACAAAATTATAATAATAAGAAAATAATAACCCACAACACGATTGTACAAAGTCTAGTTCTATTAAAAGGAAACATACGTTAATTGCAAGTTCGCGCCTTTTTTGCAAAATTTGAGGCGCGCATACTGCACCCGCCGACTAGATCAGAAGTAGGAACTCGTGCTGCCACGCCTCGGCCGTACAGCCAAGCGTCTGCTCGCGAGCGCTTCTGATCAATTCCGCTGCCTCCGCGGACTGCGACGAACTGGGTACCTACATCGTCGTCTTCTCTTCTCCTTCAACTTTTCTCACCAGGGATAGGTAATGTACCAAAGATATTTTTTTGTTTTTTTTTTTCAAAACTAACAAAAAGATGGAAAAGAAACTATCAAATGAAAATCTACTACTAGCAGTAGTTGAAGGGAAAAGCGTTTAACTAATGAAATATCGAGTATAAAAGTATCGGAGGTAGAAAATAAATTATCTTTAGACTTTTTACCATTCCGACACGTGTGTAGCCGTCCGTTACAAAAGCGGCGCGCTCAGTCTCCGCTTATACACATATAAGCACGTATAAAGGGGGGGATATTACTAAAGTTTTATGTGCTCGAAGCCGAAAGCTAATAAGTATTGGGGAAATACGGCGATGGGAGAGCCAAGTTTTTAACAACTGCGTCACACAAGAGAGGGAGAGAGAGAGAGAGAGAGAGAGAGAGATAAAGGAGAAAAACGATGGCAGAGTAAAGAGAATTTAATCGTTGGGCTTATTAGTGGAATGTGTACATATGCAGAGAGGATCTAGCAAAAAAGAGATTACGATTAATTCTATTTGACTAGCAAGCAGCGCTTTTAAAAAGTACCTTACCATCGTTAACGAAATCCATTGAATTTTTTTGTTGTTTAAAAATCTTTATAATTTTTAACTTAAATTTTGTTTATTAAAATAATTTATTAAAAACATTGTGTTAGCTTTATAGAGTACTTAAACACAAAGGCAGATATTTTTAGTGGATAAATCCCAGATTTATCACACCGTTATAGAATAAAGTTTGCAATAAATAACCCTCGCGTGCGAAGCAGTCAATCCAACCCCTTCTAAATACACATACACACTATATATTACAGCCGCCTAACCTGAGCATTTAGACAGCCATCGTCGGCAACAAAGAACAAGAAGCCTACTATGGGATAAAAAAAGAGCGAGAAAAACGCGACGAGCGCCATAAAGAAGCCGGTGAACGAGCAAAGAACAAGAAAGAAAAGGCGCAGGTAGTTCGGGCGTGACGTTGGAAGTTTATGAACACGCTTCACATAAATTGTCGCGGCTCTTTAAGAAATTGGAAAGGAGGCGCGGGTGTAGAAACAGCTTGACTCGAGTGGCTCGACTAAAGGGAGAAAGGGAACTTTTTTGAGAGACCGCTCCCTTACCTCTCTGTATAACTACTGCCAAGCAGCTCGGTATTCAAGAAAAAAAAGAAAAAAGAAAGAAAGGGAGGCTTTAATACTCTTCACCTGATGCACGTTTCCGAGTGCATCGCTTCTTGGAGATTAAAATTTCCTCACTCTGAAAAGCCGTTCTACGAGAATGATGGATTTATTGAGGTATTTAAGGCTTTCAATTGTCGCCGAGCTTATCTTAACGTTTATTTTCGACTTCATCTATATACACATACACACACACACACACCCACACACATATACCCACACACATGTACACTACTCATTCTCTGAATTTAACAAGTGAAAATTACACTTTTTTTTCTTAAAAGATTATTTGCTCTTTTAAATTAGTCTACTTTTCACTATTAACGAGAGTGAAAAAAATTATTATTACTAAGTTTTTTTATTATTACATATCGCGTATATAATTAGTTTTAATATAATTATGTAAAATATTTATTGTATGTTGAAACTCAATTATTATTGTAAGTTAATATGTTTAGTAAAAAAATTTAGTAATCTCATTTTTAGAAATTTAGAAAGAAAGCACATAATACCTTTTTCTTATATCTTTATATTTATTTAATCTGAAAAATCACCTAAGTATTACCTAATTTTATAGGAGGACTTACGTGAACATCGAGTTCAACAGAATCTAGAACTTATAATTACAAATTTTTAACATTTTGCTAACAATTTGTTAATAAAGTTTTCGACATTTTACCCAGTAACTGCGAAATACTTAATTTTATTTTGAATATATCTTTTCAAAATTACAAAACAGAATCGAAGAATTTGATGGTATTCAGATTTTTGTAGTTAAAAAGTACGAATGGTGTACTTCCAAGTAGAATCTAATTCATCTTCACCGCTGTGAAGAGAAAATAAAAATGAGCCATGTCTTGAAATAAATGCTTTCAGTCTTCGCAGTGCGTCTGCTCAATGCGACGCCCGTATTAATGACAGCGCGTGATCGATATTAGCAAATATTTCCCACGGGATGTTTACGCCGATATATAGTCGATGCCCGAAGGGCCACGTACAGGAGAGAAAGCTAAGCGGGTATAGACACACGGGGCTTTATCGACGCGGTGACATTTATTCAAATGTAATATCTCGTGTCTGGCGAAGATTAGCCGTACGACGCGCGAACGGAAAATGTGTCCCTTCGGGCGTTCATCCCTGAATATCTTGAGGTGAACGGTTTGCCGAGTATTTACCAAATTTTCTCGAGAAACTGCCGATCATATCACAAGCGCTTTTATACAAATTATCGGAAAGAAGTTCATTTGAAATCTCAGTCCACTGAACGGGGTATAAAACAATTGACGTCCCGGCGTTGTATATTAATAATATCCATTTTCACTCTCGATAATTCAGTGAAATAACTATTCATTATATCCATCATACTGCGCATCATTCATCTTATCGTACATCGAACGTTCAAGCGTATTGATATGCATTAAAAAGTTTATAGTCGATAAGGGAGCGGATGCACGTGAAGTTTGCGCTCGTAAGAAATTCCTATTTTTATAATCGCATTACGACAGCTATCGATCACTATTTTCCCAACGTATTTTCGAACTTTATTTATGATATGCACACTAATCTTATACGATATTCGCTACTTGGTTTTATCTCGAAAAAATAAAGTGTAACGAGCGAGAGAGCTTGCAAAAGTAAAATAGGCAAAAATATGAATTCGCACCTCGTCTTTTCCGCGGAATGAGTCCGAGGGTCATTGCGAACGCGAGTAGAGACACACGACTGCACGCTACACGAGAACAAGAGAGGGACAGAGGGTCATTTTGATTGCAAGTCCGGTGAGTGGCCAGCCAGATGTCGCCACAAGCGTGACGTCACTGACTAACTACTAGACATATATGTATATATATATATATATATATACATATAGGTATATAGGTATATGCCTATAGGCATGGGGACAATTCTGATTAATTACCGATAGTTACACAAGCTGACGCCGGCCGGTCCGAAACGCTACCCTATCTCTGCCTGCCTGACGACGTTATCGCTATCGCGTTTTGACCGGAGGGATTTTGAAGAGTAAAAAGAAATGAAGTCGCTCACCTCACCTTTTTTTCGTTCTGTGAGTATTTAAAAGAGGATTTAGCAAAATTTTCACGTAAAAAACGATGCAAAAAAATGCTTTTTTGAACAGCTGTCGCACGATAAATATTACACCTCGCAATCGCACTATAAAACCGGACAAATAAATAACCCCCGAGCGAAATGCATTTGATTATCAAATTCATATTCGGTTCATTATTAATCCAGCAATTCAAATCCTCCTCCGCGACGAATAAAGCCTGCAGCCTCTCTCATTCGGTACCGAACGCTTTTGATCGACGCCGGCCAAAAAAGAGAACTCGGAACAACTTTACTGTCTCTCTTTCTCTCTTGCAACTAACTGGAAAATCGACAACAAACGTCCACGCATCGAATATTCATTTTTCTGGGCTCGAAACTTTTCGTAAATTTCCAATGGAGCTGAAATGGCTGCTAGCCGATTTTAATCCCCAAAGTGATCCGATTTAATTGAGCGATTAACGGCTAAACACCGGCTCGACTCGTCGACGTCGAATCGTGATAGTATAGCGAAAGGTAGGGACCCTTGCAAAATATAACTCAAGCATATTTATGACCGGGATTATTCGCGATAATTGCTCGTGTAAAATACAGAAGAAGTATAAAATATACAATAATACATATACGTATTCTATTGGCTTTTTCTAAATCTAACCATTTTTCCGAAAATAGAAGCTATACACTTGCGAAGAGGTATGTATCTACATCCCAGAACTGTAGACCATAATATTACGCTGTCGGTTGAATAGAATCGTCGTGTGCCCTCTATTAGACCATATCGTTCGAGCTCGTCGACAATAGATTCGCGGTCAATTGGCCCGAAGGATTAGAAGCGGCGATTGATGATAGGATGATTAGAGGGATCAGAATGAGCTTGCCTGGGAGAAGCACGGTTAGAGAGACTAGTTACTACTCCTTGTTAATGACGGCTAGAAAATCAGTTTCACCATTTCGATACTACTATTGGTTTTAATTGGATGGCGCTTATGCTTCTGTTTATTGTGTAACCATTGATTCTCGAACTCTTCCTCGCCGTACGTTGTACTAACAATTTGAGAAAAACCTATACTTATTGTATTTATTTATTCCCAGAGTATAAAAAACAACACATTGCATTACATGTAATTATTGGTCCAGTACAAAATTACTTGGAATTTAAACTGACTAATCTGGATCTGATGTTCTCGCACTTATGTATAAATCTTTCATTTCTATAGATAGTTTGTCATATATTATTATAGCTTTTATAATATTGCTGTTTATGTACTCACTGTTTTATAAATTCTTGATAAGAGTATCGATTTATTTCTTGTTGATTTATTAAATGTTTAGTGTAAATGAATCTTGCATTTAATGAAAATCATACAGTACATCAGCCTACACTCTGTCAGAGAAATGGCCAACGCTGTATAGACTAGAGTAGAAAAGACGCGTATTATTACATTCATAATTGCGTGTGGAACGCACATATTATCAGATTTCATTAAAGTTGCATTAACAAATACCTTTCTGCTTTGGCAGCCAAATACAGGAGAGAGAGAGAGAGAGAGAGAGAGAGAGGAAGAGAGAAGAGGAGGCACAACGTTATTACAATTTATCCAAAGCGCGAGCAGTAATTGGTTATCCGATGGAATTTACTTCAATTGCGAATAAGAGAGACCGACTGCGTTCGATTAAATTGCGCCAGTAGAATACAAGAGGCCTCCACCGGAATCGGAGAAAAAATTAGCCAATCTCGCCTATGTAATTAATACGTTTGTTCCTCTCTGTGCGATTTTGAAAATTAGACGCATTGCAATAGTTAATGAGATAATCATTGTTTCAGATTTTATTTTTCGATACGATTTTTGATTATGATCAATAACGTACAGGAAATCAGGCATGGGTAATTCCTATTATTGGCAGAAAAAGAACGATCGTATGACTGTTAATCAGATTAATCAGATACTGATTAATAGTTATATTTTATGGGCATTGTAATAATTCAGATAATAGTTCTTTACAAATGTTATTGGGTATAGTAAAAGAGAAAGGTATTGCGAAATACTGACATCCTTTGTTGAACTCGTTAATGTCAAATCAATCACAGTATTTATACACAAAGCTATTCACAAAATACTATACATTTTAAATCCTAACGTATGATAATGAACCAGGATAACGGTATTGTTGAATACATTACATTATATTACGCACTATTGAATATAAAAATGATAAAATTTCCTCAAAAATCTATTAAATACTTTTCATTTCTGCAGATAATCGAAAAGTTTGATTTTTTTTATTGAGAAAAGTTGATCGAAGCTCGTAAAATATCCGACGCGCGACCCTTAATTGTTAAAATATCTTTCGTCTTCTAAGCTAACTCCAACAGCCTCCAACACCCTCGAACAATACAGAGCTACGTCTCAACTACTCTTAACAAGTCGTTTCTTTTCTCTTGACGTTATCGCCTCCACCCGTCCCCTCGTCAAAAGAGTTAAGGATGAAAAATTCCTGTAAGAGCGCTTTCCATTTCCTCCCATCTCGAACTCCATCGTACTAGCGAGAAGAGAAAGAGTAGACGCATAGCAGTGGACCGGACTACACCAGGTGGTGCGAAAAAGCTCGAGACGAGTGCGCGGTGTGACCTCACCCCCACCTCTTCGAAAGCTTCTTGCGCTTTGAGCTTGCGCCAGAAAAGATGGGGGCAAGCCTCCCGGTCCCAGTGACTGGCCGAAGGCAGTGCCACGCCTATACACAGGAGTTACCGCCCCGTGTCCAATAGCCGTTCGCGAGAGAGCTTGCGAGGAGCTTGCGAGCCTCGCCGCGAGCGGGAGTACCGAGAGCTAGGCGACGAGTACGCTATCGTCGAGAGTCGCACGCCGCGAGCCGGACTAAACACCACGTGACGAGCGCATTCTCGCCACGGATAAGCACGTGTCGCGCTCAAATAAGAGCTTGCAAGCTTTTCATAGCAATCTCAATTTTTCATTATTTCGAGCTGTTTGATTATCTTTTATCAGTTTCTATTCCCAAAACTGTCATTTAATGATTTTATTTATCGGTATATTTCTTGAAATTGACTTCGAATTTATTATGACAAGTACAAACGCGTATAGACGAACTTGCATATAGGAGCAACGTAATTGATGTAGATGAAGAAAGCTCATTAATATAACTACGTAAGTAGATTTGTAAATTCAATTCATACGTTATATACTCTGTCTTCTATCCTAGTGGTTAAATCAATGTTTGTTATTAAGACAAAAATTATGAAACTTCATAGAGTATGCAAACGTAGCCATTACTTTAATCGACAAATGAATTTCACACGTCATCCTAATGTCCTGGCGAGATGCTTTCCATAAACACGAACATAGTTTTTCTTTCCAGAGAGCTTGAAAAATAGACTTCAAAAGTCAATGTGCTTATAATGCGATTACACCAAATTAGGCGTTCAACAGTTGGTCTACTTTTATCTTTTGGGAAGTCAATTTGCGGTTATATCTCAATTTATATTCTGTCCTATTTAGTCACTGACAAGCATTATAAAGAGTCATTTCAATAGTGAGGATGCCCTAAAATCGACCTTTTATTTTCTATGTATACATTAGTAGAATATTAAAACGTAGAATATACATTGCTTTATACGATCGCTAAGTTGGACAATTTATTTGACGTATATCGAGGAAAGAATTCAAAAAGTCTTACGTACTGTATGAAGATTTTTAGGTATCCATGAAATAGACATATTACTATTCATACAAGTTAAGGTTTAAAAAAAATGTTTCTCACGTAGAGTTCATAAAGAACTCTTAAACGTAACGAGGATACATGTGAAAGAAGGGTTTGTGTAAATGCAACAGCAGCTGAAACTCGTTCGTATATAAGTTATGCGTACAATGAAGATACACAACTCAAGATACCATAAGACATTATTTATTATTTGTAAACAAATAATGCTCCTTTAAATTTGTAACATTCACAGTATCATCAATGAATAAAAGCATTCAAAACGTATAGCGCAACGCGAGGAATATTATATATGTATAATGTATATATATCTAGAGACACAAAACGCGCATTCAATCCTGAGCAAAGCCGTGTCGGAAGAAAAATCTCGCTTAAACCCGGAAAATTCCTGAGGCGCATGGGATAACGCCAGCGATAAATCAACAAAACGCGCATCGCGAGGACGCGAGCAAAAAGACGGGTCGACGAAAAGCAGAGAGCACATAGGTATATACTAGTGCAAGGAAAAAAGGCAAGAGCAATCCACACATATTTACGTTGTGAACCGTGCGGGCGATAAATAGCGCTATGCTACGGACTTTAGGAGGGTCGAGGGTTGTGAAAGAGAGAGAGAGAGAGAGAGAGAGAGAGAGAGAGAGAGAGAGGAGAAAGAGATAGAGTGAAAAGGACTCGTGGGGGCCGGAACGATTACACTTTGGCCGGGCGAAAGAGTGTGAGCTTTTCTATCGTGTGAAAGTTGTATGACCATGTGTTACGTAGTTGTGGTAGGTTTGCTTTAAAGAGAAGAATAGAGTGGGAGAGAGCCAGAAAACGACAGAGAATTGGGATAGTAGCTCGGGAGTGAGATGCTCAGCACAAAAGTAATTGCAAAGGGAGAGGGTGTTATCACCGATTGAAATATGACTCTAAAGAGATGTTTTCATTAAATGAAAAATGTAGCCTGCATTAATGTCTAACCAAATGAGATTTTGGCTACGTATACGCGAGAGGGATCATTGAGTTTATTATAACTACTACGGTACAAACGTAATTCTTCGATATACGTGAAGCAACGATTTCATCGCAAACCTCGAAAATCAAACGCGGGCAACGTCAAATTCACCCTTTGCCTACGCAGCAGTAGTAGCACACGTCCCTCTCGAAATCGCCTAATAAACAAAAGCACTGGGAGTAAAACGAACACAGTTTAGCCAATCCAAATAAGCGGCCCTCCAGCTGTGCTACTACTCTGGCCTGGGGCGGTCGCCGCGTCAGGCTTCACAAGTGTCATACATCACGAAAATCGGATTTCATCTCTCGCATACGTGTGCGCGCGCGAGTGATCACGACTCGATATCGCGAGAGGTAGGCAGAGATGGAATGGTCTCCATTGGCTCTACACTGTTCACAGTGATTTCCTCTCTACAATCTACAACTAGATTTGCGAGGCCGCGATCTGTGAATTCCGCTAATTTAGGGCTTGGACTGCCGGTTTAGTGTTATATGTTATAATATAGATTCTCCCATCAAAAAGATACGTTTCTTTGAAATATAGAATATTTTGCTATACACCGGTATTTGACTATAAATTTAGTTTATCGGAAGAGCATTTATAAATTTGAAATCACCTTCCCGTGATTCAATTCATTATACCAAGAGCTTTTAATTGATTAATAAAACTACCAACATGTATTTAGAAACAACCTAAATTTTAAAATTAAATTTTGAAAAGGTTTCATCATTCGTAACAACATTAAAAAATTAATGAAGATACATTTATTAACTAGAAAACTGCCTATACGTAGTCTTAATTTGAGAATTGAGCTCTATTTGTAGCTAAAAATAAAATTAACAGTCCAATTATCTCATATAAAAAGGCATATAAGCAGAACTTGAATGTACCTAGCATCGCTAAAATTTGCAGAGAGGCATAGTTATTGTTCAATATAACGAAATGCAGTTTCTTCTCCATACTGGTTTCTAAATATAATTTTTCACAAAATTTCCATAACAGAATCTGAATTATTTTTCATTTTATTGTTGTTATACGAATACTTTGCATTCAAAAATGTTTAAAGTATAAGTAAGAAATAGAATATACTTAACTACCATCCGTATCAGAAATTTGGGCATTTCGATAAACCAGCCCCTATATACCCAGCAAGCAAGTTCATCCAACAGTGATGCGTGTCTATGACGACAACTCGCAAGCTCACTAGCTCGTGTCATACCCCCTTTGCAAGCTCTCCTCTTTCCATCTGGTGATCATCGCCGTCGTCTAGGGGGGTCGCGACCACAGTTCTGTATACGCGCGCGTTATATGCGGCGGTGCGCATCTGCACTCGGCAGCTGTACTATACTCTCGACTCTTGAGAGCCATGGCACATCGTTGGAATTCTGGAGGCTCATGACATTGCAGCCATTCCGTCATTGGATCGCGACACTCGAGCGTATACAGATATGCGGCGCATCATTAGGTTACCCAATGACGGCGAGACGCTCGATTCTATGCGGATCCGGATGTCTATCTAGCTTTACCTACTCATCGCGTTCTCTGTCCCTCCCCCTCACCTCCTATACACTCGTACGTACTCGTATCTCCGCGGGCGGCTTCTGCTTCTGACTGACGCTGTAGTCCACTGTATGAGATGGAGAGAGAGAGAGAGAGAGAGAGCCCCTCGTGTTCGGAATTTTCCCATCGCGCGTGCCACCCAGACTTGTATAGGCTCCGTGTACAGAGCAGGAAATGGAATTCTAGATTTGAGGTACAAGAATAGAAAATCAATGTAATGTCTAATTAGACTTTCGTGAAGATTTTTTCTTCAAATTTCTTGTTCTATTTTCACAACAGTTAAAGTTACAAGGGTTGAAATTCTGTAGATTTTGATGAGAAAAAACTTGCTTTGAGGAGCAAGCTTTATTAAATTTTATACAAACTCGAACTCTCAATGTTTTTAATCTAAAATAGTGAAACAACACCAATTCTTAAAAGTAATTTTCTATTTTATACTATTTATTACTTCATAGATAATAAGATATAATCTTATAGATCAATCAATGCAAAATTCCTTTATTTTCACCTACAATTTATAATTAATTTAACGAAAAATATACTTCAATACTTCATCAACTTACATTCAGTAATAACAATGATGATAATTGGTTCTAAAGTATGCAAACATTGTTTAATACTTAGATGTTTAGATATCTACTTATATTTCATTCGGAAGAAATAATTGGAATCACAAAGATCTTTCGTTAAGTCGCTCTAGGAACAAAATTTATCAAAAGTGAATGATAATATTACTTAGGACTGAATAATTTTCTATGCATTAAAATTGTGATGAATTCGAATCGTATATATATACGATTGGCAAAACTACGTATTCTATATCTTCTACAATTATCAATGAATCGAGCTAAAATTTCGCACAGAGCTGCCTTTTTTAATACAAAAGGTAAATACAAAAAAGTTATTTTTTATCTTAAAAATGGGAGCAATTTTTCACTTTTACCCATGTTGAATATTCAAATTTGTTTGTACCACAATTATATCAATGAGATTACAACCGATCATAAACAAATGTTTTTGCTATATTCCCCTCGCCCTAACATCTATTGAAATTTAGCTTGATAGTATACACTAAAAATTATTTTTGTATGATGTATCAAAATCTAATCATTTTACACAAAAAAGTTAAAAAGAAAAGTTGTAGATCATTAAAAAATACATCTTATACTCATTTATATGCATAACAAAAAATGCTTAGAAAAGAAGTTATGCTTACAAAAACGAATTTTATCAATAAAAAATCTGATTTTTATACACAATTTTAACAAATATACGTTTTATATTAAAATGTTCAGTAGAAAAGTTATGCATCTATTAATTACACATCTTTTCCTTGGAATAATAAATTTATAACAATTTGTTATCCTAAGTTATACTAAAAACGCAATATTAAGCATAAAAACGCAATGTTTAGCATAAAAACTCATTGTAGTCAGAATACTTTAATAAGATTTCAACTCTTGTTGAAATCTTATTAAAGTCTTCGTCACAAAGGCAAAAGATCTATAAAATATATAAATATATTGTTACATAAAGTGTATTTTCAAGTTCATCTCCAGTTTCAACACATTTATTAATACACAAACAATCATACCTTCTTCATGTCATTTTCAAAAATCATCTATGCAAAGTTTAGAAAGATAAATTCAACTAGGATTATCTGTCACTTATTAATAAACCTAAAAATATATTTGCATCTATTTTTATTTTATTTGGTAAATAAATAGAAAATTAGATTTAATATATTCCTTCTTATTTGTTTCTACTTCATAGGTGAACAAATTATTTAAATATTCCTTGCCTCTTATAAGTTGCACTTATCGGTTTGATATCCTTTGTATACATTGCACTTATAATGTTTACACTCATACTAACATACTATACTAACATACAATACTATACTGTTTTACTAACACGTACTATTTAAATACATTAAAATAATTACAAATATTTTTTAAATATAATTTACTTAGTGTACGTATCAATATAATAAGTAATGTACTTATACATTCATATTTATCATAAATTAACATAAATTATAAAATATACTGTTTCGCACGAAAATTTTTTAAAATTCGATCAATTCAAATTCTGTAGATTAAAAACCTGCAATCTACATTTATAATCTCTAACCGATCGGCCGATTACAAAACTTTTGAACTGTTCTTCAGCATTGTATCTACCTTCATGAATTTGTTATTTAAAATTACTCTTCATAGATTCATACTTACATATTGTCTTCGACTCTTGAACAAAAATGTATAATAAATCCTATAGGTTTTGTTGTTGTCCTTTGTCTTCATCTTTGATGTAACAAACAAGAAATTTTATTTACAATTATTACTAACGAATGCAATAATTATATTAAGCAATAATGTTTTTCTTTATAAAATATAAAACAAAATTGACAGAACCGAAATGCTTGAAATATTTCTTTCTTTTATTACTAATATATTTCATCTGTGTATTTGTTGTTATCTGTCTTCATATTTTGTTAAATATTAATAAACATGTGGTATGCGAGTGCGAAGCATGAGGTTAGTCTTGGAAAAGCTATGCAAGGCAGTAAGCCATCACGCTAGTTACTGTTGAGGCGCACTAGTTACTTATCAAAACAAGTATATTGCTAACAACTAACAAATTTCCACGAATTAAGATCATTAATTTATCAAAAAGTAGAAAAATTGATTAATTTTTGTGTAAATTTTCATATGTTGAAATATGAGTAATACTGCAGCAAATGTTGCAACGAAAATTGTTATTCATTTATTAATTCCCTTCGACAAATATTTGTAGATTATTGTACAAATAAGTTTGGGAGTTTAATATCCAAATGTTTTTGGTCGTATTATTTAAATCTCTTCAAACAGCTTTTCAATATATTTATTTTATTTTACTTTATTTGAATCGAAAAAAAATCAAATGAAAAACTAACATCATTAGTAACAATTTAATTATTAGTCTTCCTCGTCTATATCCAACAGGCATGCCTTTCCCCTTTGCTCCTTTCCCTTTTTTCCGACAACTCGCGCTCGAGGCACGTAACAATTACAGTTGGGACAAATAAATTTTGCGTTGGAATCGAGAGAAACGTAGGGAAAAAAGCAGAACATTCTCGCCCTGCGGCGGCACGCATTCCGACAAGAATTGCGCATTGCAAAAATCGCGATTTGCAGGCTCAACAAAATAAATGCAGCTAATTCAACAACAGCTCTCGAACGATTAATCCAAGGCATTTAATTTGATAGCATCGCATAGCCGTACGATAACATATACAGCTCAGTTTCAACCTGTGTACGCAAAGCTTTTCAAAGCATGTTCGAAAAGCACTCGAGGAATTTTCGAGTGATTTGCAAATAAAAATTCGCGGATTCGAACTCAGTATTATTTTAGTAATGAGTTTTCGGAGCTACGCAAAATAATGATACTCGTTGACTTCTATAGCAGCAAAGTTAAAAAAATGATTTTTCAGCAAGGAGTTTTCAGTACTTTGTGCGAGAAAAAAGCTCGTTACGTAAGAAATGGTCGTTAAACGCCTAATGAAATGTCGTAATCGTCATTGGCAGCCACATCACGTATAGAGTCCTCGCGTTTGAGCATCGCGCCCAGAGGGACAGTTTTACAACGCCTCCAGCAGAGCTTGCGGCAATTTTTCAAATGTCCAGTCTCGTATAATGGTCGTGGCTAATTACTGATTTTTATCGTGTCCTGAGCCCGCGGGGTGTAATTATTAACCGAGGATTCGGAGCTATTAGCGCAGTGGGAATCGGTTGTTCGGCTGATTAATGCCTCGCATCTTTTGTTCCCCCAACTAGGTGCGATGTAAGCAAATCAGACTCTGGAAGAAAAAAATCTCTCTGCGCTGTATAACACGAGACACCGAGGGAAAGATTCGTGTATTGTGCATTTAGTGAATTAACAGTTAATTAAATATAGGTAGAAATTATAATAACAGTTAATGTACCAATAAGTTAAAATCTTAATGATACTCGATGGTTGCTACATCGCTTCTTGACTACTTCATTAAATAAATAAATTGCACAGAAAAGAAAATTAACGAAATATAATATAAGGCAATTTCTGTAATAAAATATTTATTTGAAACTATTATTATTTTCATTAAATATTTATTGACATTCATCATACTTCTTTAAATATTTCATCCAAACAAAAAATACCATATTTAAATTTAGATATATATTTTTCTAGGACTTTAATATTCGAACAATGAATTTTTTTAGTTTACGAGATGATTATTTAGCACATTTACATAGTATAAAGTAATTTAGCAGAGGCACTATATGAAAAAACAAAAACTTATAATTTTATCCTGAAGATGTGCATGAACGGTTACTGAATATTTTTTAATACTAGCAAATACAAAGTTTGTAGTTCAAACGAAGGAGAATTTTAGGGAAAATAATTTTCTATTAATGTAGAGGTGCTATATTCAGTAGCTATAGTATAGTTTCTTATAGCTTTACTGATTCATAGAGACATCGGATCTCGCAACGTACACGTGTGCACGCGTATGAAAGTAAAGCTAGCAATGTAGAGCGAGAACTCGCGTGTTTGAACACGACAGCGAATGGGGGAG
Organism: Apocrypta bakeri; assembly: GCA_018906985.1. Lineage (NCBI taxonomy): Eukaryota > Metazoa > Arthropoda > Insecta > Hymenoptera > Pteromalidae > Apocrypta > Apocrypta bakeri. Next base: position 4,320,640 of record JACCIA010000008.1, on the reverse strand, counting down.
GGGAGAGGGAAGGGAGGCTCGCGTGGGCCGTCTCTAATTTATATGGGTTTGCTATTAATTACTCAGCCCAACACGAACACCGTCGCGGTGTAACTGATCAGCCCGCACACACGAGCTTTGGCATACATGAGACTGTGTTTGTCCTCCTACACAGCTCTACTCGTAGAGACGAAGCTGTGTTTGGCTCTGAACCTGGAGTCCCGTTCGTATTTATGCAATCATCTGGATGACTGATTGTATTTGTGCGCGTCGAATAATCAAAGCTTTTTTTCATTCGCGACGTTTGCCGCTGTTACCTTCGAGTTTTCCCTAAGTGCGATTCACGAGTACGACACACGTACGTATAGCACATGTTTACAAGTTGAAATAATTATACGAAAGCCGCGAGGCTCCTTTTACATTATAGAAAGACTGCGCTTTTGGAGTCTTGGCGAAACCGGAAGCTTTTCACGTGCCGATAACTCCGTGTCTATACAGCCGGTAAACGTTTACATTAGTCGTGGGTTGAAAATCGTTATGTATATTTCATGCGGGTATTTTGGACGGGCGCTTCATTTAAATTAATTAACTGAATACCAAAGGGAAGCGAGAAGCGTTGTATACATGTTTAATCGATACATTATTTATTGGAAACTGCATTCTGATTAATCGAGTGAAATATTAAATTTCGATGTATGATGTATATGAATAAATCCATAAAAAACAAAAAATCACTTGGTACTTGGAGATTGAAAAATTATTCGTAAGAACCAATCGACCGGACTCTACTTTTTTCGATCCGCGGTGTTTTCCAATTTAAACGAGCTATTTCAAATAGTTAAAATCTTATAGTTAATGCGCGAAAAGAAAAGAAAACTATCCAGGATGATTCTACGATAATTATATTTTCTCCTTTTAAACGCAAATAACTTTTTATCTGCGCTTCCAATCTGGACGATTTTTTTTTAATCCAAGGTCTTTTATTGTTCTTTGAAATAAAATTTTAGCTCAACTTCGTACTAAATGAGATGCGTAAAAAGGAAAAAGTTGAAAAATTAAAAATGTGAAAACCGAGTGGCTAACCTAATAAGACGTGTAAATAGCTCGTTTTACTCGGAACACATACAGAAGTGAAAATAAAATCATTTTGATTAGATTGTTGTGTGTTCACGAATAAATTTTTTATTTCCAGCTATCGAATGGTCTCGTGTATTTTGTGGATTTACTCGTGTACGTTTATATAATTATAGGCCAGCGTGTATGTTAGAGTGTTCTGTATACCCGTTGTGTAACGTCGAGTTTGATTTTAGCATTTAAATTTTTTGTCAACTAATGCTATTGCTTATGAAAGTATTACCAAAAAATAATGAATCATACGAATGTTTCTAATGCCACTGAGATTATTCGAAATTATCAGAAATAAAAGAATGCCAAGCACGCATAAACCACCCTATCTATCGAACTCTCTGTTATAATCACGTTACAGACTTCTCTGTGCACATACACACATCTAACCTGAGTAAGCCTTAGGATACAGGGGCTCGGTGAAGGGTAGCGCGCGAAAAGTTCAACACAACTTCATAACATTGGCTTCTGGTGCAGCAGCTCCCGAATTAGTGGCTCACGAAGACTGCCTCGCACACACGGCGGCGAATTTGTTCTAGCGTGAGCTTACATGGCTTGCGTTAAGTACATATAGGTGTCGGCTTCGCGATATACATCCAGAGAGAGAGAGAGAGAGAGAGAGAGAGGGAGAGAGAGAGAGGGAGAGAGAGAAGAGTCGAGACTCAGGAGGGTAAACCGTTGCCAGATAAGAAGTTCAGAGCACAGCAAGTTTAGAATGGTGGGTATGAGGTTCGTTATAAAATTATTGCATGCATTAATACCTTGAGTTCTCGTGTCGGTAAAGTCTTTGTGTGTATACGTGCATGTGTACCTTAATAGTATTTAATAATTCGCACCAAGAGAAATCAAAAGTTTCAGAATTTCTCCTGAAATACCGGCATCAACGTCTCGCGAAAATCATACGTGTATACTATATGTATATATTGTATATATATATATATATATATACAATATATACTATAAATATATATAGGCTGTACCGCCTCAGGCAACTTAGAATTTACAACACATACAAACGAATACACGTATACAGATAGACGACCACTGCGCCGCAGGTTTAGGTACTTGTGGTAAATCTAATAACGCCGCTAATGCTGTTAACTCCCTCGCGTTTGTTTGTGTGCATAGGCAGGTGCGCGCGCACACGCGCTTTTGTACGATTCTTTTGCACCATGGGATTTTTCTTTTTCGCGAGGGACTTCGTAACTAACTGTCGAGAATGTTTTTCCATTAGAATAAGGGAGTAAGAGAGAACAAGAGCATTGTTTCGAGGCTGATGCGATTTTGCTAATGCCGATGTTTATGCAGCCGGCGAATGGTGGTTCTTTGTCACGGCAAGCGTAACGCCGCTACTACTCTTTTATTATGAGTTCTTTTTGACGTTCCGCTACCTACTCTTTAGTTCAATTTATTCTGAGTGAAGCGAAATATTTAATTTACATCTATTTTTCTCGTTTTTAATAAGTTTCTTGTGATAAATGTTCTCCTTATATTTATATCTTGTTCTTTATATTTTTATTTAACAAGATAATTACATCAATAAATATTGTAAGAGGTAAATGCAGTTGCCTATGTCCAGACTGGCGCAGAATTGTAAATCATAATATAAGACATCGTTAAAACATAATAAAAGAAATTTAACTTTTTATAAACTATTTGTTGACAGAAATTGTTTAACTTATACATGTACACATACATAAATACATATCATGTTATGTGATTATGAAAAGCTTTATATTATTTGTAGTGTACGAAATACTAAACAAATATTATTCGAAATTAAACTTTTGTTGTATTTTTTATTAATTGTATCACTTTTTTGTTACTAATTATTATTCTAACTTCTTTGATAAAACGCGTTTAAAAAATCCAATGAGTAAGTAGGAAATATCGAGCGATAAATCGGAATATCTTGAATCCTTTAATAATGAATCATTCGTGTCGGATGATATAAATTAAACAGCACAGCGAGCACCGAACATCCCTACTTGTTCAGATATAAAACAAAGAGCTCTGGGCAAAGAGAGCAAAAGAGATCGTCCCAGCGTTTAGCGTCAGATAGCGGAAACGTACGAGGCAAAACATTACGGAGACTCGGAGAACTGCTCGCGCTCGCTTTCACGTTATCTTCAAGGGCTCGGACACTCAATAGCGCGTGGGACCTGCAGTCGGGTCGGAATTTTTCTCCGCCGTTCGTTTACAAACGACTGTGTCGTATTTCTCTTTAGTACACATGGGCTTTTCTTCATTTTTCACTGTGTGGAAAAATTATTTCCTTGATTTATGCTACGGTTTTACGACTGATGTATAGAAGGCTCATTTCAATTTGCATATTTCTTTCGTATGCACAAGCACACACTGTTTAATATATGTTGCATATATTGTTTCATTGAATTATAGTCAATTATTACTTACACACTTATATCTCTCCAGTATTTATATTTTTATTGCTTATTACTGTATTTGAATTTCGTGATGGTAAGCTACGATTTTTAGCCATAAAAAATAAGATAACTTTATATACTTTAAGTACACGAGTAATATAAGATCTGCAGCTGGACTTGGTTGTTAACCGCCATTCTTTTAATTGTTTAAGATTCGTATTTTTGGTCTATTGTCGTGTATTTTTGAGCCGCGTAATCATTCAACTGTTTTTAAACTAGAAAACACTTAAAATGTTGCTTTAGAGTAGCACCTTGGATTATCTGGATAACATAGTATAAATAGTTACAGTTAGCTGGATAATCTTGTCTTTTGTTTAAATAACTTTTCTCTTTATTCTGTATTAGAGAAACCATACCTCAAATTCATTTTTTATTATTACTTTTCGCAGTCTATTTATCAGATATCTTTTAATTATTTGTTCTATGTTTTTCTACATCGTTTAGTAATAGTTATAACGAATTGATTAAAATTAAAGAGACTGTGTCCCGCGAAAAAAGGTAAACGCGAACATCTTGAACCCATGTCGTTGAGAATCAAAGGCAAATGCTGTAACCATCAATGCATCGTAGTCACACATCTCTTTGTGACACCGCTCTCTGAACTTACAGTATTGAAGGCTTTCGCAATGTATAGGAATGCGTCGCTCACAATTAACGAATTCAAAATATACGCTAACAGGACGACGATCTGTGAATTATTTTGCTCGCGCTTAAGCGAGATATATCAAAGTAATTGTACTTACACAAGAAATTTAATAATAGTATATTACTTTTAAGAATATCTGTAAATTAAAAAAAAGAATTTTAAAATTTTATTTCGCTCACTTTAAAGTGATACACTATTCGAAAATTTTATTGACAGTCTGATACATAGCACAAATACTCGTGGTAAGCGATTAAAATGCCAAATAATTGCAAATTCTGGAAGTACCACATTGATTACGATAGAGTATAAAAAAGTCCATTGCATCTGTATTTTAAGTATAAATAATTAAAGTTGGCTAAATTAAGTTGACATTTTTTTTACCAATATCGGTGTGTAATATTTTTAAAAGTTGTATTGTTAATTTTATCTTCACTGCGATATTACATAGGTATACCTAAAACTATAGTTTTAAAATAATACCAGATTGATAGCAGAACGCGATTATAATTATCAGTTTTCTGTAATTGTATCTCTGGTAAAGATTGATACCAACCGCTTAACAAAAAAATAGTTTAGACATTGGTTGAGTAAATTTATGTTTTTTGTTTACTGTGTCAGTATCTACCGTAGAAAACTTCTACTTGATTGCTTTCGTTTTTTTGCCAGTGATGTGCCAGTGGGCTGGTAAAACTAACAAATCTCAAGAAAACGTTTTAAAGAAAACTCCTCTTTTCTTCAATAATATATTATTTTAATACTTGATATGCTCTGTAGTTCATTTTTTTACGTTATATTTATATAACGTAACTTTATAAACGGAGTGTATAAACGGACAAAATCCTGTAAAAATTCAGTTATAAGGAAAAGTTAACCCATCAGGTTAACCAATTATTGAAAACACAAATACAGGATGTCATACGAGGATTTCAACTATCTATACAGAAGAAAAATAGATCAGTAGAAACACACGTATCCTTCAAAATATTAACGAAAGTGTAAATTCATAAAAGTATATGCATTTGAAAGACACTGTCGTTTGCTTTGATAATAACGTTACTGGGACACAAGTAAAAATTCTGCCAGTGATGCACATAAGAATTGAATGTATCGCTTTAAGTTTTAAGTTAGTTTTGATATTGTTATAAATTTTGTAGTATACATAGTCAGATCAAGAAATATGCATTTGTTTTCCCTGTAATGTCCATATTCTGGATGAAATGAAATTGTAGTCTTGCAAAGGCGTACACAGAACTACAACAACCGCGCGTGAAACTCGTCAGCAAAGAATCTTTGAGAGAAAGAGACCGATAAAGGCGAGAATCACTTGCAACTCCTTTATACTCGTATACATACGAGAGCGCCCAATGTGTTGTCGTCCTCCTTCTCCTCCCACATCTCATTTAAGGCTAACTGTCCACAACGGGGGTGCAAACTGCCCTTATCGGCCGGACGTTTATGCCCGAGCCTTATCTCTCCGAATGGAAAAGGGACGGGAGACGCTTTGCTCGTTGTTGTGTGGCGTTGAAGTTATTGCCGGTGTCTGTGTAACTATATATATGAGTCATTCTCTGACAGATTGACTAAAAAAAAAATTTTTTTTAACATTTTTAAACTATATATTGGTACTGTATCAACTTTTTCAAAACTGAATTTCAAGATTTTGATGACTTAGGAGATTGTTATGACTTTATATATTCATTATTATAGAAAAATGTCGACTTTGCCGTACTTTGAAAACCTTGATAAAAAAAATCTAAAAAACTTCATAAAGGTAGATAAAGGTAGAAACAGTGCAAAACTATAGTTTAAAAATGTAAAAAAAATGCTTTTGCTCGGTCAATCTGTCAGAGAATGACTCATATATACATATATAAATGCGACTAGATACAATGAATGAGTTTTGGAAACCTGCGCTATTAACCAGAAAGTGGTTAAAATACTGTTAAATCTTTTCAATTATTATTTTTTTTCTAATGTTCTAAGGAATACGAAACAATTCGTTATGAGTGAATTAATCAGAGTCGAATTGGCTGACGAATAATTTTCGATTTTCTTTCGAACTCTAATTTATATGCACTTTCTCGCTAAGCACTTTAAGATAAGCAGGAGACTTCGGTCTGCCGTCGATTTGCTCGGATATAAATCGCTATCGGAAAGTCGCAAGTAGTGTTTTCCTCTTTATAGCAGGAGAAGACGTTCTTAGGAATTCAGTAACCGAGCTAACCGAGCGAGTTAAGGAAACTCAGACAGATAAGGAATTTCGCAATCTTAGATGATTGTTATTGCAGAACTACTTGGATAGCATTACTACATGGACTATCGTCTATGTACATTGTTTAAGTTAGTGTCGCGTTTATATCCGACTGCAAATATTGATAAATTTTACTGATATAATTTTATTAATCTCATTGCCTAATAATAATAATAATCCATAAATAACTGTAATTAATAATAAATGTTTCACAACAATAAAAAAATAAAATAATAGATAATTGTTCTATAAAGTCTGTGTACTCGATGAAATACAGACGAGTCAATCTCCGCTCGAAAAAAATAAAGAAAAAAAACAAAGAGACAGCCGCAGGAGCTTTACAAGCGCAGACGACGCCAGGGATGTCCCAGTGAAAACAAAGACTTTATACCCTTCGCCGTTTCGTATCTCCGGCGGTTGTAAAATAACCGATGAACACGGACGACGGCAGCGCTTTTCTTCCTCCACCTCCGCCTGGTAATAAATGAGATAAGTCTACGAATAGATTCCCTGGGCGTTGTGATGCTTCTCCTTTAGTGGCAAAGAGGATGATTTTTCCTCCATTTCCGTTATCCGAGCGTCAATGCGGAATACTATCTTTGTGATGATTCATTCATCTGTACGCATTTTTCCTTGTTTTCTTCTGTTCTCTTGAAAATCAATCAATAACAGATATTGCAGAAGACAGTTAGATTATGATTGAAAATTGCTTAACTTTTTATACATAGCAAAATAGTAATAAATTTTCAACTGACTCGTACATTTTTGTAATGATTATTGACGCATATTCACTACCTATAATGGATTATGAGTACTCTAACTTCTATTCTATGTGCTTTTTAGACCGAAAACTAATGCAAATTTTAAACTTTTTCTTGCGACAATTAATTAAACATGTGTACATTAATTTTTGTTTTTTTTTTCTTTTAAGAGATAGCAGAACATTGATTTTAGTTAGTTGACTTATCGATGAATTTGACACTGAAAAAAAATCTAAACACATATTTTTATTTATATAGTATCATTACATAATATCATTCAACTTACAGTTACTGATAATAATAATAATAATCCATTGTACAGCATACAATAATGACACTCTTTGGTTCGAATATCAATTTTCATTAGTACAATTAATTTATGTGATACTTAAGAAATTTGACATTGCAAAATAAATATCTTTTTGTAATCGTTTTGTAATTAACGTTATATAATTCGTTAATAATGACTAAATTGTAAAACTAATTTTTATTTTCACTGTTTTGAATAGTGAAAAATAATTCAGAAGTCACAATAATGTCACTTTCAAGAATAGTAAATTTGTCATTATTTCAAATCGAGAGAATAATGAATCATCCGTTGCTAAATCAAAAAACATTATGCTAGTACTCGAAATTTAAATAGTTTCAACACCGTTGTAGCTTTATATCCATTATCTACAAGCATTCTGTAATGATATCTAGCCTGCTCTCATCATTTATTGCTCTAAAGTGCTCTCGAATACACTCGACATACGAAATTACAAATGAAAAAAAAAGATTCGACAAAAAAGAAAGAAAGCGAAGGCTGAAATACCACTGCACGGAGCTTGTCCGTAGATTCCCGGTAGTGCCACAATCGACATGTCGGATCCGAACTAATTGGAAGTCTTAATAGGCACTCGACGTAATAACGCAGAGCTGCAGCCGCTGCACTTGTGCGTGCATCGTGCGTCGAGTGGAATTTGCCAGTACAGAACGAGAGAGCGAGAGAGAGAGAGAGAGAGAGAGAGAGAGAGAGACTAGTCGGACTAACATCGTAGTCATGTATGATGTTAGTCCGATACATGCGGGTAATCGGCAAACGAGGAAAGCCTCGAGGACGCCGATTTGATTTCGTTCGTTAATTCCGAACGACTTGCGCTGGATATTGACGTGCCGCGCATTCATTCAATTTTCTCCTGGACAACCCTACCCTTCTCTTCGTACTCGATTAACGCAAATTTGTAACTTCCTCCACTGTACTTTTGTCAATTAATTTGACCTTTGACTTTTAATCCGCGGATATATATCCGAAGAAATAAGAATAATGTAAACAAGTATATAGAAGTTTCTTTGATGTCTACGTCGCTCGATTATAACTGAATTAGAAAATCAAGTGAAACAAGTCGAGAAAGAAAGTAAGCGAATCCTATGATAAAGAACAGGAACCGCGTAATACAATTGCTTTGTAAAGTCGATTAGGCGAAGATCCGACAATTTAACGCTACAACGCCTGCAGGCAAAGCAAACTTACTGTTCTTCATTTCGGAACCTCTTAGTTTGCTTTAATTTTCTATAATTTGAATAATTGTAAAATCATATACAATTTTATCGAGCTTTAATAAATTGATAAAATCCCTGGTAATAATTACACCAACCTACCCAGAATATTTATACGTATTAATTTAAATATAGAAAAAATATTTTTTATTCCTTCGACTAAATACAGAGTCTCGTTAGGCATAGCATACATTCGAACTGGAAATCGCTCTTTAGAGGAGGATCCCTTTCTCGCCCCCATCGACTTCGAAGCACTGACAGCTCGAAAATCACGTTACACAGCCGATATTTAATAACTCGGCGCTCGTTCGCGCGACTAACTAAGCGCGACGCATGGCGCACTCGCTAAATCAATAGGCCTTTCCCCCATCGCTCGCCACCACCACTGCTACTGCAGTAGCCGACCTTTGTACATTTGATCCGGACGAATTTCGAGGGACAGCGGCAGAGAGTAATCGAATCACCGGTACTTCATCCGCAAATCGGCCATAATAGACGCCGTCGTGTGTACGATCCGGTATATATACAGAGCCCGGCAGGTAATGAAACGGAAGGTAAAAAAATAACGCTGAAATCAATGGAAATCGGTTTACCAATTCTCACATTATCGCGTTATGCTTAAGTACTACAACTAATTTCATCGAATTCCGTTTTGTCTGAGTTCATCATTTACCGATGCTGTAATTTTATTTTCCTAAACAATTTTCGTTATAGAAAATATAAAGAATTGAATTATCAAAGTGGAAGTTTTATGACGATTGAAGATACATTTTTTTATAATGCGTCTATACAAGCGGCTATGCGGATGCAAGCATTTATAATTACATTCAAAATTACTTAAGCAAACAATTTATTTTAAAAATAAAATTTAGAATAATAACTCTAAGACTTTCGAACTAAATAATTATGTGAAAAAATCATTCCAGAAAAATAACATTTATGCCTTGCACCGATTATAATGCAATGTATTTTTTTAAATTAATGACTAAAAAATTAAAATCTAATCTTATTGTATAATAGTGATACATTTTATTGTTAGATTAATTTGTGCGTTGGCAATATCTTTTTGCACGCGTATTCTAAATAACTGGATGGAAGTTGGTAGGAAAAAATTGGAATTCGTCCTATTCATTTTATACATTTTACATATTTAAAGTATTATTAATACTTTTTAATCACGACTACTTAAAAATGATAATTTCCTCTTTTTAGTGTCAACAATTGTACGTATATAAGTACCCAATCAAAATAATTGAATAGAAAGTTTATAAAATCAGTTTTATAAAATTTATGTACAAAAATGATTTTGTACAATTTTCCATGTTATGTATAAATTTTTGTCAATTGGACATATCTTGTATATATTTGAGTAAAGTCATTTTTTAAAAGTTTCATAAAAAGTGGTTCAAAACAGTTCAATTACGTTGATAGTTTTATATAACTGTTTAAGTGATCATATAAAAATGCATGTATCATATATAAATTGTTTCCAATTGTACAACATTATTTTGTACAATGTTACATAAATTATTTATACAGTTACAAATTTTGTAAACATTCTATTAAGTTGTTTTACTTGAGTATACTTAATTTTACAGAAACTAAAATCTGTTTAAATGTGTTTTTTCTTCATTATTTTTTGAAAATTGAAAATTAGCACTATATCATTTGAAAGACGAAGGTGATTCTGGCTATCTGAACGCAGCTGAGTTTGGCGAGTTGCAAGAGGATTGAATCGAAAGCCGGTTGTCAAGCGTGAGCGCCCAGCGTCAAGCCGTAATTACTAATTAGTCGAGTGCGTGTTGCGAGAGAGAAAACGGATTGCGAGAGGGGAATATCAACGATGCGCGTATGCGCACGCGTTCACCCCTTTATTAAATACCTCCGAAATTAAA